>OU426988.1:34066731-34387044 GCA_911387755.1 Chrysotoxum bicinctum
GTCGTGCATTTTATTTATTCTGCTATAGATTTTCTGTTATGAATCATAAAAGATTTCCACCTTAAAAGATCTTTTATGATTGGTATTCAGAGGTTAGAACTTTTATAAAAGTCTCTTAGGCTAGCCGCGCACTGGCATTTGTGATCGAAATCAAATAGTTTAATCACCAGTTGAATAAGAACCACGCACTGGCAACTCTTTACTCACGCTCACACTCTTTTCTCTCTTGCGCTTATTGAAAACAGCTCAACTATTACGATTTAATTTTAGGCAATCGTTTAGTTTGTGTCAAAACACAAACTTTTTAGTTGCTCGAATCGAGTTGCTTTAAGTGCGCGGTGTCCCATATAAGCCCATATGTTTCATTTTAGTAACTAAACAGTTGCCAAACTAAAAATTGAATGTGCGCGCCTGGCCTTATGCTACTTCGAAAACGAGATCTGTTATAAAACTAAACTAAATCTGTTATCATAATCAGCTGTGATTATGTAAAATATTTTATCTGACATAATTTAAATGGATGACGAACAAAATAGTAAACTCTTAGGCTAGGCGCGCACATTCAATTTTTAGTTTCGAAACTGCTTGGTTCGAGCATCTAAAAAGTTTGTGTTTTGACACAAATTAAACGATTGCGCGCACATTCAATTTTTAATTGCATAACTATTTGGTTGCTTATAGAAAACAGATGAACTATTTAGTTGAATGTCCGCGCAGGTGCATATAATTATATGTTACACAAAATAGCGAACTCATTTTAGGCAATAGCTTAGTAGTTTGTATCAAAACACAAACTTTTAGTTGCTCGAACCAAGCAGCTGCGAAACTAAAAATCGAATGTGCGCGCCTAGAATAAGGCTATTTTGTGTAACATAAATGCCCATACAAATGCGAAGTACTTTGTCGATATATATCTAAAGTCACAAACTAGTACGATTGCATTGTATGTTTATTGGGTACGTTCGATAACAAAAGTTCGGCACTCGGACGAACGTTGATGTTTATACATCTTAACCGTGAGTCCTGGCACTCACACTTTTTTTTCCAAAGTGACCAGGTACTCAGTAAAGTGTGAACCTGTTCTGTTTACCTAGTTCAATTAGTCTGCTTATGCACTCCCACACTAGCTTAGAGCTGATGGTGTATGAGCTTAGTGCCTTGAGTGCTGCTTGACTAACTGACATAATGGTAATGTTCTTGTTACGATGATTCTTTTCGAGATTGCGATCCACGCATTTCCCTATGGCGTTTACCTCTGCTTGGAAGATGCTGGTGGACTGCCCCATCGGTATGGAAAGTTTGGTTTTTGGCCCAAAGATTCTGGCACCAGTCCCTTCGCTTGTTCTCGATCCATCAGTGTATCATTTGATGGTATTTGTTTCGAGTGTGTAGTTTGTATCCTCTCCTACCTAGTTTTCTTTGTTACTGAGCTGTGTACGAAAGTTTTTCTCGAAATTATGTTTTTTGATCATTCCATCTGTTGGGATGTCAATAAGGTTTGTTATTGTAGACCTGTGAATTAGGTCCCTTTCTCTGAGACCAATAATTTTGCCTGTCCCAGTTCCTTCCTTTGAGAACCTCATGATACCTCCCACTTCAGCACTTCTAATGACCTCGTGTAGAGGGGATAGATGGAGGATAACCTCCATAGCTGCGGTAGGGCAGGTTCTCATTGCTCCCGTAATACATATACATACATGCGAGCCTTTGGACTTTTTCCAGGGTTTTCCTAGTTGTTGTTAATTCGGTTTTCTTGTGCCATGCAACCGCACCATAGGTAATGATGGGTCATACCATCATAGTGTACATCCACCTGAGGATGCTCGGTTTGCATCCCCATGACTTACCCGCAATTCTTTTGCAAATCATTAGGGCTTTCGTGGCTTTTCCGACTATAGCATTTATGTGTTTGTTCCAGAGGAGTTTACTATCTAGTATAATTCCTAGATATTTTACCTCCCTCTACGTTTCAATTACTTCACCATTCAAACGGATAGATTTCATATGTGGTAGAAGTCTTTTCCTGGTAAACGGTATAATTGTTGTCTTGGATGGGTTTATTGAAAGCCCTACAGACATACACCATTTACTTGTAATTGTTAGTCCTCTTTGGATAATATCCCTACTGCAATAATAGCGATATCATCGGCAAAGCCAAGGCAGTATAAACCTTGGGAGGTAAGATTTTCTAACAATTTATCTACAACAAGACTCCACAACAAGGGTGATAGTACACCGCCCTGAGGACATCCTCTCGTTGTGATCACTTTCTTTACATTTTGTCCTGCTTGTGCCTCTGCATTTCTAGTGCCTAACATTTCTTTTATCCATCTGGTTATGGTGATGGGTACGCATACGCATTTCCTAACAAGAGCTTTGCCTACAGCCTTGTGGGACGTGTTATCGAAGGGTCCTTCTATGTCTAACAAAGCAGCTAATGCTGTTTCCTTTAAATCAAAGGCTCTTTGGATCTTATTTGTTAGTTCGGTTGATCTGCCCGCCCTATATGCGTGTTGTCGCTGATTGAGAGGCCTACTTATTAACACTTCTGATCTTATGTAGTTATCAATTACCTTTTCCAAAGTTTTCAGTATAAAGGATGTTAAGCTTATTGGCCTGAAAGACTTTGGATGTGTTGTGTCTTTTTCCCTATTTTTGGAATGAAGATTACCTTAGCTGTTCTCCATAGACTTGGTATATAAACAAGAACAATGCTACTTCGAAGAATATTAATGAGATAGGGCATAAGGTGTTCTTTTCCCTTCTGCAAAAGAGCTGGGAAGATACCATCTGCACCTGGTGGCTTGTATAGGGTTGAAATGTATTAATTGCCCAACCAATCCTTTTACCTGTGCAAATGATCGTGGCACTTTCACTTAAAAGAGGACATTACTTTCAACGCAAAATCCGTTTACTGTACTATAACGGCTTGAAAGACTTCCTTTTTTGAACACAAGGAACAATTCGATTTAAAGCCATGAACATTATTTTCATAAAGCACCTTTAAACGTGTTCGTTATTCGAATAAATAAAATAATTTATTTTCCTATGAATCACGAGGGGCTTGGGTCTTATAAAAATCATATGTGAATTATTATAAATATTTCTTTATAATAAAGACAACAATTTAGTAAAGAAAGGAGCTTCTGTATTACAAACAATAAAATTATCACAGCAATATCTAGCATTTTCGTTAAACAATTTATAACAGAATTAACTTGGCAAAGATTTAATAATACTCATTTCAAAATCTGTGTTCAAATTATAAGCTTATAATTTTTTTTTTATTTTCTGTCATGTCCATGCCAAATCCTATAAATTAAAATCTTAACTTAAAACTTATATTGTTAAAAATCGGGCTCTGGGATCTTGGGACCCCATCTAATTGATCAGTAATTCTTAAAAAAAAAAAAGAATACGTTTTTTTCGAATATCCAACAAGAAACTCTAAGCCTTGATTACAAATTTTATAGGGATGATTATATAATGTGATGTAATTTTTAGATGCACAAACCGTATTTCAATGACTAAGAATAACCTGTGCAAAGAACAGAAGTTATATATAAGAATCTAGCAAATGTTTGAATTCAATGAATAACTTATATATATTTTTGTTTTTTAGATTTACTTCTACGTTTGTCCTTGGAGAAATATCGAATCAAATTAAGGGGGTTCAGTGGTAATCACTATGCCTTGAACACAAATAGACTATCGTTCGTTTTTATTCATGACAGGTTCAGTATTAGGTTATGTCATGTCCAATAAAATAATCTGATATAATGTGTCCAGGAAAAAATGTTTTTCTCTCGAGATAATCTTGGATGCTGTTAATGTTTTCTATCACACTTTATTTTATACATAAAGTACATTTGTGATGATAAAATCAAAAGAGAAAAAATGTACAAATGTAATAAAAATAAATGACAAACCGCATACATACATTATTCTTGACAAATTACAGCATTAATAAAAATGTTCATTAAATTATAGCTGGTATATTAACACAAATATTTTACATGCAAAAAATAAAGCCAAAATTAAAGCAACCTTTCATGTGGGTCATGTAGTACCCCTTGGCATAATGGTTAGTGCGTTGGACTGTCATGCGGAAGGTCTCGAGTTCGATTCTCAGCCGCTGCAAAGTTTTTTTCAGGGGTGTACTGCCTCTTGCGAGAAATTGACAAATTCTCCAAGAGTATCTCTTGTCATGGAAAGTGCTGCTCATTAGCCGTTCGGAATCGGCAGAAAATTGTAGGTCCCCTCCGTTCCTGGTAACACGCACACAGGAATGATTGAGAGTTGTAAGTCACTAGGTCCTGGTTCATTCCGAGCTGTGTTGCACCACCAAATTTATTTTTTTTTATATTCATGTGGGTCGATTTTGTTGTAATGTATTCTTTTGCTAGGACAAAACTAAATAAGGACAAATTGATTAGGACTTGATATAAGCTTATGTAAATAACCTGACCACTTATGAAAAATGAGACATCTTCGTCCAAATTTCAGTATTCAATATCATTAACAATAGTTGTTGACAACTGGTTAAATTGGATGCAAAAAATTTAATAATGCACTCCAATTTGACCAGTTGTCATCAATTATTGTTAATATTATTGAATACTGATATTTGACAAAATTTCTCATAACTCTAGGTCAAGGCGTACACAAAAGAGTTTGATTTAAAATAAAAGCTGACGATGAGTTCGTTATGTAGGTATAAATATTTTTTTGTGTTGCCAACTTCAGGCTAAAATATTTTGAAATCTCAAGGAATGAAATATACCACTTATTTAAATAAAGACATCGTCAGTTTTAACAAACTCATTTGTGTACGTTATGAGAAATGCAACATGTACATATGTACATATATATAAATATTATTTCAATTTCCTCGCGTGATACGAGTATGATTAATAATGGTATAATGAATCATAGACATTTTTCCGACTAACACACTTACTTGCTCTCGTGTTAAAGAGACTTGGAATTGTAATGTTATAAGAGAATAATATATAGAAGCATAAAATTAATTAGTAGTTGGAGCTAAAACAGAATGTCATGTAACTTCCTAAGCAATTACCTTATGTAAAAACAAAAATCTTAAGCCACTGTAGTGATTTGAAAGAGATAAGTTTTTAAAATAACTTAGTATGTAAACTTTAATTAATTTTCAAAAACAAAATTTTAAAATTTTTTAAAAAAATGTTTTTTTTTTTTTAAGTTTTGGTATGCAATTATTTTTAAGCTTTTTAGGAGCTTCTGTATAGAAAATTAAATTTAAATCCATTTTGATGATATTGAAAGAATAAAAATATTGTTCTATCTTAAGTATTGTCAGTAATGTCTTAATTTAAAATTTGTTTGATTAAATTATATAATTATGTAAAGTTAAACTGAACAAAAATTTATCAAAATTCTAGGTGCATCTAGGTCATCTCATCGCTAATATTTATAAAGCATGAATCAATAAAAGTATAGATAAATTTTTTCAACGATTAATCTTTCCAATGTTTTTTGTCACGTGATTCTTTGTGATTGTTTAAAAACAGTTTAATTTCAGCTATTTATTTACAAAAACTACGGGTACACAAAATATGAATAATTTCAAACAATACTAGCAGGTTCTCTCTATATACATAAAACAAAGTTCAATGGTGGCTGTTCCTCTCTTGCTTGAAAAATATTTAAGAAGATATCTGTATCGACCAGTTTATTAAACATCACTTTTATCGATGTTTAGTTCAAAGGTCTTCGTACACTCGTTCCAATTCTGGAAACACATTTTTCTTTGAATATCGCAACTTTCCTGATTTTTTTTTTTGGCTTTCGACCTTCTTCCATCCCTATATTGTTCGATAGATATAGTCTGCGTGCAGCTTTAGCATTTGTATGTACAGTAGTAAAAGCCCAATCTCCAAGCAAAGCATATAAAATCATCTCGTCATGGGAAGTTTAAAAGTTATTTAAAGGTAGTATGCTAAAAGTCTTTCACTTGTGGTCACATATTGTGCTTAGTAGAATACGAGTGACTTTGACGTTACCTCGAACATTCTGTGTTGGACAGCTTTTCCTATTAAATTGTTGCTAAAACATGTTTTTCCATGTCATGTTTTTAGCTACGAGTACCTTGGCCTTCATCAGTTTATTTGCGAAATGTTTCTCTTAACTAAGTGAAGGTGTTATGGTAGGAGCTAAGGTAGACTCACTCTTATACCACTTGTATCCTTCCCTTTGGGAAAAAAAAGATGCTTTTAAATATTCCATGGGAAATTTCAAAATGTTCTACCATTTAACCGAAATCTGAGATTTCAGGTGAAAAATGTTTTATATTTCAAATTAGATTACCAATGAAATCTTGTTCCATTAGTTTGAAAGATCAAAAGTTTTAATCCGAAATCTCGTATTTCGTTTTGGTGGGAACAAAGTATTAAGCAGCTTTGTTAAAACAGTTTGGAAATATAACTCATATAACACTGATTCAATAAATAATATTGAAGGCTTACGTATACCCTGATATTTGTAGGTATCTTGTTGCGTAGTTTTTCAGAACAAGAAAGAAATCGATGTTACAAAAAAATTTGGCTTTGATATGATTTCTCCTATTTTCTTGACAAAATGTTTTCCTTCACTTTGCAATGCTTTGTCCATTATTTTAAATAAATTTCTTTCTTCTGGTGTTTTCCTTGAAGAATGGAAAGTATCCTTCCTTGTTTCAATATATTTATAAGCGCGGTCTTAAGCACTTAGTGAAGAATTACAGACCAATTTCTAAACTGTCTGCTGTTTCCAAAATTTTTGAAAAATCAGCATGGTTTCGTAAAAGTTAGGTCGACTCTTGAAAATTTAAGTCTTTTTGCAAATTTCTGTATTAATCATATGGAAAAGGGGAAGCAGGTTGATGTTTTGTATGTTGATTTTGTAAATCGTGGTCTCCTTTTACCAAAGCTGCAAAGATTGGGATTGATTGAAATTTTATTAACCCCCTTATTACGGCTGGCGAGTCGAACAAATAAACATGTTAGTGTGAGAAATTAGTATTACGGTTGGCGAATCGAGAACCTTTGATTCGACTTGAATGTCATATATTTGATATTTTTAATAAACAATCAAATTTCGAACTCGAATTGTAAAGTTCTCCAACCGTAGTATGTCGAATGTTAATTCGCTAATGAAAAAATCTCACCTCGAACGTTCGATTTGCAAACTGTAATATGGGGGTAAAATAGTTAAAATCATATTTGTCAGACAGAAAACAAACTGTTAAGATAGATGAATACGTTTTAAATACAATAGATGTTGTTTCGGGGCTTCCATAAGGGAGTCATCTGGGCCCACTTCTATTTACTATGTTTACCAATGATTTACCGTCAATATTAAGATATTGTAACTGTTTAATGTAAAAGTTTTTCTTGTAACATCATCTCATCACTTGTAGACTGCTTATTAATGCAGATGGATATTAATAATTTTCTCAGCTTGTGCGAATACAATCATCGTGAGTTAATTTATTTAAAATGCTTAATTTTTAGTGCAACAAAATCACTGTCACTCATAGAGTTTGAATATAATTTTTTTAATGATAGTCTTCACCGAGTTGATGCTAAATGATGTTGAAGTGAATTTTGAGTCGTAACTAGAATTTAAATGTCACATCGATTATATTGTCTGTAAAGGTAATTCTTTGCTAGGTTTTTCGAAGCGGAATTCGATTGCTTCAAAGATGTTTATACTTTGAAGACCTTATTTATATCTTTAGCTCTACCTATTGAGGGTTCAAAAATGGTTTACATTCTATAGCCAGCAGATTATAAATCAGGATGTCCTCTCATTGACTTGAAACACTTAAACGTCGCTTTATAGGCAAACCCAAGGTGTTTTGTTCGTTGAAGATGTTTTTTATAATCGCCCAACCTTTACTAAATTTCTTTCATTAATGTCTATCTATGTTCCAATAAGATTTCTTGGAAATATAAATGAGTTATTTTATACTCCAACTCATAGAACCAACTACGGGTTAAATGAACCAATAACGCGTTCTTTAAAATTGTTTAATATGGTATGTCATGAGATTGATTTTTCTATGAATAGAGATTGTTTTAAGAGGAAAGTATTTCAATTATGTAATTAATGAAAAAAATTTCTGTTCAATTAATGTAATAAATTGTAAATTTGTTTGCAAACTATAAACTTAAATATATAAACATTTTTGCCATCAATTGATGGAAATAAATAAATAAAATTGAAATAACTCTATTTATAGAAATTTCATTGGACCAGGAAATGTATTATATTTTTTTTTTATCAGCACTTCAAGAACTTCTCCCCGTTCGATATCACGCTTAATATAGGGTTTTCCAATAAGAGGTGTTATTTTGATATTCAAAGAAAAATGGCATTTTTGGAGATAAATAATCGGATGTTTATTTCATTATAAAGAAGAAGGTATGCCGTTAATAATGGAACACAACATCAGCCAAATTCCCGCCAAGACCACGCTTACAGGACCATATCCTTTTCATGAAATTTTCCATAACCAAATCGCAAAGTGGCTGCCCTATGTCCTCGATAGCCTCACGAATTTCATCTTTGAGGTCTTGAATCGACGCTGGGCACCAAACAGTCACGCGTTGAGGATGGAGAGGCTTTTCAACAATAACTCTTGGGTTTTCCGAGCCCCAGATGCGACAGTTTTGCTTGTTGACGTAGCCTCCGAGGTGGAAATGGGCCTCATCAGCCACTTTGCGATTTGGTTATGGAAAATTTCATGAAAAGGATATGGTCCTGTAAGCGTGGTCTTGGCGGCCATTTGGCTGATATTGTGTTCCATTATTAACGGCATACCTTCCTCTTTATAATGAAATAAACATCCGATCATTTATCTCCAAAAATCCCAGTTTTCTTTGAATATCAAAATAACACCTCTTATTGGAAAACCCTTTATTAAGGTGCGTGTCCATTTGAGAGCAAAAACACTGAGAGTAGCTATCAGGCCACTCTTGAGAGTAAACTCTCAAGTGGACACAGCCTTGAGAGAAGCTAGCGGAGAGTTGACTTTTCACTCTCGACATACGAATTTTTTGAGAGTTACTCGCAAGTGGACACACTTTTTTATTACTATCGGAGATGAGCTCGCAGAATTCCAACATAGTTCGTATTTTGCGATTAGCTGTCCGAGAGTTGACATGTAAAAACATTGAACAGACGGGGACAAACGAACTTATGAAAATGAAATCAAGAGAAAGCTTCATAATTTGCGAAACCAGGTAAAGAAAATAATTTTTGTCAATCATATTGAATCTATTATGTACATTTAATTAATAATCATGAAAATATTAACGGATGTCACAAGAATTGAAAAAAAAAATAAAAAACGAAAAGTGGAGCCGGAACCGATGAAGTATAGCACTAGGTGGCCATATTTTCGGGGTTTGCAGGTTTTTATTCCATTTTTAATGGCTGCTTCAACTAAGTCAAATCTGGTACGTATTTGATTTCGTAATTATTTTCTGTGATGTTCCTGTACTGCCAAGGAACTTCACCTTATGGGCTCATAAAGTAATTTTTGAATTCATCCCTGAAATCCTTTTGAGAAGTATTATAGTTGTACCTTCTTCCATTTTGAAGATCGGAAAATGAGTTTTCGAAATTGTTGTCTAAACGCCAGCTTCCATTCAGTACATCGTGAGTTTCTATTTTTCGGGCAAAATTATAGTTTTGCAAAAAATATATCAAGTGGACACGGTTATGAAAGTACTCTCAGAAAATCATCTCCCAAAACTTAAGTAGTGAACTCGCGATAGTAAAATAATCTCAAAAAAATTACTCTCAAATGGACAGGCACCCGAGAGCAACTCTCGAGAGTTTACTAGCGAAAGAACTCTCAAACGGATACGCACCTTTATGGATGTTGTTGCTAATGAGTGCATAACTATAATTGATTTATTCCCGGATTCTTTAGATTTTTAAAATAATAATAATAAAAAAATTATTCAACTTCTGGTTCTATTCTGATCTTATATTTCCGTTAATTGCCTTGTCACAAAAATGTTTAGTATTTTGTATTTCTCCTAGAACCATTGCTTATTGGTTACTATGCTAGTTTTTTTCTCTAGTACATATAGCACTTTGTAATTCTTCTTTCTTCTGTGCTTCGAGATATGGCAGTGCAAAAAATCGATATCAAAGCCTTTAAATATTTTCAATAATACGAGTACTGATGTATTTTTTCTTGCTCTTAAACACTCAACATGTAGCCATATTTGAGAAACTTTAATTAAGTTTTCCATGGTATTTTTTGGTTTCTGCCCGCAATATGTACTATTTTGTCGAATACAGACGCTTCTAAGAGATTAGAGCTCGCAGCTACATGTTGAGCAAGGAGTTGATGAATTGATTGAATATAATTGTGCAAATTTTCTATGGAACATTTTAAATCTAGCAGTTAGCTACTATTCGTTGATCTATTTTCTCTGATTCCATATACACCGAGTGTAATACGACACGTAATAGATGGTCAATGGAAATAGAAGTATCCGTAACTATCATTATCATTTACTAAAAAGAACACTAGTCTCCTTTGATGAGTCAGTAATTTGTAAATGTCTACTCTTTATAACTATCACCTTTGCTTTTCCCAAAAGAATTACATTGCTCTTCTATTGGTATTAATGAAATTTTATTTATTGCTTATCGCTTCATAAAATGTATTCATTAAATATACATGTAGCTTATTCCTATAAAAATGGTGTATCAATCATGACAATTAAGATTGTGACCAAATATATTGGATTGATATAGTTGTTGTCACCGACAACGACATCTAGAAGCGGATACGCCAAATTAAATTAACAAGCCAAGCTACAAACGAACGAGACTAACAGGCCCCGAAGGATTGAAGAGTTTTCTTCGATTTGTTTTTCGAACCAACGCCCAACCAGACGAAGTTTTTTAGCTGGCATTAAATTTGTGAAAAACAATATATAAATTACTCAATAATAAAGTTTCCTTTAAACTATAGTTTACATATTAGTTCAGTTTTTCTTTTATTTGCCTGCTGAATAAAAACGTTTACATTTGGTCAATTGTGACAGTTGTTGTTTAGGTTCAGGTCGTAGATGAAGTTTATTAAAACTAAAAAAAATAATTTTTCCACGATATAACCCAGCGCAAAAATTTTAATTTCTGCGTTCAGTGGACAAATAGAAACCGATAAAATTTCCAGCATATACATATGAAAACCATCACAAAATGTCAGAGATGTTTGAAAAAACAACGCACTAACCACAATGCCAAAGGATACTACAATAACATAATGTAAAATCAGCAAACAAGCGAGTCCAGAATTAATTTCTTAACGCCCTATGAGTGTGAGTTGGAGTTGTGTTAAAAATCAAAACTACTACACTTTGATGACTTCGATTTATATTTAAAACACAATATTTAACGTTTCACCCTTTAGTCAAGTTTTCATAATATTAATTTTACCTATTCACTGATTTTAATTATGTTACTTTACGGTTAGTGACGGGTTATGAGCAGTTGCGGCACCGCTTCGTTGCGAATTGTTTAACGGCTGTACTTCATTGAGGTAAAAACTTAAAAATATGTGAAAAGTTCAAATCAGACAAAACTTAAATTACCTTTGAGAATGAAAGTTGAAAGTAGATTTGCAAATTGCATTTAAGTAAGTTGTAGCTTAGCGTTTGTAAAATCACACTTATTGAAGTGAATCTAATACATTCTAGAGAATGACACACACTTTACTTTTCTAAAAATCTACTCCTTTTTTCAAACAGGAAAACTAGACACTTAACTTGCTGCAATATTTGAATAAAGTATTTGACCAACTAGTGATATTACCTCTGTTTTTATTTTATATACAAATTACCTATTATTACTTATACATAAAAGGTAGTATTTCTTTCTTTTTTATGTAAAATAGAATGAAAATGTTTCTATTTGGATTCTAAGAAATAATAGATAAATTTGGTGGTGCAACAGCTCGAAGTGAACCAGGACCTAGTGACTTACAACTCTCAACCATTCCTGTGTGCGTGTTACCAGGAACGGAGGGGACCTACAATTTTCTGCCGATTCCGAACGGCTAAAGAGTAGCACTTTCCATGACAAGAGATATACTCTTAGAGGATTTGTCAATTCCTCGCAAGAGGCAGTGCACCCCTGAAAAACTTTTTCGCAGCGGCTGAGAATCGAACTCGAAATCTTGCACATGACAGTCCAACGCCAAGCTGTACTACAATTCTAAGGAACCTATATATATTAAAATTGAAAAGTTCCAAAACGGCTTAACCGATTTTGTCAAAATTAGATATTTTTCTTTATTTTTCTTCGACTTTTGAACATTCACAATTAATTTAGTGGATTGAATCATTGCCTAGCGGCACTATCAATGCTAGTTCCGCTTCAATCCGCAATTATTCCATAACAGCCATTGTGTTAAAAAGGGTGTCGCGTGGTTTGCTTAATTGTTTTGATTTTTCCGTGCACACTCGCATTTTCATTTAATTGTTATAAAATTTAATGTTTAATCGCAATGAAATTTCATTTATGTATCATTGTTACATTCATAATCGATAACAGTTTATAAAAGTACCTCAACACAAACAGGAATTGGTAAAAAAAAAACAGCCCAATCGAAGAAAAGTAAGGAAAGGAGAGCAGTCACACCGAGAGCAGCAAAAACTGATGGAGAACGCGAATCACGGCTTCAGCTAATGCAGAAAAACCCTAACATCAAAAATCAATTGAAAGTTGGCTGCGTATCTTTCAATAAGGATGACGACTACTGGAATCACGAGCACCTAGTGATTGGCGAAATGTACGAACGACTTCAAGTGAAGTCCTTCGGAGTAAATAATCTAATAAACGACGCCGCCGCCGCCGCCGGCTACATGTCCACCTTGAAATTGCAAGGCTAAATCTCCCACAAAATTGGATCGTTGCTCCCAGTTCCCGATTACACAGGCAATGAAGCTATAGAAGTTGAGCAGCGTTGCGCAATCAGTACTCAAGTCAGATGGGAATTCGTTTCTCACCGAATGAATCAAATTATTTGTTGAAATACCGCGATCTCTTCCATCAAATTAACGTTGGCATGTACACGAACATTAATAAGTCCACCTTCCAGTTTTAAAGTTCAACACATTTATTTCATTCTGGATTTGAAGAGATCCAATTTAAGTTAAATATATAATTTTAAGTTTTTTTTTTATTTTAAAAAGAATCAAAGTTTTCTAGGAAATTTATAAATCTAATTCGTAAAATTTGGTGTTTTTCCGCCATTTTATTTTTCGGGCTAAAAAATTGGAGAAATTCTGAAATATTAACAAATGAAAACATATTTCGTAATGATAACCATCATAATGCTGCATCTACCTATTTTTTTTGCGATAGATCCAACACTGGTTAATAGTTATATCAACTAAAATAATATGTATACAAAAACAGCACAGGACGTGTTTTTTTTTAATTACTCGGAAAGAACTTTTATTTCCACTTTGTTGCGAACAAAATAATATCGGACACGGTAAAGGTACTTTCATGGGTTATCCCTTCTGACGCAGAGGTGCACTTTATTTTTATCAGTAATAAAAGCTTGTTGTTGCCTTTTGGATGTGCAATATGATTATCCGGAGGATATTAATTACAGAAAAGAATAAAATATTGCGAGAAAATTGAGATTACATTGTAAAAGTTACACATTTAACCGTTATGTTGTATTGAGCTCCGAGTAGTAACAAGCGGTTTTCCGCAAACGCAAAAAAAAGAACAATTTTCTCACAGAGAAGTAAATGTTGCTTTGAAATTTTATGTGAAATACAGGGCATGGAACGCATAGAGATGTGTTTGTAGAATACACTACGCGTTACTTGATTATATTTAATTACACAATACTTTATAGGTACGAGTACTTTTGATTCCCCGAAGATAAGCGTCTAGTCGTGGGGCAGAGTTCAAAGCTGTTGGGTTCATGAATGTATTTTGTATTCCTTTGAAATCTGAAAATGATTTAGGAGCTTGAGCGGGAGTATTAATAGCTAAGAGACCTTCTTCTATTTTGCGAACGTGTTTCAATGAAGATTTACTCATTCAGTCTCCATCAATATAATATATCTTGGTGATTTCTTTTCGACTTATCTTAGCAATGATTTTTGCTATTTTTTTGCTTTTCGGATACAGATTTTCTTGTAGACATTTTCTTACAAAAGATTAAAATAATTTCTTCAGGGCACAATACTTAGAACAAAACATGCAAGGATGATCAAGAATCAAAATATTGGAATAGCAGTTGATGCTGACCATATATAGGAAAATCTGTTTATGTCACTTAACCGAGATGATAACGTAAACGAACAATTCCGGCGAAGTGAAGATACCTATGTATATGTATGTATGTATGTCTTAAAACAAATCTAAGAAATGTGTAAAGACTGATGATCTTTCTGAAGAACAAGCAATGAACTGGTTGTCCTCAAGAAAGGAGACTTTCTGAACTGCTTCAACTTCACCAAGATCTGCTAATAACTGAGAGTCTGAAGTCTGAACATTTTGGCCCACGAATTGAATAGTTTAAAACATTTGTGGGGTCGGCTTAGTTGATTGTTAATTTTAAGTTTTTTAATATCGTTCTTGATAAATGAATAGTCAAAATGACAATCATTCAATCGAGCAACGCTTTATTTTAAGTTTTAAGGGATTCAAATTGACGTAATCTGATAGAGACGATAGCTTTATGTATCACTGTCTAGTTTTGTCATCCCTGACAAACTGGGATGGAAAACAAACTCTGCTTCATCAAGGCCAGCAAAAACCTCAGTGATATCTTGGATGTCAAAAAATGCTTAAGACCAGGTGTAACGCCGGCATTCGACTAAATTAAAATATTTTTTGAAAGAATAGTGCTTAAAAGTTGCCATTGTTCTTTTTACGCTTCTGGTATACTCGTAATATAATATATGTATACAAAATTTTGTCGGTTTGGATCATCCTAGATTTCAACTAAGACCTAATGCGCAGTAAAGAAAAATAAGGATCAGATGGTGCACGAAAATAGAACAGAATGTCAACAGCTTGGCTTACAAAGGTGGAAACATCTAGTTAGAGAACGAGCTGGCTTACTTTGTAGTCGAGGGCCTACCACATTATAGCGTCGTGTTTAAGTGATAAACTTCTTATTTTGAGATGAATTTTAAGAACGCTCATGAATAATTCTAATTTGAACACAAGGCAGTAAAATATAATGCACAGAAATCAGACGACACTTTTCGAAACTTTTTTTTGATAATGCGAATTCCAATTTGATCTGAAAATTTCACATTATGTCAGGTTTTTGAGATATTCGTTTCTAAAAGTTAGCACATTTTTTATTGTTGATAGAAAATTAAAAGTATGTTTTGAATCTTTAAGACAAATGACAAAAAAAAACCATTAAAATCAGACTTAAGGCCAACATTACATTATGCTAGTCTTACTTCCGTAGGTTACCTACGTTAAGAGCTTCTGAAAAAAATATTAGTGTAAACAGCTCTATAATGGACTTACAGAAAATTTTAGGAACTTACGTAAGCTGTAAGCGAAACACAGCTTACCCAATCGGCATTGAAAAGTTTTCAACTAAGGAAAGTATTTCTTGGTGTAAGTTCATTTAAAGTGTCAACCTTCTTTGTAAGTTACTTCTGTAAGACTTTCGTAAGAGGAAAGTAAAACATAAATGGAAAGCTTGGCTTAAGCTAAATATTCAAGAACATGATATGCATAATATCAGTCTCCAGTTCCAGTATGTGCAAATAAATAAATTGTCTTGAAACGGACTTACAATTCTCCACCATTCCTGTGTGGGTGTTGTGGGCAAAAACTCAAATTTTCTATTGAATTCGAACAACTAGGACTAGCATGTAGATGAGAATCACTTTATTATGACAAGAGATACTTTTGAAAGAGAGATAGTAACCCTGAGAAGAAAGAAACATTTTGTGCCAAAAATTAGTAGATATAGGAGCGTTTTTATTTTTATTAAGTTATCAAAATTTTTATTGAAAAAAAAAAATCCATCTGACCATTTCATGTGAGGTGTAATGTACTTATGTTATCTATAGTATATGTGTTATTTTATGAAGTGCGTGTAAGTTATAGTTTTTGTTCGCTGTTAAAGGTTTATGTTTGCACTGAAATCGAAAGCACTTTTTTTACGAGCATCTGTTTGCAAGGCAATTTCATCATTAATATTCGACGGCCTTGTGGGGGCTTCAATTTAGCACGAAAAAATGTGTTTTTTTTTTAAGAAAAAAATCATATGCAAATATTTTTTAAAAGGATACTCCTACATGAATGCTGTTGATAGAGGAGTGCATCAGGTGACCTTTGACAGAAAACATTCATGCAACTTCCGTATGCAAATGGTTTATCGCGGTAAATTGTGGGGGTGAAAGTGAAATGAGAAACCTTGTGTGAAAATGTTTCTGAATAATAAAAAAAAATCCTAGCCAGTCACTTTCCAGTTGACTAATTCAGAGAGCAATTCTTTTCGTTACGTGGATGGTGGATAAACATACAAAAAATTATCATATTGACTTGCGGTACGCTCGTACGTTAGATGTACATATGTTATGGATTCGTTAGAAATCGGTAAGATCATTATACTTCCAACCTTATAATATAAACAGGATGATTCGAATGGAGTAAGAGGACAACACCATGTTCACAACACTTTATATGTATGTTTGTTGCGGCTAAGTGTGATGACTTTAAACCGGAGATGGGATGGAACTGCACCTCCCGAGTCACTATGAGAAGCAGAATTATAGGCGGATAAATACTTTTGGAACTCGAGATTTTGATCAAAGTTGACATTACGATGATAGAGTATACGAAAAAAAGGTCCGGAAATTCCGTCTGTCTGTATATCTGTGCCTCGACCTACAGCCTAAACTACTAGAGGTATTTTCTTCAAACTTGGTCTTCGGTGACCAGGAGGGGAAATTGAAATTTTGTTTAACTCCAAAACTACCGGAGTCTATCATACGTTATGCAAAATTATATTTATCTCAAAATCCGCTCTAAGGATTTTGTAAAAAAAAAAGCCTTAACCACTGGAGCTATTTTTTTCAAACTCGGTTGGAAGTTTTTTTTTTACTCAAAAACTAACGGTACCTGTCATACAGCCGTCATGCAAAATCTTATCTATGTCAAAAACGGCTCTAACGATTTTGATAAAAAGAATTTTAAATATACTATTATCAACTTGGAATAGATTTTGGTCAAAACAAATTTTGGAAAAAAACTTGATTAATGGTACCTGTCATAAAACTGTTTTTTTGATTTCGAATTTCTCATTATGGGCTCCCCTCGACGGATTTCACCTTATCGTGGTGGGGGGGCTTACGTCCATACTTCAGCTGTTCCCAGAACAGTTGTAGATATGGACAAACTAAGAAAACCCAGGAGGAGGAGGTGACATGAGTAAGGTCCTTAGGGATTTTATGAGTCTCACGAAGGTGCCGTAAGATGTAGAAGGCGAAGTCCTAGCTGGTTCTCCGGCTGAGGTCTTCAAGTATCTAGGGTTAAAGAGGTCTTCAAGGTGCCAAGGAAGGGTGAATTGAAGTTGAAAAGGTCTCTGGATACATGTCCGGGGCTCTGAGAGAATTGATTACTTGAAGTGTATTGCTGCTGAAGCCATACATCTTATGACGTGATCTGAAACTATGAGGCGTGGTGGCATGTCTCCCGTGTGTACCATGTGTAATTCCCACGTGTTCGTGAGGTTAGCAGTTTTGATGGTGGGTGTGGGTGAGTTCTTCGGTTCATGCTAGAGGCCTTTGATGTGGATCTTGGTTGGTAGGGGGAGTGGGATTGGTGAAGTCTTCGGCTGGGCAAGCAGCTGGAGATTTCTAAGGTCCTACTCGAGGGAGCAGTGAGTGTTCACTGCAAGGGTCGATTAAAGTTGATCTTGGTTGGTAGGGGTAAGATTAGTAGAGTCCCCGGCTGCTTATGTGGTTGGAGATTTAAAAGTCTTACGAAGGGAGCAGTGAAATAAGTAGAGTCCCCGGCTGCTTTTGTGGCTGGGGATTTCGAAAGTTTCACTGGTAGGGTGTTTAATGTTGATCTTGGTTGGTATGAGTAAAGTCTCCGGCTGCTTATGTGGTTGGAGATTTTGAAAGTCTTGTTACGGTTCTTGTCTTGTCTTGTTACTGTCATTAGTACTGCCAACTCCATCTTAGGCAGCAGTCGTAAAAATCGGAACGACTGGTTTGATGATGAATGCAAGCTAGCGACTGAACGTAAGAATGTTGCGTACCGAGCAATGCAACAATCTCATAGAACGCGGGCACGCGAAGAGGAATATAAAGAGCTCAGAAGAACAGAAAAACGGCTTCACAGACAAAAGAAATCAGCCTGGGAGAAGAACCTAATCTGTGAAATAGAAAACAGCCGAGAGCGAGGTCCGCACCAGGCGCGGAAGTTCTACCAATCCGTCCGAAACATGACGCAGTACACACCACGCTGCACATACTGCAAGGACGGAGAGGGAAATCTGATCACCGATCCTGAAAGCATACTGGAGCGATGGGAAGTGTACTTTAATGAATTGCTAAATGGTCAGCTCACTGCAGAAGTGGAGGCTCCACTACTTCAAGAAGAATACCCTATGTTGCCGCCACCAAGCATAGAAGAGGTTGAGAAGGCTATAGGCCGGCTTAAACAGAACAAAGCCCCGGGAGTCGATGGCATACCAGCCGAATTATTCCATCACGGCGGGCCAGCCTTACGTCAAGCAATTCATGATATTATAGTACAGGTATGGGAGCAGGAAGAAATGCCAGAAGACTGGCGAAAAGGTTTAATATGCCCCATACATAAGAAGGGAGATGTCACAACGTGCAGCAATTATAGAGGTATCACGTTGTTTAGTACCGCCTATAAGATACTCTCCTCTATCCTACAAGACCGGATAACCCCATACGCTAAAACCGTCATCGGGCAATATCAGTGTGGTTTCATTCCAGGCAAATCAACAACTGATCAGATCTTTACCCTTAGGCAGGCGATGGAAAAATGTCTAGAATTTAACATCCCAACATACCATCTGTTTATAGACTTTAAGGCCGCCTATGATAGCATAGCCAGGGTAGAACTTTACAAAGCCATGAGAGAATTCGGCATCCCAAATAAATTGACACGACTATGTAGGTTGACCATGACCAACGTAACAAGCCAAGTAAAAATAGCCGGATTGCTATCCAGACCAATCAACATCTTTAATGGACTCCGACAAGGGGACGGTTTGGCCTGCCTCCTCTTCAACCTGGCGTTGGAGAAAGCAATCCGTGACTCTGGCACGGCAACAAGAGGGACCATCGTCAACAGGTCCAGCCAGTTACTGGCTTACGCAGACGACATTGACATCATCGGAAGAACCGAACAAGCTGTACACGATTCCTTCATCCAGATCGAGCAGGCGGCACAAAATCTGGGGCTGCACATTAGTGAAGGTAAAACAAAGTACATGGTGGCGTCGAATGCGAGAGGAACAGTTGGTCAAACAATCAAGGTAGCGGAGCACGAATTTGAAGTGGTGCAATCCTTTAAATACCTTGGGTCAATAGTAGCAGCCGATAACAACATAGAAGAAGAAATACGCGGGCGGCTTCTCAAATCCAACAGAGCCTACTATAGTCTGTCAAAGCTCTTCAAATCCAGAAATCTCACCATAACTTCAAAACTGCTGCTGTACAGGACCATGGTCCTGCCAGTACTCACATATGGATCCGAGACTTGGGTGCTTAGCAAAAGGCACTCCGACCTCTTAGCTGCGTTCGAGAGAAAAGTCTTAAGGAGAATTGTTGGCCCCATATGTGAGGAAGGACGATTCCGGAGACGGTACAATCATGAATTGTACGCAATCTACCTAGAAGCAGATATCGTGACAAAAATTAAGCTCGGTAGACTCCGGTGGGCAGGGCACCTAGCTCGCATGAGCGAAGAGGAACCTGCTCGGAAAGTTCTTTGTGGTACATTCTATGGTAGACGACAGCGTGGTAGACCATGCTTGCGCTGGAGAGATGGCGTAGACCAGGACGCCCGAAGCCTTGGGGTGCGCAACTGGATGGCGTCGGCTAGAGACCGGGATAGGTGGAGAGACTTGTTGAAAGAGGCCAGGACCGGAACCCGGTTGTCGAGCCGATGATGATGATGATGATGTTACGGTTCAATAAGGGTTTCTTATTTGTTCCTATTTATAGTAGCAAATAATAGGAGGATCGTGGTCCTCGTTCTTTAGAACAAAGACTAGGAGCGTCTTTCCTAGCTTGCCGTAAGCTTGCCGTAAGCTGAGCGTCTTTCCTTGATTACCGTAAGGTAAACTAAAGACAGGAGCGTCTTTCCTTGATTACCGTAAGGTAAAATAAAGACTAGGATGCACATTGAGTGTTGGTTTCTACCCCGGCCGACTTCTTGGTGTGTATCCCAAGGGTTGACAGACCCAAGCTTTTGCAGCAGCCCACCTGGAAGTGGCCTTGGTCGACCTCGGTTGACCTTGGTTGCGAAGCTCCACCGGAAGCTATATTCTGGTACCATGGGAGATAGTGCCCATTCAAGCCCTAGGCTTGAACCCTATCTATGTGGTAGGCGCCCTAGTGGGGGCATCATGGTGGCTTGATTTACTCCAAATGCGGAAACACATGGTTTTCAAGATTATTTTCTTGAAATCAAGAGGTGTTAAATAGACCTCGCCTCCAAAGCAAAAGGTGTGCATATGCTGCAACATATCACAACTTTGCGATCGAGATAGCTTGCTATGTCGGGGTTAATGGTCAGGACTAAATCTGACTCTGATGGTGGTAGGCCACCCGTGGGGTAGAGCCGTAATAGGCAGCTATCAACGTAAAACTCAAAGACGATCTTCTCATTATAGGCTTTTTCGATTTTAAGCACCATTTTTCTAAATGAGCTCCTTTAAATTTTTTGTAGTACCCCTTGGCATAATGGTTATCGCGTTGGACTATCATGCGCAAGGTCTCGAGTTCGATTTTCAGTCGCTGCAAAAAAAGTTTTTCAGGGGTGTACTGGCTCTTGCGAGGAATTGACAAATTCTCTAAGAGTATATGTCTTGTCATGGAAAGTACTGCTCATTAACCGTTCGGAATCGGCAGAAAAATGTAGGCGTCCTCCAGTCCTGGGAACATGCATACAGGAATGGTTGAGAGTTGTAAGTCACTAGGTTCTGGGTCACTTCGAGCTGTGGCACCACCAAATTTATTTATTTATTTTTCCTTTAAATTTAAAATAATATTGTATGTATATAAAAATATTCGAAAAAATATTTTTTTTTTTTTTGAAAAATTAATAGATACGTGTCTTAAAAACGTGTGAACGATTATTTTTTGAAGTTATTTCCTAAAATGTATATTACTAAAAACTTAAAATTGGTATCCCAAATTTTTTCTTGTAAGATATTAAAGAAATTCGTTATATAAAAAAATTAATTTAATAATAAAAAAAAGTCTTAAACTTTGTTTGCATAGGTCCATACTTTTCTAGAAATCAAACGACAAGTTTATGTATTGGAGCATTTTTAACTTATTAAATCCGTGTTCTGTATTTATTTTTGTGTACTTAATTCCATTTTTGAAGAAAATGATGTAAATGTAACTGCCAATGGGAACCGCTTATTAAAGATGTTGAGGGAGTTTTTTTGTGCCAGAGCTCCGACGAAAGGAAATCCATTTGAACTCCATTTGGTTTTAATGAGATGAATCAACAGCACACAGATTCCGACTGGAACTCCGCGAGCTGTTATGAACAACTCCAAAGGAATAATTTATAAAAACCTTTGAAAAATTAAATTAAATTTGAATTCTCATTCCAGTGAAATAAAAATAAGTAAATTATATGAATTAAAAAAAAAGAAACAAAAAGATATTTGAGTTCCGTAATGTAGCAACATTCATCCGACGCGACACCCTGTACTTGCGATTATAAATCCACAACGTTTTCCTCTCATGTAGTCGGGAATCATCTGCATTTGTTTTAAGATATTTGTGTAGCAGTGTATGTACATACATTGTTTTCGACCGACAGCACGTTTATTGCGGATATGAAAAGCAAATATTTATGGATTCAGCGCAAATGGTGCGCGGATTCACAAATTCTATAAGCTTTCCACAAAAATGTCCTTTCAAAAATATTTTATTCTATTCTATTGTTAGTAAACGATAAAATCTAATATCTGAATTTTATATTTCTAATGTCCCTTGCCTTGCCTTGCCTTAAGAACATGAACGTGTACTCAAATACCACATCTATAGTTGCTTTGAAGCCAAGGACTTAAAGCATTGAATTGGCTTAAATATGCACACTTTACATGATGTCAGAGATTGCTAGGATACTGAAATCTTACACGAAGAAAGTCATTTAAATCCCATTTAGTATGCTATGTATGTATACTAAACTTTTGACAAGAATATCTCCATTATTCTCATATTTTCTGGATGAAAATGATTGGGAAAGTTTTTTTTTTGAGCTTTACCTAACAAGAGTCAAATGAACCTGCCACAAAAATGGTAGATTTATTATGGCATTTGAAATCTGACACATTATGCAAACATTGTTTGAACTCAATTACTTTTGAATACATTTCGAAAACGATGCAACTGAAGTCGACGACGGACGGGCTGGATAAAGATTTGTTAAGAGGATTCAAAATAATATCGTGCAGTTATGACATAAGATCTTTTCTCTAGTTAGATACCTACTCAACTATGAGTGAAATGTATCATCCACACCTCCAAAGGACACAAAAAAAAAAAAAAAAAAAACAATCTTCTTACTAACCAAACAATTCAAAATCAAGTGAACCTTCTTTCCTGTCGAAATGTGAATGAAGATTGGTTTCCAACCGACCCAAAGCACGCGACGATAGGCATTAAGGTAAGTATCCTTCTAAAAGTTTATATATTCAAGTTAGACGAAGGTTTATATGTATACATGTGTACCCAAATGAAAATCGATATAAATGGTTTTCTAGAACAAACACACCAACAAAAAGTCCCCTTGGGTTATTCTATCTTAACAAATCATCTCCTTTAATGGATTAACATTTTCGGTTGTTTTTTCTTTGGCAGCAACTACTGTCGTTGGTGGTCTGGACTTAGGACATATACGAAACTCACATGGAATGCAACAGTTTAGAAATTTCTATTGTAATAGTGTTTTTTCTTCAGTCCATGGCGTCGCACATTATGTATGTCCTTAGGGTGAGTTTTATTCGTTTAAACCTTCATGTTTTTATTTGTTTTATTTTTGCTAAAGATGGCCCACATGTAAGACACTTTTAGAGTACGATGATAAAAATCTTTATTCTCATTGTCGTGTCGGATTTATAGCTTTAAATGGTTGATCTATGGTGTCCTAGTGGCAGTGTTGTCTGACATAGTGACGCAATCAACAATCATAGATACATTAATATGATTGTTATATTTTTGAATAAAAAAGTTTTGTTATAATTTAAGAAATACTTAAGATATTTTTCCAGGGGTTTTCCATTTGGAGAAAAAGTGGCAAATCATCAAATAGTAGGTCTAGCCTAAGGCCTTGGTACCTAGTGCTAATTTTGTAAATTATTGATTTTGTAATTTTTCAATAAAGTTTAATAATAATAATAATCAAATAGTAGGTATACCATGCAAAAATACTTCTCATATTGGACGTTCATACTTAGTAGAACATTGTATTCCCGTCTATTACGACCTACAAGACGCACAGAGGAGATGTTGACAGTCACTAAAAACTTAACGAATATTTCATAAAAACCTAAAAAATTTAATTAAAACTGAAAGTGGATCTTGTTACCGTCCTGAAATGTCGTATGGTACTTACAAGGCATCTAAGCACCCCATATATGGGATATTCGTAAAAAAAAAAATGCCTTCTAATTGTTCAAAAAAGGACAAATAGTTTTAATAGTTGGTAATTGATAGAAAATTTATACCAACCGAAAGATCACTAGATCCTAATAAAAGGCAAACTATTTTCATTGATCAGCCATACATTTTGAGAAGAATTTTTAGATTTTGTTTCTAGATCACGTACACTACATTTGGGTCATTAAGAAAAAATGCAATTCCGTGTCGTATTCACGCTGTAGTTAACTCGGTTCAAAATGAGCTGCTTACATTCTTCTCTATACATTTGAAGAAAATTTAAAAATTCATGTACAAAAATCTATGGCTGACCAATTACTAAAAAAACTAACCTTCTTTGACCGTTAAGTGTTCTTTAAAATTTAATACCTGTATTTTTAGAAAGTTTTCCAAATGAGGTGCCAAAAATTGTTTGTGACCTTGAAAAAAGAAACTTTAAAAAGTCATTAAAGTAAAATGCACGATGGGGCGTACGAACTTGCTCCTATGTAATAGCGTAAGAATTTCAAAAATGAATGTTATTAGAGAAAAACTGTTCATAAGCATAAAATTAATTTTGTTAATGAGTAAAACAACTTCTTTAGTAGTTGGAGGTAAGAAAAGGATGCCATGTGATTCAAGCAAATATAGGTTTATGCAAGAACAATAATTATAAGTCTTTGTAGTGGTTTCTCAAAAATAAGCTTTTTTTGAAACATTTAAAAAAAAAAAAAAATGGTACGCCAATTTAAAATTTTTATTATTGTTCGAATAAAACTTAAATTTACAAGAAAACATTGAGCCGTTTTCGAGATATTAAAACAAAATATTTTTTTTTTTTTATTTTTAAAATTCAAAAAACATATTTTTCTTAAAGTTTTGAAATGCAATGTTTTTTTAAACTTTTTAGAAGCTTCTCTCTAAGAAATTTCATTCAAATCCGTTATGGAGATAATGAGAAATTCAAAATTTTAAAAAATCGTTCTATGGTAGGTACAGTCAGTAATATCTTTCAAATGTCTTTTTATTAAATTATAGATCTTGAAAATTAATCGAAAGAAAAAAAGCCAAATTCTGGAAACCACTTTCGAGAAAAATACGATTTTCGAAAACCATTTTTTAACATTTGTATGGAGGGTACTGTTATTTTTAGGTAAAATAAATTTTGTTCTCATATCTTGTAGATTATATGTATTTTAAGAAATTTTATTTATCAAGTTTTAAAAACATCGAGCATGGAGTTTTAGAAATATTGAGTTTTCAAAAAAAAAATTTGAAAATTTTTTTAAAAATCCAAAAAAAATTTTTTTTAGAAAATTTGAATACACAATAATATTGAAACTCCTGGGGAACCTTAACATTAAAAAATGATCACAATCGGTGGTACCGTTTTTGAGAGAGAAAATTAAAAATAATAAAAATAATAATTTTTTGGAATTTTTTTTTAAATCTGTGGGACAGTTTTTGAGAACAAATAAAATACATGACTGGGTCGCACGAACTTTCTTTTATGTAAAAGTACTTTGAAATTTGAAATACATTTTTTTAAATATAAAACGTAGATTTAATGAAATAAAAATGTTCAATGGAAAAGTATGAATTTTCGCAAATAAAGTTTAAAAATCGTTTTATTAAAGTAATTTTTTATATAACAAATTTCTTTCAATTTTTTTCTAGAACAAAATTTGGGATGCCAGTTTTAAGTGCTTGATAATTGATTTTTCAAAAAATAAATTGGATTTTTTTTTTTTAAATAAAAAAAAATATTTTTTTTTTTGAATATTTTTACATACAATATTATTTTAAACTTAAGGGGGCTCCTGTTGAAAATTTTTGGTTAAAATCGTTAGAGCCGTTAATGAGAACGTCGAAAATCAAAAAAAAAGGTTCTATGACAGGTACCATTAATAACATTTTGCCCCAAAATTTTTTGTTATCAAAATGTAGCCCATGTCGACAATATTTAACTCAATTTTTTTTATCAAAATCGTTCGAGCCGTTTTCAAGATAAATAAGATTTTGCAATGTATGGGGGAACCGTTAATTTTGGAGCTAAAAAAAACTTTCAATTTTTCCTCTAGGGAATCACCGAAGACCCTTAACTACAGGGATTGAAGAACATAGGTCTAGTGGTTTAGGCTGTAGTTCCAGGTACAGACATACAGACACACTGAAACAAGTTTTTTGTGTAATAAATTTTCCTTATAATTTTTATAAACAAAATTGATATGCAAATTTTTAGTATTTAATAAAATAAATTTTAAAACGTAACTTAAAAAATTATTCGTGCATCCGTTTTCAAGATATTGAATTTTCAAAAACGAAATTGTATTATTTTTTTAAAAATCCAAAAACTATTTTTTCGAAAAAATTTTTAGATTATATTTTGTCAAATGCAAAGGAGCTCCTATGTATAAGTCCCAAGTAAAAACATATTGTGTATGTACTAGATGTGTTGTTCTCTAAATACAATTCTGCAAGTTAAGTATACTTATGTATATTCCTATTTTCGATAAATTGTCTTCAAAGTGTGTCCAAGAAAATCAGAGAAAAGCAAGTATACGCCATAGTGCCCACAAACGTTTATTTTCCATTAAAGAAATATCTTGGGTGAATGTACAAATCATGCTTAACAAAATCATTAATTTGTATTTATTTATAATTTGTGCTGTACAAATATGTACAGACATAGCTAAACCCCTTTTTTTAACCCTGTTATTCGATTAAATTTTATTACCATCCATTGAAATTTCAAGTTAAAAAAACAAATTTAAATGGTATCTTTATTGTACATCATAATAAAAGGTCCTCTCCTTTAAGAAAATTGTGGGTCGTTTCCGATTGTTATTTTAGTCGGCAAAGAAATAATAAGAAATGTCATGAGATACAAAAGATTTTTTACTTTTAACCCTTTATTAATCATCTAAAAATATTTTCATATTCCTAGGCCTCCATATTTGTATTCAAATTATGTAGTTTAATTAGGATAAATAACAACTTCGATCTTTTCCAACACGCAACAGTGTTTTTATGTATACAAATTTTGTAACTAAATTTTAAAGTTGAATTAGGACCAGAACCTTTCAAGTATTGTGAAAATATCTACGTATATGAAATAAAATTAAAATGCATTGTATTATTCAATCAAATGCACGACTGGGTCCCACGAAGTTTCTCTTATATTTAAAAGATTTAATGGTAATTATAATAATATAAAATTGTGAATAAGCATAAAATTAATTTGAAAAATGAAAAAAATCCTTTAGTAGTTGGAGATAAAAACATTACGGTGAGACTTGTAGGTTTTCAATAATATTATATTCAACTAGATTTAAAAATCTAAGTCAAGTTAAAATTCAGTAAATCGAAACCAAATTTGTTTGTGCAGCACAGTTTTAACTCAAAGCAGCTAAAAAGGGTTATGGCTCCTTCTGATTTATGAACGAAAACGACGAGACTTTTTTCCCATTTGTTGAGTTTTCAGAGTTCTAAGAAACCTTTATACATAAGTCCGCTAGCTCGGATAGTATATATTTTGAATAGGTGTTCTTCAATGACAATGACGTAAGCCCGGCGTAAGCTCTTCCATCTTATCTACTGGTCTCTTTCCGAGTTGATGAATGCTGTATGTTCAGCAATGTACGAGTATGTCGTGAAATAGCAATTATGTATTTGAAAAAGTCATGGAAATACTGATTAATCAGCTTAAAAAAATCATGATAAAAGAAAGCTTCTAAATGACATGTAGTAGGGCTTTCAGTACACTTATACTGGTGATCTAAAAGTTAAGCGTGCGGCAAATACAAGTTTCTTTTTGAAAATGCAATAAAATGAACAAAATTAATTTTTGTCCATGTATTATGGCTTTATTAATAAGAGTAAACATTCCCATTAATTATGGAACACATCCAGTGGCGTTGCGTGGGTGGGGCGGATGGGCTGGCCCGCCCCAGGTGGCTGCAGCCAGGGGGCGACAAAATGTCGCCGGTGAAGCGGGTAGAGTAGAGATCATATGTTTCATGACAGAACGTTTGACGAGTCAACAAGCAACAATGACGTAAATTTGAAATTTGCCACCCTACCTGTGATTCGTCGTTGACGCTGTTGGCTGATTTCCGTGAATTCGTAAACGGTGAGTAAGGCCGTAAGGGTGCATTCCGTTATTGTCGCGCGACTCGCGAAACTAAAATGGAACGTTCCAAAATTCTCGTGAAACTGAAAGGGAGCATTCCGAAACATATGAGTGCGAGACCGCTGACAAGCAAGGAGTTAAAGCTAGGAGCAAGAGTCCTATGTTTCGTATCTATCTTCAGAAACCCAAAATTAATTGATATACTTACTGGGACAGCAAATTCGATTTTCGATCTGTTCGTCGCATTCAGGAAGCTAAATATTACTGCGTAGTCTTCGACAGTACACCAGACATCTCCCAGACAGGTTCTGCGATACGTACATATCGAGGGAGAAAAGGTCTTTCATCGACTTCTTCGAACCAAAAGGAAAAAATGCAGAAGATCTCAGCAACGATATAATCGCGTAGATAACATTAGACGGACTAGACATACAGAACTTGAAAAGACAACCCTGCCACAATGTCAAGAATCCGCAATGGAGTTCAAGTCCGGATTAAAGCAGTGAATCCGAAAGCTACATTTGTTGCATGCACAAACCACTCACTCAACTTGGCTACGGCAAACGCAGCTTCTGAATCAGTGAATTCCGTGACGTTTTTTGGAACTCTGGGGAACCTATTTGCCTTTGGTTGCCGTCCAGGTCAAGCAGGCCGCTTAATAATAAGTTTGAGGAAGTTCTTGATGTATACTGGAAGAATTGACGGATTCATCTCAAACTTCCGAAAAAAGATCGGGAGCCAGTCTTCTTCTTACAGCCATGCAGTCATTCAACTTTCTCACTTTTCTTGGCTTTTGAGCTGCAGTGCTACCTGAAGCAGATGAACCACAGATTTACCTGCAGCAACGAGGACTGAGAGTGGATAAGTGTGCTCAGAAACTCTGCGCTTAAAAAGTTCTCCTAGTGGAGAGCAGAGACCTTTTCGTCCAAGCCGCAATTAACTTTGCCAAAACTCTCTGCGAAAAACTCGGAATCGAACTCAAAACGAGAAGAATTCGCAGGAAAAAACGCATGCATGGTGATGAATCCGCAGATGCAGCCATGTCTCACGAGCAGGAACTCCGTCGAGAGGTGTTGGCATCATTTTACAAGATCATTCAAGAAATGACGGAAATGAAATAGCGGACAGCTCGGATTTTTGACGCCAGCGAAACTTTTCGACAGCAAGTACGAGTGTGATCTTTCTCATGTATTAGAAGACATCGACAAGAACGAGTTTCAGATGGAGCGGAAGCGTCTCCAGCAGCTTGTCGCCAGTTTTGTATCAGAGGAATACACATATAAGGGGCAAAGGACCACTGAATCTCCTCCAGTTCATTCAAAAACTGAATCTGGGAATTTCAGTTCCAAATATAGTCATCTTCGTATATATTTGACTTTGTCAATTAGTGTCGCTAGTTGTGAGAGAAGTTTTTCGAAGTTGAAGCTAATAAAAATTTATCTCAGATCCACTATGAGCTCCACTCAAACTTGTCTATATTGTCGATTGAACAAGAATTGGCTGCAAATATTGATTTTGAACAAGTTATTTCTGACTTCGCTGCTCGTAAGGCCCGTAGAATCCGTTTGTGAAACTGCCGATCCTATTTTACCTTCAATAAAAGATACAAGATTGCCTGTGAAAAGATGTCTAGAAATATAATTTTAATTAAGTATTGAATGGCGGCGGCAAAATGGGTCTACCGTCCCGGGCGCCGAGATGGTACGCTATGCCACTGAACACAACGTCGTTCAAGCAGATAGTCGTGGGCCTTCAGTTACTGATTCAATTGGACCTTGTAAGCGAACTTTGTGCAGAATTCTCCTCAGGCTAGTGCGTGAAATGTTGAGCTGTTGAGATTAATGGCGAGTTGATGATCGTGAATTGAGTTTCACACTCTCGGCTACAGCAGCCAAACTCCCGTCTATGCGCACCATACAACGACGGGGACCATGAGTGTTGTCCACTAGCTCATGAACTTTTTGCAAAAACTTTCATACAGAAGGCAAGGTGGGTGCTTCATTTTGGCCAAAACTTCTTTAAAAATAAAACACCTTTTGGGCTACACAGCACTCATTTTGGAAATAAGTTTTCAATATTTTTCAACGTTGTTCAAGCGTAAAACGACTCATTTCGTTCTGCCGAGTATGATACTGACTTTCAGTCAAGATTTCGACAGCTGCCAGTGTAAAAATAACCTGCGATTTAAAAAGAAACCACTAGATAGCCCACCTTGTATATCTCACTAAATAGTAGAACATTAATGTTTACACCGTTTATGATAAACTATTAAACTAATATTATTATACTCGATATTTTAAAACCGCTTAATTTGGCACCAAGCCATATGAATAGGTATTTAAAATTCAAAAAAAAAAAAATACTGGCCTACCCGTTCTTTCGGTTTTTCTTACATTCGTCAATTAATTCTCATCATGCTAAACATTAAAAGAATTCTCTTAAGTTTAATTTCAGACGTACTGTGGAGTATAGATATTTTTTCTTTACCTCCAACACTCGAATGTTGAATGCTTTCCGGCTCTTTGTGCCCTTCCATTTTGATGTTCAGAGCTTCAATGTACATCGAATTCGGTTTTTTAATCCTTCCCTATCTTCCTAACCCTCGCACTTAAGTACTAATTACTTAATGCTCTTCAGTGCGACTATAAACACAAATTGGAAATCATATAAAATTAGTTTATTCACCAGATTGGAAGCACATTCATCTATACTTTTAACCTGAAATCCAATAACCAAATGAACACACACACCTTTCGGGATAGTATTTTGATAACCAATTAATTTGTTCTCATCCATAGCTAATAATCATTATATTACATCTCATTCAAATCTTATATTTCTCCTACAGTAAATCAAGTACTTAACTTATCAAGTAAAATAAATAATTATAATTATCTTGATGTTATATACAATAGTTCTTATCTAGATTAATTCAATGCTGGTACGTTTCATTGATATTTCAAGAAAATAATTTCAATTTTTTTAGGGAGGCAAGGTAAGAAAACACTTTTACATGTTATTGGTCTAAGTTACCTAAATACATATATATATATAGATATACATATTCAAGGCATAGAAAGTTTGTTACATATTTACATATTTTTCAATGCCAAAGAAATTGTCAGACCTGCAGAAATATTTTTATTTTATTGAAGGAGTTATTTTTGGATAAAGTAATTTATTGATAGCTAAATGGTTTCTTATAACTTAAGTTAAGTTAGAACTTTGTTACGAGTATGTCTCTAACATCGATCGGAATTTCAAATTGATGAAAAAGTCAATTTAGGTAGATTGCTTAAACGCAGGGTGTATACAATCTTTTTAAAATACATTATCCAATCATAATTTTTTTTTATAATTTACACGGGTTTTATAATGCTTAACATAAACACATCCAGCCGTATTAATAAAAACCGCTTATTCCACCTATATTCCATGGTTTTGCTAAACCATGGAATAGGAGTTAAGCCATGGCTTAAATATTTTCATTAATAAAAACAAAATGTTCCCGGAATAGTAAAATGACGTTTATCAAAAATCCTTTTAAGAAAATCTTCTATAAAAGTAAGCAATCTCTTTTTTATATTCTGTGGCTACCTAAATTGATTGTCAATTGCTTGTGTCTGACTGTGGACATTTCTATTTCTTATTCCTTCGCTAAACCACCTACTTCGGTGGTTTAACTTTATCATAATTACTAAACGTCACTTAACAGAAAATTTGTTTTATTAATGAAATTTCGCATTTAGTCCAGGACTTAACGATAAACCTCCACTAAACCATCCTTATTAATATGGGTGATCATGAGCAATAGGGAAATAAGGAAAATGCAAAATGGTAACGGAAAACCTTGCGGGTAAATTATTACGTAATCGCGTTGTGCGACTAAGAAATTAATGTTTGTATTCGACGGTACGACCAAAGCTAGTCTCGATGGTGAACAGGTGAACTGATGAGCATGAGCATTGAGCAGTCCTGGCGAAACGGGTATCACGGGTGAACTGATAGAGAGGAGGAATGCAACTAGTTACTCCGAATGAGCATTGTTGTGAAAGAACCCATAAAACATGAAACATTCTGACGGTCTTAAAGACATGGGAATGATTCCATGATTGTTCTGTTTGGTTTCAGTGCTTACGCTCTGTTCTAAATTCTAGCGAATAAGTGGACAGAAGTTTGTGCTGCACCTGCCCAAAGAAGTGGGCGAGTCTTGGACGTATAAACGCCTTATAAATTGTAGCCAGATCAGAGGGGATGAAAAATTTCTTACATCGATATAGAAATCCTAAGCGGTCTCAAAGTGTGGTCATTCCAACGTTACGAAGATCCTCATTGACACACATACATATCTTTTCGGCTTCTGCCATGCAAGTGCCATTCAGGCATACGAGGCACATTTTGCTTCAACGACAATAGACAGCATTGAGTTTTCGAAGAATTGAACTCCACACGATTTTGTATACCCCATTTACCATTGTTTTAAAAATCGGAGTTTAATGAACTTATCATACGATACCGTTGTAATTCCACTTTTGAAGGAGATGGATGTGAATTTGAAAACGAGTGTGAGAAGCTGAGTTGTGGGCAAAGCAATGAAGTGGATAAGAAGTTTCAGACAAGAGATCAATTATAAAAATGAGGAAGAGCGCGGAGATAAACGGGAGCCCAGGGGAAATTATATGTTATTACACAATGGTTCAAACGGCAGAAGGAAGAGTTTACCGTTATGGTATACTTATTGTTTTAGTATTTAGTATTTACTTATTTCAAAATCACTTACAAAGTAGAACACGAGTCTTATTAATTGTTGGAAGCATTTAAATTAATTTAAGAATTTGAATTTAAGTAATTTATTAAGTCTTTTTACATATTTATTAATTTAAAAAAAAATTAAAAAAAGAAGAGAAAACAAATAATACAAAATGAATAGATCGATATTATCAATGATTTGCCAAATAGTTGAAAAGAAAACATTTAAATCTTCTTGTGCTTTCTACATTTTTAATACTTATGGGCAGGAAATTCCATGGACATGGACGAAAAATTGACGCTCAGTAATGGGAAAATTGTATCGAGGTAGTATACGAGCAAAAGGCCTTGTTGAATGAGGGAAGTTGCGATTACTGTGTAAATTATCAGGCTGTTTTGTTTGAATGATTTCTATAAGTAAGCGAAAATTTAATAAATTGTCTAGGCTACAGCCAGAAATGCAAGGTGATGATTTGATAATGAAGTACATTTATGTAATGAATTAGTTAATGAATATTAAGACTTGTGGAACCCCACAAATAGTAGAAAAAAAGCGGACAAATGATTCGAACTCGAGACGATTTGTTTTCTTTATCACGTTAATACGAGCAATCGGGCAGCTATGTACAATGTATGTTTAAGGCGAAAACCAGATTGTATGGATGAAAGTATGTTTTGGGACTGAAGATGAGCATTGATCTTCTGCTTTATCCTTTCGAACGTTTTGGAAAATAAAGAAGGAACCAAAAAAGGCTTATATTGCTTACCACTTTTGGGTAAAGGAGTGACTTAAGCCAACTTTCACTTTGTCATTAGGACTGTATCTAGTAATTATTATGCGTATGATAAATGGTAACACAACAGAACAGAAAGAAAAAAATCATATAAAAATACTCTAAATTACAGCGGTACTAACAACTTATGTAAACTGAAATAATAAACCAATTTGTGAGCCAAGTGTATAAATAAATAAATCAATAACATCATGTCCGCAAACTTTTCCAAATTTGTTTCTCACTAAAGCGCCTACTGTTCAAACTTGTTTTTGCTTCCATAATCCTGAAAATTACTTTGTGACTAAGTTCATGTTGGATTTCTTCTGTAAGCCAACAACGGTGTCAAGAGGGTCATATGTATTAATTAAATACACAGGTTAAAGATGTTGCCGTTGATCAATTCAATTTTTCTCTGTCGATAACGTTAGGCTATAGACTCTCTCAATACCACTGATATGTTGCTCTAGAATAGGATAGTTAACATGAATAAAATCCCAGTATTTGTAATATGTAAGAGAGTTATCTACGCACAAATAAAAAATATTAAATATATAACATCATACCTGGAAAAAACTGTGAAAGAACGTAAATTTTATTTGAGTCGCTAACAAAGAACACATCCAGAAGTGTATTTGTATTCGAAGAAAATGTGTACAAGTATTTACCGGGAGGAACTTAAATGTTCTTATTGTTTCAATAAGCGAGCTATCTTCTTAAAAGTCGCTATTTAATCAGCAAATTAAAAATGGAGGCACTTTAAGATATTTCTTCTCCGAGGGTATAAAGTGGGTTGTATACGTGTACAATTTCATAGAGTATGTTATTTTCACCAGACATTAGATTAATAAAAACATATTTCATTTTGCTTTGATTTTGGTTCGTTGATTAGACTTACGTATACAAATCGCGGTTCCAACACCATCAACTGGAAAATGTCCGTATCCGACCGCATCATTAGTGCTTGAAATTTAATAGGTTTCTAGCACGCATACACGATACACCTTTGACTCAAAAACACAACTGAACTCATCTACTTACGGAAACAAGCTGTGCGGTAATATGAAAAATTTGCAAACTATTTTTCTTTACACTAGAGAAAATTAATCATCAAAGTCAAACGTAAGATTCCATTATAACACCATAGGCCCATGAGGTGTGTCCTGGATTGAATCACAATCATAAATCGATACAAAAATTGGAAAAGACAATCAATTAACAATGAGAGACATATTAACTATTGCCACCACAAATGCAATAATTGTGGTCCTAGTAAACATATGAGAAAAAACCAAGAAGAAAACGAACGAAAATCAAATGCACGACTGGGTCGCACGAACTTGCTCTTATGTAAAAGACTAAGAATTTCAAAAATTAATGTTATTAGAGAAAAACTGTTCATAAGCATAAAATTAATTTTTTTAAATGGCTAAAACAACTCCCTTAGTAGTTGGAGTTAAAAACAGAATGCCATGGTTTATGCAAGAACAAAAATTATAAGTTGTCGTAGTGGTTTCTCAAAAAAATAAGCTTGTTATACAAAATTTTTAAAACATTTTTAAGAAAAAATGTTGGTATGCCAACTGAAAGTTGGCCTTTTTCGAGATATTGAATTTTCCAAAAAAAAAAACGATTTTTTTTTTCAAAAATTAAAAAAATATTTTTTTTAAAGTCTTGAAGCATTGCATTTTAAGACTTTTTAAAAGTTTCTCTACAAAAATTTTCATTAAAATCCGTTATACTGATAATAAGAAATTCAAAATTTTAAAAAATGGTTCTATGGTAGGTACCTACAGTCAGAAATATATAAATTTCAATTTTTTTTATTAAATTTATTTATAGATCGTAAAAATTAAACGAAAGAAAAAAACATTTTATCAAAATTCTCGGAACCGTTTTCTAGAAAAATACGATTTTCGAAAACCATTTTTTAACATTTCTATGGTGGATGCCGTTATTTTTAGGTAAATCTTGTAGATTATATTAAGAAAATTTCATTTGTCAATTTAACAAAAATCGAGCATGGGGTTTTTGAAATATTGAGTTTCAAAAAAAAATTTTTGAAAATTTAAATACACTATTCTATTTAAATTTTTAGGGAGCCTTAACATAAAAAATGATCAAAATTGGTTGTACCGTTTTTGAGAAAATCAAAAAAAAAGGGTTCCAGGGGGGTTACCATTGATAACCATTTTTCGGAATTTTTTTTTCAACGATCATCCAGTTTTCTCAAATGAAATTTTTTTTTTGAATCTGTCGAACATTTTTTGCAAAAAAAAAATATTTGTAAAATTTCGAAATATTTGTAAAATGGTTTTAAAAAAAAGAAAAAAACGTATGGGGGCTAAAAATTTACAATACTATCTACCAAGTTTAAAGAAAATCGGCCGAACCGTTTAGGCTGTATTCGAAAAGACAGACAGACAGACAGACTATGGCTATCATCGTAATGTCAACTTTGATCAAAATCTCGAGTTCGATATTTTTACGAATAGAAATGTTAAAGTGTGTATATAGGTACAATTCAAAATTACATAAAGTTTTCAAGACGTTATATTCAGGAATTTAAAAAAATTGGAAGAAAATAATTATATTAAAAATTATCACAAGTAAAGAAATAGACTTCCTATAAACAATAATCTCATAACATTCAAAAAGGAAAATACATCGGATGCAATGTTTAGAATGCTTCACGAAGAAATGATTTCTGCCATCAACGCGGATAGAATCTTTTACATTGACGGTTCATACAAAGAAGGAAATTGGTGCTCATATGCAGTCATTTAAATTCAACCAAATGTTCATGCACATACATCTGTTATTCACCAAGCACTTCTACCAGAACCGGTAGATAGTTACATTGCAGAACTAGGAGCCATTTTTAAAGGTACGAGTATATCCATTGCTCAGGAATATCCGGATCGATCCTTGATTTTAAGAGATAATCTTGGTATTCTATGGGCCTAAGAAATGAGACAAATAAATGTCCTTCTCTGCATATTATAAGAAGCATTTTATACTCCAACAAAAACATCATGTTAGCATGGATACCTAGACATTGCGGAATCAAAGAAAAGGACCGGACCAGGCCGCAAAATCCGCTCTCAACTACCCACTAATTGTGCAACAATTCAGCAACAAAAAAAAAAAAAGAATTAGCAGAAAGTTGGCATAACTCTCAAACATTTCTACGAAAACATCAACCTATTTACAAACGAATTCCATACAATCGATCACTTACCAGAGAAGACAGCATTAAAGTTCTCCGAATCAGAGTTGGACAAGGTCTCTTTAATACCCAACACTACTATAATGGTGGAAATCCTGAACAATGTTCAAACTGCCGAACAGTACTCTCAGTTTGGCATAATCTTCGTCGAGTGTCCTATATACCGAAAAATCAATGAATCATCAGATAACATAATACAGAAACTCTCCTAAATTTTGAATCCAACTGACGTACGGTCTATTCAACATATGTATAAAAGAAGCCACATCAGCACACCAAAAATTTGAAGACATATAATTTTGTTTTTGCTTTCAACTATTACTTTCCTATTAATTCCTTATTAAACTCTTTGTTTTTAAATTCAATTTATAATGTAAAACATGTAGATATTAATTTTTTATAAATTTCAATAATTACATTTTTGATTAAAAGACGGCATCATATGGTTAGCTACCCTGACCTTATCTTTGAAATAATGTTTTAAAATTATTGGGTAGTTTTATTTTTACAATAATTTAAACTATATCGACTTTTGAGAACACATTTTATTTACAATGCTTTTTGCGATTGCAGTAGATTTCGCAAATACTCGTACCTATTAGACACTTAACTTGAATTAGCAGTTTAATTGTTTATCAAAGTAAAAAGGGACAATTCACATTGAGACGGTTGTAAGAACAGTCTCACGGACTTCATTACCAAACAAACTATTTTGCATACATATGTACATCTCGAAAACGCTTCTTTAAACAAAATATGTTTCTATTTTCGTGCTCAACAACCTCAAATTATTCTAGAAAAAAACTGTTTTTGGAAGGTTAATTTTTCGTGTATGATGAATCACATGCGATGGAAGCTATGTATATATAAAAATTTTCCATTTCGTATACCAAATATTAAATGCGTATTTCTGACAAACTTCTTCTCAAAATAAATTTCAAAAATACAAGTATAATCTTCTGTCAAGTTATAAACTTTAGCATTTCCTCGAGGGATAATATTTATTATCTTATTAAAATAAAACTTAAACAACAAGTATGTACAAGAGATTCTATCATGTTTTTTATGTGTGTACGTATATATGTACATGCATTATTCGAAAGTGAAGTTCTGTCATGCAAACTATCCATACAGATGTACGACAGAGCTGTCATTTAAAATAAATTCAATATAATGTAAAAGGAATACGATTTTGTCTCTAAAGGGAATAGAAAAAGTATTAATAAGCAATAAATCTCTTGATTCAAAACAGTTGTTAATGGCCTTTAGTTCATAAAAAAGCGTTTCATAACAACGATGTCACTTGGACTCATCACATGAGTAGTAAAAGTGTCAAGTCTTCTACTTGGAAGATTTACTTTAGTAATATAAGAGTTTGTATTATAAAAAAAAACGTTCGTATAGACACTTCTTTGGGTCTTTCAGTCAAACTATCTAAAAACTAGGTGTATTAAATCAGAAATAAGAATTTATTGTCTCTTAAAGCTTAAATCATACAAAATAAATTTGACATATTCCGTAGTACCCATTGCGACAGCCCTGAGTGTAAAACAAGGAAAGTTTCCTGAAAATACAGAGATATACAAAAAATATGAGTGATATGAAAAATACTCTTCCCGTATTCACATCCTAGCTATTCCAAAAGTCCCATATAAAATTCATTCTTCAAAATAACTTCGGAAGCAACAATATGTATTATGTGTGTTGATTTTCGTTCCAGTGCCTTCAGAATAAGTGAGTTGGCAAATTCGTAGAATAAATGATATGGTGCTAGAAATTGTCATCAATATTTCTTTTGTCATCTCTAACTAATGACATTGTGAATGGCATGTAAGGTTTTCAATACTCGTTACACAGTAAATAAAAGAAACTGGCAGGACTTCAAGCGTAAATTATAATTGGATACACTAGAGAAGTCATGGTTTTTGAAAGATATTCAATTCCGCATCTACGTATGTACATACTTGTACAAAAACATCAAACGAAGTTACAAAAAACCTTTGAGGTTTATGAACCAGGAGGCACTGAGCTCGTTCGAGTTGGACTGAAAGAAAATGGCAGTTCCTAAAGGAATAGCTATAATTGTGAGAAATTAAGCGAACTCAAGGAAATATACAGAGGGATGAGTTTGGAAGAGTACGAGTAAGTGCGAAATAGAAACATTGATGCAAATTGCAACCCAATCTTTTCGAATATAAAACTCTACACTCAACAAAAGACGTTAATAGCCCGAAAAAAAGTGAATCAACCACAGAGTACGAAGCAATTCGATATCGTCCTTCTTTCCAGCAATAACAAAAAATAAGAAGTTTTAGCAAAACCATTGGTATTTTTGGGAATACCTTCTTAAAGAGTTTTCGTTTTTAAAGATATTTTCTCACCTTTGTAGTTGCTAAGAAACATTATGAAGGAAATAAGTGCAATTAACTTATGGGGGAACAAAACTTGCTATTCAAAGCTAGAATAGCTGAATTCAGAAGAATACAAAAGCTATAAAAGCTAATGCCTTGCGTAGAGGTAACTGGAGTAAGTTATATCATTTGCACCAGAGAGTTTTATGTAAAGTACTTTCAGTAAAACTTGGGGCAGCTAAAGGAAAAAGGTAAAAGAATTTAACATCCCCTTTATCATAAGAATATATTTACTTGAAACCTGCCTCTAAGTAAAGTTAATAAAGTTTATTGCAGTAATTTTAAAAATTATGAATGAAGTCTTATTATGGATTTTAAACTTAATTTAACAAACCTATTTTTTTTTTCACTCATAACTTACTCAACAAAGGCGAAATATTAAAGTGGTTCTCATCGTAATGCCCGTCACGTCAGTCTAAGCAACTATCTGTTCATAAGACAAGATAGAGCGAAAATTTCCCTTGAGCAGGAATTCGAATGTTTATTCTAAAGATGCTCTCATATAACGGTTTCCTGTCTTGTGTTTAATTTTCTTTACACCCAGCTATAACCAATTTGATATGTGGCAGTTACTGTTGAGATTTGAGAAGGTTTTTAATTTTTGTTTTGTGTAGATATATTATCATCAAAAATGACTTCAAGTTCTCCGAACGTAATTTATGCAAGGAAAATGTCTAAAATTATTGATACAAACAAAAAAGTTAACAACTTTCTTTTAAATAAGCCAGTCGCTATTAAAAAAAACTCACCTATTACTCACAATTTAAAAATTTGTGCGTTAACTCACAAATTTCTCTCATGATGTTAATTTGGTTCTTACATTATTTGATATTAAACTTTTATAAACATAGATCTTGTCATTTATAAAAGAATTTGGCTAATTTTTTAAGATTTTTGTTTTTGGTGTGATCTACTTTTGGGAAGACACTAACATCCATATTATTGACTCCTTTCAAAACTAGTTCTATAGGCGTTTCGATGTTCAAGTTTTGAATAAATCGGTATTATTTAAAAAAAAAAGTACATCTAAAACTCGTTATCATAAAACTATTTTTTGATGAAACTAGAAATTCATTAAAACGGAAATATCTACTTTTAATGTTTTCAAAACTAGTTTTGTAGCCTTTTTCTACTATTCATCAAAATAAAATCGGAAAAGTCAACAAAATAAATAAATTACAAAATGTCTCGCCAAATAATTCGGCATTTAAATAATTTTAACGATGGCACATAAAAGGTTATTCCTGAAAGGGGGGTCAAGAACTTTTTGGAAGAAGAAGAAGACGATTGGCTTTTTGAAGATTTTTTTCTGATAGTGATACAAAAAATAATTAGCATCATTAGATAGGCCTATCTAATGATGCTAATTATTTTTTGTTATCAATCTTAGTCTATATAAAAAATCGAACTCGAGATTTTGATCAAAATTGCGAAATTATGTCTGTCTGTTCGACTAAAGCCTAAACCGATCGGCCGATTTTTTTTAAGGCCAAAAATAACGGTACCTGACATACAAATTATTTTTTTTTTCGAAATTTTAGGTATAAATATTTTTTTTTCTGAAACTGTCCCACAGATTTTTATTTTTTTTTAAATTCAAAAAATTTAATTTAGTTAAAACTAGGTAAGGGTAATGGAAAAAAATTTCCAAACAATAGTTAGTTTTGGTACCCCCCTGAAACCATTTTTTTCTTTTTGATTTTCTCAAAAACCGATTACAACCGATTTTTAACATTTCTTATGCTAAAGTTCCCCGAAAGTTTGAATATTATTATGTATTCCAAGCTTAATACATATATGCTTTTCGAAAATCGTATTTTTATCAAAAATGATTCCAAAATTTTTGATAAAAATTTTGTTCTTTCAATTAATTTTTACAATCTATAATTTAATAAAAAAATTTGAAATTAATATATTGCTGACTGTACCTACCATAGAACCATTTTTTCGAATTTCGAATTTCTCTTTATCGGCATAACGGATTTTAATAAGAGTTTTTATAGAGAAGCTTATAAAAAAAATATTTTTTGAATTTTTGAAAAAAATATTATTTTTTTTTGGAAAATTCAATATATCAAAAACTTTAAGTTGGCGTACCAAATTTTTTTCTTAAAAATGTTTTATAAATTGTGTATATGAAAGCTTATTTAAAAAAAAAAACCACTACTACGACTTAATAATTTTTATTCTTACATAAACCAATATTTTCTTTAATTAAATGGCATCCCGTGCTTAGCTCCAACTACTAAAGGTGTTGTTTTAGTGGTTTAAAAAATAATTTGTATGCTTATGAATAATTTTTTTCTAATTTTTATTTTAATTTTTGAAATTCTTAGTCTTTTACATAAGATCAAGTTGTTTGGCAACCGGAAGGCATATTTTTCGTTAAATGTGCAAACAGTTTCTTTGAGAATTTTAAATATTGTCGAAAGATGACCCGGTGCAAGCCATGATTCGTCAATATCTTCTGCATCTAATTTAAAACTACGTTTCGACACCGGCCATTTTAGCCAGTACATTATGGTGGCAGATTCTGGTTATTCAAATACATTATATTTGGCTACCCTATGTACAGTTAATCACCCCGGATTATAGCTACGGTCCCTATCAAACGTCGGTATCAAGCTTCTCTTATAAGCACATGCAATGTTGTGGAACGGCAGTACGGTGTATAAAAACGCAGTTTTCCGGCACTGCGACTGAATTGAACGTGGCACTGCCCACTGACCAGAGATTAATCGTTGCAGCTTGCATTTTCACAAGATTTGTTGAGTAGAAGGAAAGACGAGGAAGAAAACCAAATATAAGTATGTGAGGAGTGCAATGAAACTGAAGAACTATCATTGTAAAGAAGCAATAAATCAGCACGAGATGCAGATGCAGTGCGGCGCAAAATAAAGACATAAGTATGCTTTCTACCTACGAAATTAGTTGGAATTCATTAAACGAATTGATAAATGAAGAACTAATCATTCAAATTGCTTTTTTATTTTTTGTATTATGCAACGGAAAAACCTCCATTATAAAATATTTATATTATATTACATGTAGGTATGTAGTTTAATACATATAAAAAAGTTAAAATGTACCTATCTTCTCCTTTTTAGAAGATTGTGCTTGGGATCTAAGATCTTGGACACGAGTTGATACAATATTGGTTTCATCCACCGATACCGAATGTCCAACCGCTGACTTACAACTTGCGTTCTCCATTGCCAAAGAAATGACCCAAGTGTAACTTCATGTGACGAGCAGGAGCACTCCAATGCATTGCGTGCAGCGATAATCAACGGTATTTGGTGATTAAAAAGAGCTTTTTTGTAAGTAATTCCATCCCTTGTACAAGTTCGGCACGACACGCGACGTTCTGGGCTTGGGAAGCAATTTGTCGCATTTCTGCTAACTTCGCTTCCAACACAGTATTCTCGAAATACATCTCCGCAGCATGTTTTTCTTTCTTTCGTCGATCCTTTTCCGTTATTTGGACTTATTGCCTCGGTTTCGGTGCCAGGCGATTCAACTTGTGACAGCGATTCTTCATTTTGGTTGACAGATTCATAATAATTTAAAAGATTCTTTCAATGATCATTCATGGTTATTGGACAGAATAAGTTACATCTGACGATGGGTATTCATCTGCCCAATTCGAAGAATTTGGCAGAGTGTCTTTGGTAGTCACAATTTTTTTGATGGAGGACCAAGAAAATTCAGTTATATTGAAAATTGTTCCCAATAATATTTTGTTTTCGTTGACAGAAACGCTCATATTCCATTGGTTATATGAGGTTTTTTTTTCCATTACAAGCTTCGAAAACTTCGCACTAGTTCTTGAAATATTAAATTGTTATTTTCGTTTCTTTTGTATATTTACATACATATTTCCAACTACCTTTTTCGTTTATTGCGAACAATCGATAGAAAGGAACTTCAATTTTCAATTCGCTAGCGTTTTCACTAAATAATTTGATTCGATTCATACTTTAAAGGGTTAGATTAGCGAACATTCGCTAAGGTTTTAACATTTGGGGCGAACTTAATTTAAGCGAATCGCTCTTCTTAATAGGCGCTTTATTTTTTTAGTTCAGAACAGAGCCTCAGTTGTCAAAAAATTAATTATGTTTATTTTTTAGTTCAGAGTGTTCAGAGTTTCGAAAATGTGTGCTAAGTGTTCAGGTGTGTTTCAAAAAAATACTCAAAGTGCTCATAGCAAGCTTGGTTCAGAGGATGTTCGGAACATGCTTGACATGCTCGGACACTGTTCGGAGCTCTATACTGAACTAAAAAAGAAAAACGCCATAAGAATTTATTAAATTCGCAAAGTTTTTAGTTCGATCCGCTATTCATAATGAGGGCCTCAAGCAATGTTTCGATAGCATTCACTATTAAGAAATATGCGAAAAAAACTAATATATTCAACCTGCACACAATTTTGACTTGAATTTTTACTGCAGATTGCCAGTTTGCTTACTTTTTTCTTGAACAAAAAACTTGAAATTATCATTCTTTATTTATATTAAGAATTATAGCACACAAATAAATGACTTGCTTTAAGTGATTAAACATGCTCACAGGTTCTTTTTAACAAATTTGTTTATTTATAAGACAATATTTACATACATTTTGTGGAGGATATCTCTCCCCTTATTCCTATTAATGTGAAAATTTTAATTTAAGTAATGACAAAAAGATTCCCATTGGATTGGAAAAAAGCAACGAATCAAATGAATTGACAGAAATAAGGAGCTAAGGAGCTTCTTTTCACAGTGACATTATATAGGACCTTAATACTTAAATATGCAGGATTGAAATTGAATATAAAAATAAGTGACCGATATGTACCCATTAAATAATTTAAATATTTGTCATCTATTTTTATTTTTACGTTTTACGTAAGCAACGGGATAAAAAAGGTTTAGGTTCCGGATTTGAATCAACTTTTCTTAAAAAAAAAACTTATTCAATTTGCATGCATTATCTGTTAACTTATTCCTAAGTAGGTTTAAATAGACCCTTTTTATTGAATAGAAGTAGAATAATAATACATTACGTCAAAAAAAAAACTTTAAGTACATACCGCTTTATTTTTTACTAGACCTTTTAACAATGTTGATGTTTAAATTTTTTTTATCGCGTAATCTTTTAAGGTAATTTATTTCTTTCAAATTTTCATTTTATCTACATTCGACGTATGTTCATAGATTCAACTAAATAATACAAATCATCTTAAAAATTTGGTCTCTATTCAAACAGTAAATGCTTTTACTGAGGTTTTTCTAAGTAAATACTAATTTTATTTGCGCATGCTTTCTTGTAGTAAAAACATTTTTTGATGTGCATAAAAACTAGTTTGTACTTTTTTTGCAATAAATTCTCTCTCGAACAGTTAACTGTGTTGTAAAACTCATGAAACATCCATTCCGTCGAAATATTAGGAACATTTAAGAGCGAAACAGGAATGGTGTGGCACATAATCATTTCCCAACATGCATAGAAGTCTTAGACTGTACTCAAGTGGACTTTTAAAAAATCCCATTCCCATGCAGAAAAATAAATTAAGCGCAAAGGTTTTGCTTCTATAAATTTTCAAGCGACGTATAATGGAATATGGAATATGTTATCAGTAGGGTTCGGATTTCCATGCAAATGCATATCTTTTTAGGAACACTTTGGAAGCAAGGCAACTAATTATGTATACGAATCAAGAAATTTCCTTTAAAATGGCATTTAACCGTTAGTGCATATTTTTGCATATTTTACTAAAAATGCATATTTTGCATTTTTTTGTGCATATTTTACTATAAATGCATATTTTTTTAAATAAATTTATATTTTTAGATTACATACCTATATTGTTCAAAAACTAAACTAGACATTAAAAAAAATATAACATTTATATCAGCGCAAACGAACCTTAAGACTATTATCTATTTCTTTTATTCATTTCACAATCTTGAACCATATTCAAACAACACAATATAAACCATTATATGTATAAACAAAGGTGCATATATGAACTGACTAGATTGTGCCGGCAAAACATTGAAATAAAAAAAAAAAAATTAAGTCTGTGTGTTTGAAACTGTATAAATCAGATCGAAATTTAAACGATCATCTATCAAAAATGAAAGTGTGTGGGTATAATGTGGTAAAGCTTAAAGCGCGAAACAGATTGAACCAGCACCAGCAACGTCACCAGCCACAACGGAAGCCATTGTTTTAGAACCAATGGCGCAAAATTTTAATTGAATTAGTACGATGCAAAAACTGTTTTAGTATAATACTAGGTTAAAACAATGAATTTGCAAATTTTAATCGAATATAGGATCATACTTTCTCTACTCTTTTATTAAAGTTAAAATCATCGAATACATACTTTATTTTTTTAGTATCTAGCTAGCTTCATATGACTCTGACATTTGTCAAAAAAGGTTCGTGTACTTACTTTTTTACACGAAATGTCATTGCTTTAGGTGTGTTCAGAAGCAATTTATTAAGAAAATTCTTTAAGTACGATACGGCGCTGGTGCTGTTGCTGGTTTAATCTGTTTTGCGCATAAAGCTTAACACGTTTCATGTACAACAGCCAACTGTTTTCGATTGCGACTACACATAAACCACTACATATAAACTGAAAAATGTTGACTGATGCTTAGTTTTTGAGTCTTATTTTGAACTTATTTTAAAAGATGAAGAAAATGTGTTTTTATATTGAATAGAAATTAAGTTGAATTGGTTTTAAGTGCATATTTGAAATGCATATTTTGCATTTTTAAGTGCATATTTTAAGCGCATATTTTCAGATTTTAAGTGCATGAGAATCCGAAGCCTAGTTATCAGCGTTGATTGCCAGTGACCGGGATCAGTCTAAGATTTCAGAATATGTAGAAATAGTGCCATCGAATCAATTATGCGAAATTCAACAGACGTTCTTTTGCTCTGAGGGCTTTGGAATTACACCATGACAAAGGACCCCTTTTAAAAATGCAAGGAAAATCAAGAAAAAGCATTTATTAAAGTCCACTATAAAGAGAGAATTGTTATAGAATGATGTTTCGGGTAATTAAAAAGAATATTTCCAATTCTTCAAAACTGCTTTCGGATAAATTTGGAAAAAATTCCAAATTTATTTGTAGCCTGCTTTGCTGGGGCCTACCAAAAAATATACTGATAGAGACGTCAGATAGACCATCACCAGTTCAAGGGCACTGCAGATGCTTTCACAGTGATGCCAAACCACCCAACCAAGAAATCCATGGCAAACTTGCATTCCCATATATAGACGATTATCACTTTCCGGTATCGCCATCTTCACTGAAAGAAATTGGCTACCATCCGCTCTCTTGAAAAATAAGTCTTCAACAAATCATGTTTCGTTCAGATCGAACAAAGGAAACAACAAAATTTTATACTAAATGGCTTTCCATGAAGTTTAATTGTAACCCAAAAAAAGGTAAATAAATAAGAATGAACAAAAATTTGAAAAAAAAATGTAAATTCTAAATACCGTTACTACCTACTTTGAGTATTTTCACAGATTTATAATTTTTGTATTAACTTTACAATCAAACAAATAAAAAAGAGCAAAGTGAATGCGAGGCGTTTCCCAGAATATATTTTGATACCTAATTGGGTTGTAGGCTTGCTAATTCCTACCTTAATTTATTTAGAGATCTGTGGACGAGGACTTATTATTAAATTATTGATTAAGCAGTGCGATCACAACCATGAGAGATACTACTTATCACTTACAAGAAAATATAATTAAAATAAAAATATATAATTTTTAAACACATACAAAAAAAACATGAAAATGAAACAACACGAAATGAAACTTCGAAGAAGCTTAAAATATAGCAAGGTAACGTTAATTATACACAAAAAATATGCTGTTTTTCAAACAACTAAATGAACACAAAATCCAATATCCCTTTCCAGATTTTCTTTTCCTTCGATATCGTAGGATGGCTTCTCGTAGCTGGCGAAGCTATCCTATTTTCTTTTTATTTTACACTATAATAGTTCCATAGGTACTTTGGTTTCGTTTGTTTTAAAACTCACTTCGTAACGATGTAATTTTTAAAAAGAGGCGCTCCATTTGTTTGCGTTAGGATTAATCAAAATTGTACTCAATAATCCAGTACACCAGCAAAGGTGTTGGCAATGAGCTCAAAAATATCCTCTGGATGGAAAGTCGCTGGATTTGGTATTTAGATGACATTTTTTTCTATCTGATCAAGTTGGCTTATGACTTTTAGTCGACCGAGTAATGAGTCGTTCGAGACACAGTTCAACTCTTCTTCCTTCCATACTATTCGAGTCATACAATCCAGTTCACCCACTAGTTAAAATTTCGTTGTATTCTAAGCCTGATTTTTTGGTTCCCATTAATTTTTTCCATCATTTATTTGACATTTTGGAAACACTGCTCTAAACTAGCGCTAGGTAGTAATGGCAGAAACATGTAACAGATAAAAGGAACAGGAAATTTTCCAAAAAGAACCGACTTCACCTCTGAACTGGATTCAACCAACCGATCCGCTTTTATGAGGCTTTCTCTAGTTCAAAATCAAGTCGAGGTATGTAGTTTGATTTCCCTTATAAGTGTTTATCTGCCATTGGTATATTCTTACATCTCGTACACGACCCTTTGAGTATACAGGGTGATTGGCATAAGGTGTGACAAAAAACTAGGGCGTGTAGGTTGGACTTATACAAGAAAAAAATCGTATGGGAGGGGGGGGGGGTCTATTTCCCCCCGTTTAGGCGGGAGGGGCAATTTAAGAAAAAAATCACTTAAAACAGAAAAAAAATTATTAGAAAATAACGGTGATACTTGGAGTAATGCCATGGCATTTTGAAAAGCCAGAAATACATTCTTTAATTTTGTTTTTAAATAAAGTTGTTCGAGTGAATAGTTTTTGAAAAATTAATTTTCAAAATCAAAATTTTGAAAAAAAAAAATGAAATTCTTCTTATTAATTTTTGATCAAACACAAAAAACCGGATGTCAAAATGTTTTGTAGTTTTTGAGAAAATCAAAAATAACAAAAACTACTTTTGTTCTAAGAAAAGCCTTTTATTTTAGTTTTTACGTTTTTGGATTCTTATGTAGGTGAATTTACGATTGAAAGGATTAACTTTCTTTTTACTATTCTTTTAATTATCGTCTTATAAGCATACAATAATGTGACAAAGTACTGGATTAACCATATCACATTTTTTCATTGAGAACACCTGCGTGAGAGCATTGGTTTAAAATTGACCTGCCACTTTTTTATTATGGTGGGGTCGGCTTGGCTTAGGTGCATTTACGAAAGAAAGGATTAACTTTTTTTGTAAAATTTTTTTATTATCAGTCTTATAAGCATACAATAACACATTTTTTCATTGAGAACACCTGCGTGAGAGCATTGGATTAATATTGATCTGCGAATGTTTTTTTAAATAATGCAGCGTTACACGCCCTAACTTGTGACAGAAAAATGCAATTGCGAAAGAAGAACAAAAATGTTCCTGAATCTTGAAATCAACTTAAATGATAAATACATGCATATTTAGATAAAATACATAATTACTGTTTATTTAAAGTTAATCCTTTCTTTCGTAAATGCACCTAAGCCAAGCCGACCCCACCATAATAAAAAAGTGGCAGGTCAATTTTAAACCAATGCTCTCACGCAGGTGTTCTCAATGAAAAAATGTGATATGGTTAATCCAGTACTTTGTCACATTATTGTATGCTTATAAGACGATAATTAAAAGAATAGTAAAAAGAAAGTTAATCCTTTCAATCGTAAATTCACCTACATAAGAATCCAAAAACGTAAAAACTAAAATAAAAGGCTTTTCTTAGAACAAAAGTAGTTTTTGTTATTTTTGATTTTCTCAAAAACTACAAAACATTTTGACATCCGGTTTTTTGTGTTTGATCAAAAATTAATAAGAGCATTGAATATTGAATAAAAAAATAATACTTAATTACGTAAAATTTTGAAAAAAAATTGTTTAAAAAAAAAATTTTATTTTTTTTCCAAAATTTTGATTTTAAAAATTAATTTTTCAAAAACTATTCACTCGAACAACTTTATTTAAAAACAAAATTAAAGAATGTATTTCTGGTTTTATAAAGTGCTATAGCATTACTCTGTAGGTATCACCGTTATTTTTTAATAATATTTTTTCTGTTTTAAGTGATTTTTTTCTTAAATTGCCCCTCCCGCCTAAACGGGGGGAAATAGACCCCCCCCTCCTATACGATTTTTTTCTTGTCTAAGTCCAACCTACACGCCCTAGCTTTTTGTCACACCTTATGCCAATCACCCTGTATATAATATGGAGGGCTCATTTCTATTTCAAATGAATGACTATCATGGGGGGCGCTACTGAAATTTGTGTAAGACAAAGTAATTTGACAGCAGCAACCAAAAAAAAAAAGTTTTTAGGAGTGAAGACGCAATAAATTAAAGTGAATGTGACAGATATAATAATAATAATTAATAATATATAAACAAATACAATTAGTGAATATGTCAAGCGTGGAAAATAGTGGCGAACTCATCACTCATCGGATCATTTTCGTTATCGATTGTTGAACGATTCAATCATTTGAAATGAACGATTTACTCAGCTTTAATTCGAATTTGATATTTTGTTTGTTTGTTAACGCATTCTTGTCAACCCAGGGGGATATTTTATTTTCAGGGAAGATTTGAAAACAGTAACGCATAGAATAAAGCTAGAACTACATGCTCTCTTTTTCCAACTCATTTCAAATTTCTATCTTCCATCTCGAAAAACACAAAAAGTAAAAGTTGAAATTTCACTTTTTGAAAACAGTAAGGCTAGGCGCGCACATTCAATTTTTAGTTTCGCAACTGCTTGGTTCGAGCAACTAAGAAGTTTGTGTTTTGACACAAACTAAACGATTGCCCAAAAAGAGTTCGCTATTTTGTGTAATATATAATTATATGCACCTGCGCAGACATTCAACCAAATAGTTCATCTGTTTTCTATAAGCAACGAAACAGTTGTGCAACTAAAATTAAATGTGCGCGCCTAGCCTAACACGGAATTTGCCCGATAGATGTAGTTAATACTCTAAGACTTAACTACATTCAACTTCAAAAGGCGTTTTTCTTTTTTCATTCAGAGTAAAGCACTGAACAGAGCACGAGCATGTCCAACATGCTCTGAACTTTCTCCGAATCGAGCGTGTTCTAAGAGCTCTGAATTATTTTATAAACACAACACACGCGAGTTTTTGAGTTTTTTTCCTGTCTGTCAGAATGATTTCAGCATTTAAAGCTCTCTGCTTAGCTATTTTATACCGAGCTCATAGAGTGCGCTCTGAACAATCTCTGAACACGCTCTAAACGAAGAAAGAAACACAAATTTGAACTGTTATACACTCTGAGCTAAAAAAGAAACACGATTTTTTGTTTGACAGTTCAGGTTCTACTCTGAACTAAAAAAGAAAAACACCCAAAGAGTGAAAAGTGAAGTGCTGTATTTTTCCAAACAACAACAAAAGCAAAAGTTAAAATGGTTCTAACTTTTCCTAAACTTAAAGCACAGATAATTATATATATAATGTATGACAGTAACTGTATGACAGTATATTGTAAATGTATGCTCTTTTCAGCAAAAAACTGTTTGCTCTATTCAGCAACAGATGTCCGGACATTTTTTTTGCTGTTTTTATTTGTTTTGTTTTTTAAAACAATTTCTGTATGGTATATTTAAATAATTTTGGCATTGTGCACATCTATGCAAAAAATGCTTTCCTTTAATATGTAATTTATGCCGTTTTATTATGTATATGATTTTATTGCCGTTTTATTATATGATTTTCTTTTGGAATTTCCGTTTTTTTTTTTCTAAATAGGGTTTTTATATTGTTTGCTTCATATTGGATTATGGATTTTCCAGGTGGCAACCTGGATTTTCCAGGTAACCTGTGTTCTTAGTTCTTTTTTTTTTTTTAATTTTCATCTGTCAAATACTTTTGTTAAGCATTTAACTCTGTCTGCTTAGTTATATTACATATTCTGAGCACATAGAGCGCACACTGAGCAACGCTCAGAATAGAGAAAAACGAAGCACTTATTCGAAACTAACTAAAAAGGAAACACAGTTTATTTTTTATGACAACTCAGGCTCTTCTCTGAACTAAATAAGGAAAAACGCCCTATACGTAGGTATGTTATAACGTTGGTAGTGCTATGAGAAGAATAAGTTCTTCCTTCTTTCACAAAGGGCAATGTCCTCTCGCCACTGAAATAATAGACTTGCACATGCTTGTCATGCATTTGAACAATGTATATCTCGCTTAATGCCGCCAATAAAAATACTTGTCATGCACCGAAAATGTCAAAACATTTTTTGTTTGACAAGCCACTAGATGGAGCGTTCAGCTTATCAAAATCAAACCAATTCTTTTAATTTTTTTTTTTGCATTCTGTACTTTATCTTACCCCCCCTGTCAAAGATTTATAAACCGATTGAAATCATTCCCACCTTGTAATGGAAATATAAGTGGCAAAAACCAAAATTTTTTAATACATTAAGGTCGTAGTCATCATCCAGTTCATGGCTTGACAGATGGAGAACGATCTATATTTTGATATAGTGAATATAATATTTAATTCGATAAATAATTAAAATAATTATATGGTATGACAGATTGGGGACAAATTAAATTTTGACGTATCGAGAATATTTCGTTGCAGATGTCAACTGATTGCCTGAACAAAATTTTTTTTGGATTTTTAATAGGTCAACTCTGAAAATGCATTTTTTACGAGCATAAAATAAAATGTAATCGCCCAGTTAGTGATGGGTGGATTTTTTTAAGACATTAAAAGAACCAACTATGAAATCAAAGGGCACGGTAGTGCCCAGCCAAGTTCTGGCACTACACCCTTTTTACAGGAACAAACTCAGGCGATTTTTGACCCCTCCCTATCTTCAGTACCAATGAAATCAGAAACTTAAAATTCCGAACATTTGCTAAGCTAGTCAGGCACAGGCGCCTCACCAAATTTCAATTTTCTAGCATAAGCGGTTCCTGAGATATAAGGCCTCAAAAATCCCAAAAACCGTAATTGACTGACTGACTGACTGACAGATCATCAAAATTATGGAGCACTTCCCGACATCGTAGAATCTTGTAATTTTGCACAACGGTAGGTCACTTGTCATGCAAGCAGAGGAAAAAATCGAAAATTTGAAGTTATCCGTTCAGGGGGCGTGGTATCCGCCCACTTTCTCCGAATTGGTATTGGTTGAATGGAGCACTTCCGACTGCTGTAAAACGATGAAATTTGGTACAGTGGTACGGCTTAAATTGCATTCAAAGAAAAAATATAAAATTATCGGTTTTCCATTCAGGGGCGTGGTATCCGCCCACTTCCTCAGAACTGATGTAAATTATATATGGCACACTTCCGATTGCAGTATAACAATGAACTTTGGTAGAACGGTAGAGCTCAAATTGCATATAAAGGATCAAAAATAAAAATTGAGGTTTTTCATTCAGGGGGCGTGGTATCCGCCCACTTTCTGAGAAAATGTTTAATTTATATAGAGCACTTCCGTTTGCTGTAATTAAGGTAGGTATGTTAGTTTTAGGTATCTCGCCAGGATAAGAAGATATAATTGAAGCGCAAATCAAAACAACCAATAACAGAACGAAAATATACCAAAAGAAATAGGAAGCTACAAACTAAGTTGATTTTAGTAGGTAGAGTCCACCCTTCTATCTTTCCGTATCTTTCGAGATTTTGACATGGCAAAATATTAAAATCTTTGCAAAAAGGAGTGAGATCAGACCAAAAAACATAAATGTTAAAAAAAGAGCCAAGTTCTTCTATACAAAAACCTTTGTGTAACAAGTCAGCCGTGAAAAGTACTGAGATCTAAAAGTACGCCAATTTCTTATTACTTCATGAAGGTTTAACACCGAATATTTAAAGTAGAATAATATTGAAACAGCTACAATGTAATAGAGAAATTTTGTTATTTAATGACTACTGACTAAAATTTGATGGGCTTGGCAAGTTTTTTCTTATGCCCAACTCAAAAGGTTTTGCAAACTTGACCAGTGAACCCATCAAATTTTAGTCAGTAATCATTAAATAATAAAATGTCTCTATCACATTGTAGCTGTTTCAATATTGTTCTACTTTAAATATTCGGTATTAAACCTTCATGAAGTAAGAACTTGGCGTACTTTTAGATCTCAGTACTTTTCACGGCTGACTTGTTACACAAAGGTTTTTGTATAGAAGAACTTGGCTCTTTTTTTAACATTTATGTTTTTTGGTCTGATTTAATTTTACACCAGTTGTTTCGTCTTTTTGACATATTGGTCGAGAAGTGAAGAAATGTTGGGGGATTGAATTTAGCTCTAGTCAGCAATGGAAAGTAATAAAATCGAGATTTCAGTACTCAAAGATTCCAATGTAAACACGATGTCGTAAGTATGCAATATTTCCAATATAAACATGGTCTTAAATGCAATCTTCGGTAAGGTAGGTTGCTACACGAAACGTGTAACCGTAACGTGTGACAGTAATGTGTAACCGTAACGGGCTATACGAAACGGATAAGTTTTACCCACGTTTTCGATTCACTCTACTGCCGGCAAAGATGTGTACACATCAAAAAATATTTACCATATTTTTCCAGAAATTTCAAGTTTTTACTTGAATGAATTCAGTTTTTACAGTATTTGTAATCAAGGAAAAACTTTTTTTTTAAACATACAGAACAAGGTTAATACTGAAAATCAGAGCTTCTCCTTAAATTATAGCATTTACTTAAACTTTTTACTTAAAGTAAATACTTCGGTCTTATGCATACCACCTATTGTCAAACAAACAATATCAGACACTATATAAAATTATAAATATATATTTATTTCGAATCATTTAACCTAAGTATTGTTATTCTACCTTTTTGAATAAATATACCTACATACATGTGCATAGTACCTATGAATGTATGAAATACGCACATTATAAACTGGGTGTTATTGAAATATTAAAATGAGATTATATTTGTATATTACCTACATACATTATGTATGCGCATGAAAAATTGTTTAAGGAATGCGGCATTGTCCACAAAAACGTCCCAAAAAATTAAACCGAGTCCTATTTGAATAAATAACGGCTCTTAAAGCATTTCCAGTCCCTAGTCAATATTTTATTCAGTCCCTTATCACCAGCGGAATAAATAATCATATTTCGAAGACACCAACAAATGTGCTGAAGGCTCTTAGACTGATGCTTGAAAAAAGTATCCTATAACATAATAATGTAGTCAGTCGGATATTGTATCAATTTGTAACTTTTCGAACTTTATTGATTGATATGGTTTGTTTACACAGAACGATGATTTTTTCTGTTATCAAACTTTTTTTAATTTTATATCGAATATCGATATAAAAAAATATAAATTATTATCTTCGAGGATGGTCTACATCAAATGTTCAACAATTTCAGCGGGATTGAATGACAAACATATCATAAGCACAGGAAATATGAATCTTCCAAAAATTGTTTTTGATGTGTAGATGAACATCTTTGCCAGCAGTGGGCTAACTCAAAAACGTACGTAAGACCTTTATGTTCCATGTAGCCCGTTACGGTTACACGTTATGGTTACACGTTATGGTTACACGTTACAGTTACGCGCTACGGTTACACGTTCCATTTAAGACTCTGTTTACATTGGGAATATTTTGTACTTACTACATCGTGTTTATAGTGGAAACTTTGAGTACTGAAATCTCGATTTTAGTACTTTCTAGCTAGAACTAAAAAAATTCACTGCCCCCAAAGTAGACATGTAAAAAATTCGAACAATGTTGTTCAGGGAAATCAGTTGACATCTGCAACGAAATATTCTCGATACGTCCTTTATCTATGACACCATATAATTGTTTTAATTATCGAAACAAATATTCTATGTTATAAATAATATACATAGGTCGTTCTCCATCTCTCAAGCCATCAACTGGATGATGATTAGCAGAAAATAGATATCAAGAGCCTTTTTTTTCGTCTTTTTTGACATATTTGATGTAATGTGAAGAAATGTTGCGGAATGAAGCTACGTTTCTATACCTCTAACCTAAACTGCCAAAAAACGAAAGACGAAACAAGCAAAAAAAAGAATCGAAATGAGGATCCAAAAGTCAAACTAAAGTATCATATTTTCGTGCACCATTAGGGGCGGTCTTATTCTCAAATATGTTTGATTTTGATAATGTGAATGCTCTATCTAGTGGCTTGTCAAACATGCTGGATGGATTTCAAAATGTTTTAATATTTTGGCTGCATGACAAACATATTTGAGTATGTGAACGCATGTGCGTCAAGCCTGAAGCCAATTTCATTTTCCATGAACTTCTCAAGCTGTGCAAATCGTAAGAAAATATATCAAAATGAGTTTTAGTCAATGGCGGTAGACTTTGCAGACTTTGAATATAAAATTCAAGTTTTTTTTGTTTTTTTTTTGTTTTTTATAATCTACCCGCGCTCAAGGGATTATGATTACCCTTTAAATGTTTAAACACAGCGCGGGCGTGAAGTTAATGAAGAGAAAGAAGGATAGGAAAGATGTGTGGCACGATGTTCTGAGACTGTTGGTGGTTGTCTCAGATATTTGTATCTCCAGGGATGGCGGCTGAGCTAAAGCGGAGAAATGCCGTGTCTTATTTCTATGTCGCTTATAATTCACATTATTTTATTCGTGTTCATCCTTGTTGGGCATACTAGTTTAACCCAATTACATGTTGTTAGTGTTATGCCTGAACAACATGTAATGAGTAACCCAGCAACCCATTGATGACAATTTTTATAAGGTTTTAATGGAATTAAAACGACATTGACGACGGCAGGGATCGAACCTGTGATTATGAGGTGACAGGCGAGCACACAACCATCGTGCCACGGCCACCCCCTAAAGTTAATTTCCTCATCTAAAATCTATGCTCTTAGTTGATCTGCCATGATCAAAATTCAAATGAGAAGTATGTTTGACAGCATGTTTGACGAATGCGAACGCTCCTGTTTTTCATCCATTAAATATTCATCATGCCATGCTTGTCAAACAAATTTGAGAATGGAAACGCCTCTATTAATGTTCCGAGCAAATAGTTGTATTATAACTGCTTTTAAGCCATGCGATATCACTCTGCAATTTTTAAGCATGTTTTCGAGAGACATAATAAATGTGGTGGCTGAGGTTGAGAAAAATGCGGAGATATCGCTCTTTCTTCTTTCTAGTTTCCTTTATTTCTTGTGTATGTTTCATTTTCTATTTGGCTTTCGCTGAGTGAAATTCGCTTAACTGAGTAGAGTAAGGATTTTGAAGAGATAACTCCTTTTCGCTTGAACAAAGTTAACTTATAGTAAAAATCGCTGTGTTTAAAAGAACCCATCCAATCGAAAGGAAGCCAAAAAAGAAACACGGTTTCGAGTAAAAACAGTATGTTTCCTATCAGATAACATCTCTGTTTGAATAGAAGTGTAAAAATGAAACAACATCCCTGTTTGAACACAACCGAAAACATTCATACTCAAGTGTAGGCTTCATGGTCGGATTGGATGTTTTAAATAAATCATCGAAAATGTGAAACCATATCCTTCTGCAAATTTACCCTATATGAAGAACTACTTGAGATCTAGAACGGAACTGGAAAATGTTATAAAATTACGTGTTCAAATTATTTTGACATCGTATCAAAGATTATTGTAAAGTATTTATTGAGGTATGAATTTGGACTCTTTTACAATAATCACATAAATTAGTCGTTGTTCTAGCAAAACTATATGTCCTGGCATTTGATACATGAAACGATGACCAGTAGAGATATGTGTGGAAGATAATTTGAGATATTAATTTAATTAAACCACAAACTGTAGTAGGAGGAAATGTCCACAGTTATGATCATGTGAGCAATTCTTGAGCATGCAGCACAGCTTGTGGTAAATACATGACAATTAACTCAAAGTGCGCCAATATATTATAATAGTAGGCGAGTGCATTGAATTCCAAAATTGAAAATGAGGATATTTTAATGAATACTATATGCACAAATATGTACATGCATATATTCAAAATTGCCTTTTCATTTCTTGTGGCATACAAATTCAGTATTATTTATGAAAATTTGATTTGAACTAAGCTCGCCATTTTGTTACTTTATCCACCACGATGCGTTTTATTTGCGACTTATAAATAGGTACTATAAGGCAAGTTATGCATTCGTAAAAAAATCGACCTCTAAATTTTGATCAAAGTTGACATTACCATGATATCGAAGACTAAAAATGTGGGTCTCGCAATTCTGGCCGTCTGTTTTTTCGACTATAGCCTAAACGGCTCGGCGATTTTCTCTAAACTTCGTAGATAGTATTTTTCCCCCACAGGTTTTTTTCTTTTTTTTTAAGACCGAAAAAACGGTACCTGCCATACGATTTTTTTCTCGAAATTTTATAAATATTTTTTTTTCTCGAAAACTGTTCAACAGATTTTTAAGATGCAAAAAAATTTCATTTAGTTAAAGCTAAATAATGGTTGAAAAATTTTTTCCTAAAAGTGGTTATTAATGGTACCCCACATGGAATCATTTTGTTTGTGTTTGATTTTCTCGGAAACAGTACTACCGATTCTGATCATTTATTTTTATGCCAAGGCTTCCCAACTATTTGAATAGAATTGTGTATTCAAATTTTCAAAAATTTTTCTTGGATTTTTAAGATAATTTTCAATATTTTTTTTTTCAAAACTCAATATTTCGAAAACCACTAGATTTTTTTAAATCTTGATAAATAAAAGTTTCTTAATACAATCTTCAAGACGTGAGAAAAAAAAACTTTTATTTTATACAAAAATAACGGTACAAATGTTAAAAAATAGTTTTCAAAAATCGTATTTTTCTCGAAAACGGCACGTAGAATTTTGATAAATTTTTCTTCATTTTAATTATGTTTTACGATCTATAATTTAATATCGGATTTTAATGTTATTTTTTTATAGAGAAACTTCTAAAAAATTTGAAAAACATTGCATTTCAAAACTTTAAGAAAAATATTTTTTGAATTTTTGAAAAAAAAAAAAAAAAAATCAAAAACAACGGCCCAGTATGATTTTTGGAAATTTAATCTGTATTCGATCAATAGTAAAAACTTTAAGTTGGTGTACCAAATTTTTTTCTTAAAAATGTTTTAAAAAATTTGCATATAAAAGCTTATTTTTTTAAGAAACCACTACAACGACTTAAAATTTTCGTTCTCGCTTATTGTTTGAATCACATGGCAATGGCACCCTGTTTCCAGATCCAACTAATAAAGGAATTGTTTGTCATTTAAGAAATGAATTTTATGCTTATGAACAGTTTCTCTTATAACATTCATTTTTACTTGCGATATAGGTACTATAGGGCAAGTTCTGCATTTGGAAAAAAAATCGAACTCGAGATTTTGATCAAAGTTGACATTACGATGATAGCGAAGACGAAAAAAGTGGGTCTGACAATTCCGTCTGTCTGTCTGTATGTCTGTATGTCTGTATGTCTGTATGTCTGTACCTCGAACTACAGCCTAAACTACCGGACGTATTTTCTTCAAACTCGGTAGTTAAGGGTCTTCGGTGATTCCATAGAGGAAAAATTGAAATTTTTTTTTTAGCTCCAAAACTAAGGGTACCCCCCATACACCCGTAATGCAAAATCTTATTTATCTCGAAAACGGCTCTAACGATTTTGATAAAAAAAATTAGGTGTGATATTATGGACATAGACTATATTTTGGTGAAAAAAAAATTTGGGGGGAAATGTTATTAGGGGTACCTGTCATAGAACGGTTTTTTTGATTTTCGAATTTCTCACCAACGGCTCTAACGATTTTAACAAAAATTTTTGTGCAGGAGCTGCTTTGCATTTTAAAAAATATAAACTAAAAATTTTTTCGAAAAAATAGTTTTTGGATTTTTAAAAAAATAATACAATTTTTTTTTTGAAAATTCAATATCTTGAAAACCGATACAAGGTTAAATTTTTAAATTACGTTTTAAAATGTATTTAATTAAGTACTAACAATTTGCATATCAATTTTTTTTATAAAAATTTTAAGGAAAATTTAGTACACAAAAAACATGTTTCAGTGTGTCTGTATGTCTGTACCTCGAACTACAGCCTAAACCCTTGGACCTATTTCTTTCAATCTCGGTAGTTAAGGGTCTTCGGTGATTCCCTAGAGGAAAAATTGAAATTTTTTTTTTAGCTCCAAAACTAAGGGTACCCCCCATACACCCGTAATGCAAAATCTTATTTATCTCGAAAACAGCTCTAACGATTTTGATAAAAAAAATTAAGTGTGATATTATGGACATGGACTATATTTTGGTGAAAAAAAAATTTGGGGGGAAATGTTATTAGGGGTACCTGTCATAGAACGGTTTTTTTGATTTTCGAATTTCTCACCAACGGCTCTAACGATTTTAACCAAAATTTTTATGCAGGAGCTGCTTTGCATTTAAAAAAATATAAACTAAAAAATTTTTCGAAAAAATAGTTTTTGGATTTTTAAAAAAATAATACAATTTTTTTTTTGAAAATTCAATATCTTGAAAACCGATACACGATTAAATTTTTAAATTACGTTTTAAAATGTATTTTATTAAATACTAACAATTTGCATATCAATTTTTTTTATACAAATTTTAAGGAAAATTTAGTACACAAAAAACATGTTTCAGTGTGTCTGTATGTCTGTACCTCTCACTACAGCCTAAACCCTTGGACCTATTTCTTTCAAACTCGGTAGTTAAGGGTTTTCGGTGATTCCCTAGAGGAGAAATTGAAATTTTTTTTTTAGCTCCAAAACTAAGGGTACCCCCCATACACCCGTAATGCCAAATCTTATTTATCTCGAAAACGGCTCTAACGATTTTGATAAAAAAAATTAAGTGTGATATTATGGACATGGACTACATTTTGGTCAAACAAAATTTTGGGGCAAAATGTTATTAGGGATACCTGCCATAGACCCGTTTTTTTGATTTTCGACTTTCTCATTAACGGCTCTAAGGATTTTAACCCAAAATTTTTAGCAGGAGTCCCCTTAAGTTTAAAATAATATTGTATATAAAAATATTTGAAAAAATATTTATTGGGTTTTTTTAAAAAAAAAAAAAAAAAATTTTAAATCAATATCTTCAAAACCTATGAACGATTATTTTTTGAAATTATTTCCTAAAACCAATATTATTAAATACTTAAAATTCGCATCCCACATTTTTTTCTTGAAAAATTTTAGAGAAATTTCTTATATAAAAAATGTATTTAATAATAAAACGATTTTTAAGGTTTATTTGCATAAATTCATACTTTTCCGGAAACCAGACGGCAATTTTATGCATTTGAACATTATTATCTCATTAAATTCATGTTTTATATTTATAAAATGTATCTTAAATTCCAAAGTACTTTTACATAAGAGCAAGTTCGTGCGATCCAGTCGTGCATTTTATTTAAATTGAACCAGTCGTGTATTTAATTTTATTGAAAAATGTATTGAACGCAAATAGTTTTATCAAACTTCTAGGTCTTATTTTTTAACATTTGTGTGGGGGGAACCGTTATTTTAAGGTAAAATAATTTTTTTTTTCTCACATCAAGTATAGATTGTATTAAGAAACTTTTAATTTTAAAGTCAATTTTAGAAACGAAACGAGCTTTCAAAATATTTAGTTTTCAAAAAAAAATTGTTTAGAAATTTTGAATACAAAATACCATGCAAACTCTTCGGATCTTTAGGATAAAAAAAATGATCAAAATCAAAAACAAAAAAAATTTGTTCACCAATACCCTTTTTCGGAAAGTTTTTTTTCAAGCATTACCTAGCTTAAGCTAAATGAAATTAATTTTTTTTTTTAATCTGTGGAACAGTTTTTGAGTGAAAAAATATTTATAATGTAGTTGAACAGACCGATAGACAGACAGACAGAATACTCACTTTTTTCGTCTTCGTTATCATCGTAACGTCAACATTTATCAAAAACTCGAGTTCGATTTTTGCAGTGGTAAGAATCGTAAGAGTTGGTATACTTAAAAATTCCGTCCTATTTATTAGAATTCGCTAAGCGGGTGAACAACAATGCATAAGAATTATTAATCTACTATACAAATTTTAATTTATAAAACATTTTCCTACCCATCATAGTTATAATGAGCTTATGTCAAAAATAGTACCAAGAAGTGAAAGTCTATTACATTTACCCGCCATAACACAGCTAAGCTGTTCCAGCACGAAATCTCAATAATCGAAAGTTTTTCACAGAAATAAAATATTTATTTGGTTGCATAAATTATTGTTTCTATTCATAAAAAATTACCGTAGTAAAAGTTTGAGACTGTCGTACCTTCCAAATGTTTTATTTGTCGGTTTGTATTGGTTAAGCGGAAAACAGATAATTTTAATGTAGCCAATAGAAAACAGTAAGCCAAGCACACGATTTGCCCCCAGTAGATATGCTAGTTAAGAAGGGGCGTTGTTATTTATTTCTTATCCCAAGATACTAATTTTCTACCGTAAAATCCTAACGAGTGCCCTCATCACGTACTCATCAATGAATAGAACCTACAGATATGTACAAGACATGAAACCCACTTCTATAAAATGTAAGCTGTTTTTCCTTTCTTAATATCCAATGCCAAAGTTGATTGTTATTGCTTAAAGACTGCTTACAAATATGTATAAAAACCATACACAAAATCGAATTGAAGTAGCGTTAAACTGGCAAATAAATACATACATACATATATGTATGTACAATCATATTTCAACCTATACATTGATTGTTAAATAAAAAATAAAATGAATTACAGTGTCACACATATTTGCCCTTTTTATACAGAATTAAAATACGGTGTAGCTTTTCAGCTAATAAAAATTTAAAGTGCATTTTCAATTCGCTGAAAACAATTACTTAAATTTATCAAATTTTCAACCTTTTAATATTAAACTTGTCTAGCTTAGATCTTTGAACGAACTGTCGCCATCGCGTGGTAGTCTCTATCAAGAAAATAGCTTTGATATTACTAGAGTAAAAACTTGTTTGAAATGAATTAAAAACTTATAAACTGCTTTAAAATTAAATAAAATACAGGACTGGATCGAACGAACTTGCTCTTATGTAAAAGTACTTTGGAATTTAAAATACATTTTATATATATAAAACATGGATTTAATGAGATAAAAATGTTCAAATGTATGGAATTGCCGTCTGATTAATCCTTTTAATATTAAAGTAATTTTTTATATAACGAATTTCCTTAAAAATTTTCGAGAACAAAATTTGGAATGCCAAATTTTAAGTATTTAGTAGTATATATTTTAGAAATAGTTTCAAAAAATAATCGTTCACACGTTTTAAGGATATTGGTTTTTCAAAAAAAAAACTTGGAATTTTTTTTTTCAAAAATCCCAAAAAAAAAAATGTTTCGAATATTTTTATATACAATATTATTTTAAACTTAGGGGGCTCCTGCTGAAAATTGTTGTTTAAAATCGTTAGAGCCATTGATGAGAAAGTCAAAAAAATAAAAAAAAAAAACGGTTCTATGACAGGTACCGATAATAACATTTTGCCCCAATTTTTTTTTTCACCAGAATGTAGTCCATGTCTATAATATCACACTAATTTTTTTTTATCAAAATCGTTGGAGCCGTTTTCGAGATAAATAAGATTATGCATTATGGGTGTATGGGGGGTACCGTTTGTCTTAGAGCTAAAAAAAATTTCAGTTTCTCCTCTAGGGAATTACCGAAGACCCTTAACTACCGAGATTGCAAGAAAAAGGTCCAGTGGTTTAGGCTGTAGTGAGAGGTACAGACATACAGACACACTGAAACATGTTTTTTGTGTACTAAAAATATTCCTTAAAATTTTTATAAAAAAAATTGATATGCAAATTATTAGTATTTAATAAAATACTTTTTAAAACGTAATTTAAAAATTTAATCGTGTATCGTTTTTTAAGATATTGAAATTTCAAAAAAAAAATTGTATTATTTTCTTAAAAATCCAAACACTATTTTTTGGAAAAAATTTTTAGTTTATATTTTTTCAAATGCAAAGCAGCTCCTGCATACAAATTTTGGTTAAAATCGTTAGAGCCGTTGGTGAGAAATTCAAAAATCAAAAAAACGGTTCCTTGAGAGGTACCCTTAATAACATTTCCCCCCAAATTTTTTTTTTGACCAAAATATAGTCCATGTCCATAATATCACACTTAATTTCTTTTATCAAAATCGTTAGAGCCGTTTTCGAGATAAATAAGATTATGCATTATGGGTGTATGGGGGGTACCGTTTGTTTTAGAGCTAAAAAAAATTTCAGTTTCTCCTCTAGGGAATTACCGAAGACCCTGAAGTACCGAGTTCGAGGTACAGACATACAGACATACAGACAGACAGACAGACAGATGGAATTGCCGGACCCACTTTTTTCGTCTTCGCTATCATCGTAATGTCAACTTTGATCAAAATCTCGAGTTCGATTTTTTCCCAAATGCAGAACTTGACCTATAGTACCTATATCGCATATATATTATATGCCTGGCTAGACTTGGGTTATGTTAGGCTAGGTAGGGTGATGATGCGGCAAGCCGTATCACCTAGCCTGGATCTCAATGAATCAATTGTGCTCCCCATGGTGTGGGTAATGTAGGAATGGGAAGGGTAGGAGGAAGGATTTAGTGGAAGCCTTAGGTTTGGAGGGAACCATCTTAGGAGAACTATCCTGATTTCTGTACGAAGTTGAACATGCTTTTATGTGGCAAAAATTTCGAAAAAGTATTCTCCGATGGCATTTCAAGTTCTGGCGAGGCTGGGGAATTCACAAAGGAACTGAAATAATGAGCACTCTTTCACCTTTCCGTCCTAACGCCTTCTGGATATGTTAGATGTGCTGATGCTCATTCTGGTCATGTGGGTTCCGATCGAGTTGTGACTCGTAAGGATTCCAATTAAGCAAGGCAATTGAGGTCTGCTAAGCTTCAGATATTCTTTGAAATGTCTGGCCAAAGTTTCCTTGAAACCCGACAGGCGTCTATTATTGACAATCATTTGACGTCTTGAGGGATACTTTGGTGAATTCTATACCTGCTACAGTGGCATAAGTGCCAATGGTACAAATTGGCGCTGTTCAAGATATGAACCGGTTTTGGCCAGTTAATCGAAGGCTGACTGAGTTTGTTGTTGAACCTTAATTCACTTTCGCAACGAACAAGCGGTTTTGAGTTCGTGACAATTGACGAAAATGGCTTTAATATCTACGAAGATATCAATGTTCTTGTTCGTTAGTTCACATGTGGAAAGATATTTTGCAGCCTCGCAAACTACAAGCAATTCCGCTTGGAAAACACTACAAAAGTTTGGGAACTTTAATTATCTATTTATGGTCTGAGGATGCCTGACCCTACTCCAGCTTCCGTTTTGGAACTGTCTGTAAAGACCAATACATGATTTGCGTTTATCACCCGGTTTTCCATCCACATCCTTACTGTTGCAATATTTTCTAGTGTGATTGGGTTAAAATCTATGTACGGTGAAATATAGTCTTTGTCAGTGAAGTTTATAATGGTTATGTGACCACAATAGCCCATTTTTCAATGGGTACATTCTTTAAGTCGTGGAGCACTTTTGGCCGCCAATTTCTTCGTGAATGGATCGATTGAAACAAGTTAGAGAAAAGTTTCTGGGGCTGCGGTTGGCGTTGTTCTCACTTGTTGTGCTGATACATGCCAATCTCGGAATTTTTGTCATGTCCTTAAGATTGTTTCCCTTATCCAAGGCAAACAGGCGTACATCAGGATAGGCCTTATAATGAATGTGTACATCCAATAATGGTTTTGGGGCTAGGTCCCCATCACTTACTAAAAAATTAACTGCAGGTGTAGAAAGTTACTGCAGTTTTTTATCCGTTTCTTTGATGTTCTCTTTCCAGTTTAGTTTATGAACGATAACTGACCGTTATATGGAACGGGTTCCAACTTATGACGGGCGGACCTATATTAAGAGCTACTGAGCTTATCAAGGGCTGTTTGCAGGAGCTCGCGCAGAATGGTTACACATTTTCCTAATGCCATTATAACGCGTACGCCCCGACTTTAACGCTGTCCTGCCCTTGTTTAACTAAAATCTGGTTTACGAGCAAAAGTCAAAGCAAAGGAGATATAAGACACCTTCCTGTGGGGTACAGTTAAACGTCCTAAATTTAAGCTTGTTGTCATCCATTTTTACATTATCCAATTCTTGTGTGAAGAATGGATTGAATCTAGTTTAACAGCATCGGGTCGATGCTGACAGAGCCAAGGGCTTGTGGTATTGCGCCATTTTCAACGTTATTGAAGGCTCCTTCTACGAGTATATCAATGAATACTCCTAAGGTAAATTCTTTAAATTTGATTGATTTCTCAAACGCGCCGACTACTTCTCAACAGATTTGCTCATATATGCATGTTGAGCCTATGAGAGAACACTTTCATTTAGCTTAGAAAGAATGGAAGATTGGTCTAAAATCTTTCGTTGACTTCTCTCCCAGTAGATGGAATAAAAGTGATATTTAAACATCCCTTGAATATTTCCACCATAAACGGTACGTCTTTCGAGCTTTGGAGCATTAAAAAAGGAATCCGTCCAGTTTTCATCCGTCTTTTTAAGAAAACTAGGAGGAGTGTGGATCTTTGATATGACTTTTCTGAGCCCTGCAGCGTCATTAGTAAAGGCTCTATGTCTGTACAAAATTCCCCCTATAGGCTGATCTTTTTCTGCTAGACTTATAATATGTACATTCATATAAGATTGCTTAAAATTGTTCGACTATGAAGTCTTCTAAACCGACAAGCATGTTCATCTTAAGTAACAATTTGTCCGTCAATAAATCTCAACGTTTCTTAAATTAAGACTTAATTTGGTAAAAAAACATTTCCGAATCGAAAATACTCAATCTCTTTTACACAGTGTCATATCGGCATCTATAATATATATGTATGTAGGAAGTATAATTACATATGTACATTTACTAACAACTCTCAAAAGACTTAATCTTAATTTTCTTTATCCAAAAAAAACATTTAGCATCCTATTGATTTGAGGCTCAAATTAATCTTTTCCTTATCTAAGGACACATTAAACATTACTCGTATGTTTTGAATATTTTTCTTTTGATTTGTTCATTGAAAAAAATTACGGGCGATTATTTTTATGAATATAAACGCGTCTTCTTTCCTTTAATCCCTATAAGATGTACAACGAATCACTGAATGCAAATGGGTTGACAATAAATTTGAATTTATTTGCTTTGTGGGGATTTCATAAGGATGTGACATTAATCAACAAAAATAAAAAGGCAAAACAAGGAACATAGATATTTCTAATCCTACATCCTTTTTTAGCTTAGACAGAGAACCGAAAGAGTAAGTAAGATAACACACCTTCACACTTGTTTTGCATAACACTGAATGAACCATTAAAAATTTTGGTTTTAAATGGCAGGAAGTCTCAACGCAAGGGGTTTTGGATGACAGTATTATGACTTTTAGCTTTAAAGTCACATCAGCATGCAGTTGAGGAGATACATTTTCAAGTTAATCAAAATGTTCCTACTTGTCGTTAGTATCGTTTAAGACAGTCAGAATTGATTTACAGAAAGATTGCTTTTATAATAGAACCTATGGTATATAAAGTTTGACAAGAATTACGAGTACAAGGAAAGGAGAGGTATATTTAAAAAGAATTAAGCTGGTCTTACATTGTTATCTACCACAAATTGGAACATAACTAGATGCGAGGACATTGATGATCCACTTCCAAACGCTGCTGAACCCACAAAGTAGCATGCTGCCGTTTCACTACACAGTGCAATTAATTGAAAATGAAGTATTACATGCACCTATAACACCGAGCGAAATACGTAAGATTTTGAACGAACTTAAAGATGGAAAAGCCCCTGGAGCAGATCTTATACCCATTAAAATTTTTAAAAGCAACAAGCAATTTTATCGACAAAATAGAGGAGATTTTCAACAAGATGTTAGAAACAAGGAACTTACCGCTACAGTTAAAACAAGCCATAATTTATCAAAAGGCACGGTAGTTCTGGCACTACACCCTTTTTACAGGAACAAACTCAGGCGGTTTTTGACCCCTCCCTATCTTCAGAACCAATGAAGTCAAAAACTTAAAATTCCGAATATTTGCTAAGCTACTATTACTGACTAAAATTTGATGGGCTTACTTGGCAAGTTTTTTTGTATGCCTAATTCGAAAGTTTTTAAAAACTTGACCAAATTTTAGTCAGTAGTCATTAAAAAACAAAATTTCTCTATTACATTGTAGCTGTTTCAATATTATTCAATATATTCGGTATTAAACCATCATGAAGTAAGAACTTGGCGTATTTTTAAATATCAGTACTTTTCGCGGCTCACTTGTTACACAAAGGTTTTTGTATAGAAGAACTTGGCTCTTTTTTTAACATTTATGTTTTTGGTCTGATCCGATTCACAAAAAAAGCAATATAGATGATCCAACAAATTATCATGGAATATCTTTTCTTAACTCATCCTACGAAGTTTTAACAAAACTTTTAAATGAGCGTATTTCAATTTGGATTGATCGTAATAATTTGATCAAAGAATTCCAAGCAGGATTTCGGAAAGGTTTATTCAACGTAGACAACATTTTCGATCTACAAAATATAGCTGGAATATTTCTCGAACAATCAAAGAAATTATTCGCCTTTTTTGTGGATTTCAAGGCAGCCTTCGATAGTATTGATCGAAGGGCTTTAATTTATAAACTTTTCATCGCTGGAATGAGCCAAGAGTTCGGAAGGATTATTGAAAACATATACGAGGACAATCAATCAAGTGTGTGGAGCGGAACTGAAACGTCAGAATGGTTTGCAACAACTATCGGAGTACGGCAGGGATGTACGATAAGCCCGTATCTATTTGCTTTGTACATCAATGATCTCACCGACTTTTTACCCGACGGAATTGATATTGCAGGACAGCTGATAAAAGCACTCTTATTTGCAGACAATGTGGTTCTATTTGCATATTCACCAGAGTCGTTACAACTAATGATTAACCGTCTTGATTTGTACTGCCAATTATGGAATCTTACGGTTGACTTTACAAAATCAAAAATTATGATTTGCAAGAAGGGAAGTGGCAGAAAATGCAGACATGAAAAATGGCATCTTAATGGAGACACCATTGAAATTGTGAATACGTACAAATACCTCGGAGTGACAATAGCTAGTAATCTCACTATGGAACCGCATCTAAAGGAAAGATTAATAAAAGCAAAAAGCGCCATATCGGCAACATGGAAAAGATGTTTTTCAAATCAGGTAATTGCCCATAGCGTAAAATATGTAGGCAGCCCAATCTTGGGGATATTGCCAATACGAAACTGTAGAGAAACTATTTAGATACTTCATAAAACGATGTTTCAGCTTACCAAGTACAACACCAAACTATATGATAAATATCGAAACAGGATTGCCACCGCTTTTCATTAAATCATTAAAACTGCATGTGGATTATGTAATGAAAGTCTTAGAATTTCCAGACGATAGACTTCTAAAACTAACTGCAAAAAAAGTAATAGAAATGAATATGTTCTGGTACAAAAAACTCGAAGAACTATAGCAACGTACTGCAGATTCTATAAATAATAGGTGGCCCTATAGTCCGAGGTGGACCAGGGCCTCAATTAACAAGCTTCTCCAGCATAGCTCTGTCCATATGCCACTTGAAAAAAAAAACTTTCATAGGCCCTCAAAATTTCAATTTATTGTCAACAAACATATTTTTTAATTGTCATATTTCAACGAATTTTTACTCAGTGATTTTTCGAGAAACTTTTATTTTTGCAATTTTAAAAAGAGGAGAGAACCAAATTGTGTGTAGATCTTTTGATTGAATCTAAAAATTACATATTTTGGTACAACAAAGTAAGCCTTTTCTTAAATCCCCGACATACTATATACAAATTGGAGATAGCCCCTAACTGTAGAAGGATTTTTTTTAGACTATAACCAAGAATCACGCCCTAAAATATTATATACACGAATTAAGGGACACCCTGTATATGTAGAGTGAACAATAATTTTCTAGTTAACACAAAAATTATTATAAAACAAAATACCTTACAGTAGAAGCTGCTTACACTTAATTTAAAGTGTAGCTCATACGACCTCCAATATAAACGTTAAATACAACTTTTATTCATGTTCCATTTCTCTTTTACGTTCAGGAAAATATGTACCAGTCGGGACTATAATTTAGAGATTACACAAATCCTTTCTTCGAATAAAGATGGTCGATATCATCCCCAAATGGCAGACTTTTCTCATAAATTAGTTTTTGCCACATGAAAGTACTTGTTGGCAGCAGGATCGATATCAGAATGGAGCCAAATATTGATAACATGTCAGAGTTCTATTGACAAAGGATGGAGATTTTGAAAGAGCAATAGAATTCTCCCGGTTGTGATTTTGTCTATACAAGGAATCATACTGCATATCCATTCAAAGAACGTTTTATAGCCAACATGGAATGGTAATGCGTTAATATTTCGTTGGTTCTATACACAGCTGAGTTCTCTCGAAAAGTGTATAAATGGGACTGAAATGGTATGGGTACATAGAAATTTGTCCAAATGGATTTATCTCTAAATTGTCTAGGATTAGGCAATAAACACATTCCGTAGGTATAGGTATACCTACACAATTTAAATAGAACAACATTGTAGCACCACATCAAATGGCTTTAAGTGTTAAGGTTTTGAAAGCTTGGAATGATTTTAGACAAAAAAGGTTCTGGACGCAATAGAATTTCCCTTAAAATATTATTATATATTACATAACAAAAACATATTATCAATAAAAGATAACTAATGGTTAAGGAAATGCGTACATGTCAGTATTATATCCCAAAGGAAATTAGAATCACGTAAGATGTGAGATAAAACTGAATTAACTGTTTTTCAGTGCCAATGTCACCGGGGAATCTTAGATAAACCTTGAAAAAGGACAAAAACTAAATTAGTGTACGTTTCCCTTTTTATGAGGAATGAGATTGTGTGTGAAAGAAGCTAAAATGGTCACATACATATATCTGAGGTTGAGGAAACAACACACCAAGGAATGTTAAATAAGTAAGACGACAAACCTTACATTCGATCAATTTTAATAGAGTCGTTAACGCCACAACAAAACAAGGGTAGGTATTTTATTGAAAATGTTATTTAGTGAAATCTTAAAAGTTATAGTATAGTATGGTAAAAAGTTTAGTTAAATATTGATTGTGGTATACATTGAATGAAAATAAATAGGATAACAATATATTTTTACTTGCGATATTTAAGTATTTATACTATTTATTCCAGTATCATTTACAATAGACTTAAGTCGCTCAAACTTTCTATTGAATTTAAGTCCTTAAAGGCAAAAGTTAAACTAGTTTCATTAATAAGTTTTTTTAACGATACAACAAACTAATTATTATTTTACAATAATTGTAAATAATTCAATTTACATGAGAGAGAAAAAAAAATTATTTATTTATTTTATTTTAATTTTATTTTAATTAATTTTATTTAAGAACTATCAGGATTGTTAGCCAAATACCTAAAGAGCATTTTATCAAAATTTAAAGTACCTTGTAGTTTTCTAATTTCCAATGGTACAGATTTCCATAGTCTGACAGCACACATAAAGAATTGTCGTTTAGTTGCTAAACATATACATACGAGTATGTATTGGTTGAATAAAAATAAACGATCTATTTGAATTTGAAAAAAATAAGTAAAGTAGGTCTTTCTTAGTGACAACATTATTCAGAGTTTTTAAAGTAATGTAATTCAATTATGTGTTTAGAGTACATCCTAGTAAATTTTCTTTATATCTCAGAAACATGGTAAAAACGTTTGAGATTGTAAATGTAACGTATGATATTATTAAAAGAAACGTTTAAATTTCTTTTCTTTTCAGAGCTTAGGCAACTGAAAATTTGAGCAGCGTATGTGATTATCGAATAATCAGAGTTTTTGCCAGCTGGAATCGTATATTTTGTGGAGTGAATTTTTTGTTATTCATTCTCTCCTGTTTATAAATAACTATACGTTTAGATTTTGACGGGTTTTATTTTAAACAGTTTTTTTCTGACCAAGATATGATTTTATTTAGATCGCTGTTTAGTAATTCAGCACCATTTTCAATGAATCCTAACTTACTTAAGTCTCTTGGACAGTATTCAAAGAAGAGCTTTTAAAATGATTGGTGACAATAACATCATTGACTCATTTACGTCACTCCAACATTATTATAATGTTTTTTGCCTCACCCTTTTTTACAGTTATTTTAACTGACTATGCTCTAGTGAAGCATTCCTCCCCTTAAACAATTCAACCGTAATACTCGCACTTCTAGGAATGCCCATCAGTTTACCCTTGAGCCCAACTTCGGCCATACTGTGAAGTACAGAGATTCGTTCTTCAGACGTACTACGCGAATGTGGAATTTCTTACCACGCTCTGTCTTTCCCAGTCATTGCAATGTTTAAGAATTCAAAACCAATGTACACCGACACCTCCGTTCTAATCCCTCCCTTTTTACTTGCGACATACAGGTACTATAAGGCAAGTTATGCATTCGTAAAAAAAATCGAACTCGAGATTTTGATCAAAGTTGACATTACGATGATAGCGGAGACAAAAAAAGTGGGTCTCGCAATTCTGTCTGTCTGGCGGTCTGTCTGTCTGTCAGTTCGACTACAGCCTAAACGGCTCTGCCGGTTTTCTTCAAACTTGGTAGATATCATTTTTAATTTTTTCCCCACACACGTTTTTTTTTATTTTTTTTTAAGACCAAAAATAACGGGACCTGCCATATGATTTTTTTTTTCGAAATTTTGTAAATATTTTTTTTTCTCAAAATCTGCTCGACAGATTTAAAAATTTCAATTTTTTTTTTAAACTCAATATTTCGAAAACCTTATGCTAGATTTTTTTCAAACTTGATAAATAGAGGTTTATTAACATAATCTACAAGATGTGTGAAAAAAAGTTTTATTTTACTTAAAAATAAAGGTACCCACCATACAAATGTCAAAAAATGACTTTCAAAAATCGGCGCCTAGAATTTTGATAAAAATTTTTTTGTTACAATTAATTTTCACGGTCTTTAATTTAATAAAAAAAATTTTGAAATTGAGATATTACAGCTTGTACATACCTACCATAGAACCATTTTTTTAAATTTTGAATTACTCTTTATCGACATAACGGATATTAATGAAAAGTCTAAAATCCATTGCATTTCAAAACTTTAAAAAAAATGTTTTTTGAATTTTTGAAAAAAAAAATCATTTTTTTTTTGGAAAATTCGAAATTTTAAAAACGTCTCAATATTTTTTTTTGGAAATTTAATTTTCATTCGTACAGTAATAAAAACTTAAAGTTAGCATAACAAATTTTTTTCTTAAAAATCTTTTAAAAATTTTGTATATAAAAGATTTTTTTTTAAGAAACCACTACAAGAACTTATAATTTTTGTTCTTGTATAAATTCATATTTGCATAGCATTCTGTTTTTGTCTCTTACTACTAAAAGAATTTAAAACATTAATTTTATCCTTATGAATACTTAGTCTTCTCTAATAACATTCGTTTTTAAAATTCCTTGTCTCATATAGGATCAAGTTCGTGCGACCTAGTCGTGCATTTTATTTCTTAATGCTCACACTGTGTCTCTGGCATATTAAGGGTATAAAAAAACCTTTCAGTGTGTGCTAATTATAAAAAACTTGCAACTTAACCGAATCTGTACATCTTCAGCATATAGGTCAATAGAACTATGCTCGACTTGAGAATTTAAATCATTAGATAATGTACATCGAAAATAGCAACGGCCAAGAATCGATCCTTGAGGAACACCCGACAAAAAGGTTCACAAAACTTTATACTCGATTGCCAACAACAACAGCTTGTCGCCTTTCAGAGAGGTATGAAAGTATGAGCGTAGCTGCAGAGTCTGAAAAATTAAAAAATTGTTTTACTTTAGAATTAAGTATTTTGGATTCACTGTAACGAAGGCTTTTGAAAAATCTAGTAATCCCAATCCCAAGAAAGCGCACCGCAAATCATCAGTAATAGGGCCCATACACTACGCAAACACGTTCGTTCAAACGCGTGTTTGAGCAAACATATTTTCTCCACACACTACACAAACATGTTTGAGAGATATTAGTTTGCGTGACGTTTTTCATCTCTATTTCTATTAAAAAAAAAATAGAAAAAACAAAAAAAAAAGAATTTGGTCCAAAAAAATTCGTTCATCTTGTTTATTAATCTTAATTTCATGAAAATTGGCATCTGTTTGAGCAAAATTCAACACACACCACTCAAACATGTTTGTGCAGTCACGGAAAATTCAAAATTTTTTGAATTTCTTCAAACCGTTTGCGCAAATACTCAACATCGCTACACACTACTCAAACAGTTTGCACAAACATTCTTACAACAACAAAAGGCATTTGTTTGCTCAAACGGTTTGCGTAGTGTATGGGCCCTATAACTTTGAGTAAAACTGATACACAACCGTGATTGTTTCTGTACCCAGATTGGTTAATGCATAGCAGATTATTTTGTTTAAGTAAAGATAAGATTTGTCCATGAAGTATTTTTTCTAAAACTTTAGATAAAAAAGGAAGCATTGAAATAGGCCTATACTCAGGTGGAGATGGAGAGTTTTGTTTTTTAGGGACAGGAATTACCTTGGCATCTTTCCATTTACTAGGAAAAGTAGATGTCATTATAATGGTGTTGAAAATGTGTGTTATAGAGGGTAGTATATGTGCCAAAATTATTTTTGTAAACACGATGCATTTCATCAAAACCAGTAGCTTTCGACTTGATTTTGGATGTTTAAAACTACGTACAACTGCTTCATCGATACCTTCAAAATAAAAACCATGGTTTAAGTTATTTAACCGACGGATATCTTCAGGTTTTCAACGGGATCCTGCGACGCAGTTTTAATTTTGGAAAAATTAATGTTAAGATCATATGGGTTCGTTTCAACAGGGCACATGTCTTTTCGACGTCCAATACCAAGTTCCCGAAGATCTGTACTTAGTAGTTTAGAGTAAGTTTATATTTTTGCTTCTCGAATTTTTGATTCGAAAAGTATTACGCAGTTCAAAATGTCTAATTGCTTACAAGCATTATCCCTTTTTTCTTACCAATTTCATAATTTCTGGTGTAAACCACGAACTGTTTTGATTTTTCGGAACCATTTTTTTGAGTGGTACATGTTTATCAAACAAATTTTGAATCGAGGCTTGCAAAAAACAACTATTTGTTCATTGACAGAAGACGTTAAATATGTACGATATATATGTAGGCACGTGGGTCCGGCAAATCTGTCTGTATTTTTGTATGTGTGTAAGTCTGTAAGTCTGTATATCTGTATGTCTGTATGGCTGTATATCTGTGTGTCTGTATGTCTGTTGGTCTGTATGTCTGAACCTCGACCTACAATATTTTTATCTCATTAGGTCCATGTTTTTAATTTACTTTAAGCAATTTTCAAATTCCAAAATACTCTTATATAAAAGCAAATACGTGCGATCCAGTCGTGCCTCGTGAGTCTCGATAGTTAGCGGTATAAAACTACTGCATATGCCATACAGTCTGCAAGTCTGTTATTAGTGAAATATGGAAGAAGAGAATGCAATTGATTCTTTTGAAAAAATGTAAGTTCCGAGCATCTATATTACAAGCATATTTCGTATTTCGTGTGTTCAAAGAAGTATAACCTGTAGAATTATTCGCACTGTAAATATGTGAGCTGGAGTATAGTGTTTTCGGGATTCTAGCAGGATATATTTTCTAAAGCCGCCAAATTATTTCTAGTGTCAAGTGTGCTCAATTTTGAGATGCACAGAAGGAGAAGTCCAAATTAAAATCGAAGACAAGACAAGTCTTGACAATAAATTATGTGTTCAGATGTGTTTCCTAAGCAAATTATAATGTCTGAACAAAGTTTGGCGGGAGAAAGGGAAGGTAATATTCACTAAAGGAATTGAAACAGTAGATGAAGATAACAGATACATATACAGGATGGTCCATCTAGTGGTTTCTTTTCAAATCATAGGTTATTTTGACACTGACAGCTGTTTCGCACGCGAAATCTTTACAGAAAGTCATCCACGAAAAGAAATGAGACGCTTTACGTTGGTAACTATTGAAAACTTATTATACTCGTACCAAAGTGAGTGCTGTGTAGCAGAAACAGTGCGTTTTTTGAAAATAAGTCTGGGACGAAATGAAGCTCCTACCGCGCCTACTGGACATTAACAATTTTAACTATTAAGTGGAAAAGATGATATCCATCAAGTGGCTGCCGCCAGTGTTGATACACATTTGTGCCCGTTTTATCGCATTTCCCATGACTTTCCGCTGACTCATGCTGTGTGTACGTCCTCTTCGTTATGAGATTGAAGATGGCTTGAGTAATTCACACGCGACGGACGGTTAGCTGGCACTAACTTGCACTTTGTACAGGAACCGTGTGTAAGTCTTTTACTAAAATTCGCTGTAGGGTCCGTCCCGTCTGGTGATATCCGATTGCGTGGCCCGTCGTCTAGTTGATTTTTTTTTGTTCTCGGCGACATCGGCAGCCACAGCCGCTATATTCTCGGCCGAACGACCAGTCCGGTGGCCGCCACGCCCTGCATGGTTTCTTGTGGTTCCAGTCTGTTCGAGTCCAATTGTTCAGCACAGGAATTTTTGCCTAGTTGGCTTGACACGATTCGGAAATAGACGTCGCACGCTGCGCTAACAACACCGACCAATTATTTGTCAAAAACATCGACACAATTATTCCACACTCTTGCAGCTGTATGGTCAAAAATGATTGCAAAAATTATATCATCTTTCGATAGTTTGATTAATGTTACGCCACCTTGTATAAGATGCACCTCATGTGCCATTTAAATAGCAGACTAAAGAAGAGTACTTTTAGTTTTTTAAATAATTGAATAGAAAATTGAAATAACTTAGAAATCTTAACTTTTAATTGTAACGTATTTCTAAGCTTCGCATCGTAGCAATTCCAGTTAATATACTCGTAAGTGCCTTAAGACTTTTGAACATTATGAACATAATACCCAAAGGATGGCTATACATTATACTATATTCTGCCTTCTATATTTTAATTACGTGTCTACCTTCTTTTCCAAAAAGCAAAATGTAGGTGCTTTGGAGTTCGCTAAGAAACAGTTTGCTAAATGAAATTTAGTGTTAAGTAACAGATACAATTGAAGTCCTATTCTTATATTTATGTTTTATTTTTTTTTCATATGAACATACGAGTATATAGAGTTAAGCTTTGAAAGTAAGCGAAGCTATAGTCTGTAATGATGGCATTAAGATAGGTACTTTTTCAGAAAATTGTGGAAGAGGCTTGTAGTGTTGTGCACATGATGCTTAAAGGAAGAAAAGGGATTATGTTTCTTTATTTGAGAAAATTATTTAATTAACAAGAATGCCACATACGTATATGTTTATACGTACTCATAACAATAAACTTAAAGAGTAACGTCGATTGTTTTAATTTGGCTTACCTCACTCTGTGTTTGGCATTTTTACTTCTAGACTGTCTTTGGAATAGTTTGGTATAAAATCGCCATAAAAACGAGAACAAAAGCATGAATAAAAGTGCCAGTAAAATAATAAAAGTACCCGAAATTATATACAAGGTGGGTCATATAGTCGTTTCATAGGTTATTTTGACACTGAAAGGTGTTTCCCGTGGAACAAAATGAGACGCTTTACGCTTGAACAACGTTGGGAAATTTTGAAAACTTATTTCCAAAGTGGGTGCTGTGTAGCCCAATGGGAAGTTTTTTGAAAAGAAGTTTTTTCGAAAGTTTGTGAGACTGGTATGTGACATGCTAGTGGACACACATGGTTCCCGTCATCGCGCAGTGGGGCAAGATGGCGAAAAGATGGCATTAAATCAATCAACGGGGCTAGGAACTTCAAATTTGACACAAATCCTACTTATACCAATGTTAATACATGGCCACGCCCATTTCTAGGGTTACCAAATTTCTCAAAAACGGCTCAAACGATTTAAATAAAACTCTGCGTGTGTTGCATCCTTAGTGATTGTAGTACAAGTGCATTTATAAAACAATTAAAAAAAAAATTATAGGGTTACCATTTTGGAATATTTTTTGTTGCTAGTTTTTTACTAAGCTTACAGCCCGATTTTGGCGTTGTGAGGACTCACAAGTCACAAGCTCTTGTGAGGTTGATTTCTTGTGAGGTTGTTTTGATCGATAACATTTGTGGTATTCTCAGACAATCCTCATAAGAAACCTCACAACAAATTCACCACAATAAACTGAATCTCAACAGCTGATTATAAAATATGAAAAAAAAAAAACAATTATCAAATTCAAGACGAATCCAAGAAACAAATAAAATAATGGAAGGTAATTTTGTATTTAAAAAAAAAGACGATTTATAAATAAATATTGATTAAATATTTTAGAAGGAGATTGTCAGGGTTTCAAGCGATACTATTTTTGGGAGCAAAAGGACCAGTGTCTCTTATGGATCTTAGAAGCCGTGAGTCGTCAGCGCTGCAATTTATTTGATATGATAAGTTTATTAGAAAAAGAAATATAATAGCAATTGAAAAAAAACCTACTTTTCATTTTCAGATGTAATTTCTGCCATAAGTCTTTTTTCATAATATATATTAAACGTCAAATTATTGTCAAAGCTCGAGTAATTTGTGAGTTGTGATCTACTCTGAAGGAGATCAAAATATCGATAATTCTTGTGAGGCTCACAATTTGTGAGTGTGCTGTTAGAATACGAAAACCTCACAAAATCATATTTACCTCATCTTGTAAGGTTGTTGTGACTTGTGAGGTTTCAGTGAGGTTTGGGCAGAATCGGACTGTTAGTATTTCTTCTTCAATAAAAATAAATTATTTTTGTTAAGCATTATCTACAAATATAACATTTTTGTGTAGAAGAGTTTTCTGAAATGGCATTACATACTTTTCCATCAACCAAGTTCTGTTGAGTAGAAATTGTATTCTCACTTTCTCTTACAATAAATTCTATTCTAATGGTCGGAGATCTATGCATCTACTCTTTGCTTTTCAGCTACTATACTATAATAAAGATTCATTTAAAAATTCAATTTTAACAGGTCTACAATATCTATTTGAGCTTGGACGTGGATTTTGTTATATTATTTTTACACCAGAAACTAAGCGAAGTGGAACAAGGCAAGTAAGAAAAACAGCCGAATCTACCTGGTTTAATTCATAAAAGGCTTATTTATTTGAATTGTGACCACAACTTCCATCAAAGCCCCATTTAGAGTACAAGCATACATCTTTTAATTCTTAGTGAATTAATCTCGTGTTTTTAGAGAATAGTTAAGCGTTTAACTGTTAAGTTTAGCAAATTTTGTAAATCTGTACTCACAGAAGTTTCTGAAATACTGATATATTCAGGTGCAAGTTATTTTACACTCTTGAACTATTTTATACAAAGGAAATACTTAAGAAGCTTTTAGTCTTCATATTGAAATGTAGATAAGCCTTCTTCGAAAATTAACGCTAAAGGTTCCTTACCAGTCGTTGAAGTAGGTACAATGGACTCTCTTAAAGCTTTCCTACACTTTTCAACTTTTCTAGGACTTATGGGTACTTCGTAAATTAGTTTTGCAGCTCTTAACTGCCCAGATGCTCTCAAACTCATTTCAGCTGCATATGCCAATCCAGAAAGAATTTATGTCATTTTAAAAGGTACCCGAATTTTGAGTTCGTCTTACAATTTCTTCCTTTAAAAAATTTCATCTGGCTATTGAATCCTTGACAACTTGACTTCTTCATTATATTGAAAAGATCTTGCCTGATTATTGATAGTATTTTGGATGTTGTCCGGCCTAAGAAGTGTCAAAAAAAAAAAACAATAATATTGACCAAAAATGTCTTTTTTTATAAAGTGACGTCGCCAACAAAAATATACACAACACACAAGACAGCAAATTGTAGCAAGAAATTTTTACACATTCTGAAAGAAGACAAGACACTTAACAAAATGACATATAAAACTTATTGGCGTTTTACGGCTTACACAACTAAACGCCTAAAGATTTCAGAAAAATGCAAAAAAACTAGCAATTTTTAAAAATTTTTTCATATTCAACTACGAATTAAAATAACAAGAATTTATTTTTTATAAAAAAAACATACAAAAATGCACCTGAGCTTACTGATTCTATTGCAATTTAATTTTATTCGATACACGCAATAAATAATAAACTGTACACAATTTACTTAACCAACTCGAAATGGCAAAAAGAGATCTACGATCGACTCAAAACTTGAACTTACTCTTCATTTGAGACGATCTGCAGAAGATTACGTGGTTCAAATAAACTTTCTCTTTCTCATTTCTAATTTTCTATCATATTTTGAACAGAAATAGAGCGGTTGTTTAAGACAAAGCTCTACTTAATAATTTGATTAAATGTCATCTTTTTTAAGTTTTGCCCCATTGTGCGTCGTACTGTGCACACCGAGAGTGTGAGACTCAATTCACGAACATCAACTCGCCATTGATCTCAACAGCTCAACATTTCACGCACTAGCCTGAAGAGAATTCTGCACACAGATTTCGGATTATTCGCTTACAAGGTCAAATTGACTCACAAATTGAAGTCACACGACCATCCGTTTGAACAACATTGTGTTCCATAATTAATAGGAATGTTTGCTCTTACTAATGTAGGTATAATACGTGGGAAAAATTAAATTTTGTTCCCCACGGCTGTGAAAGTTGGGATTGATTAGTGCAACAAGACCTACCACAGATTTTTTTTTATTTTAACCTATCGATTTCAACGAAGTTATGCGGTGAATTAATTAACCAAAGCAATGTTTTTATTTTACCGAACTAATCCGTTAAAGTTAAATATACCGGAGAAATTCTTCAATATTACCAAGGCAAGCAATTAAAAATTTCTTATCGTGCTCTACAATATTGTCGGGGGGTAAATGCAACAAGGGATGTGGTTGAAGCAATTAAATTTGAAATATTACACGAATATGGTAAGAGCATAAGAGCTTAGGTCTTTAATTGAAGGTGGAATGTCGACATATATTTTTGTTTATTTTAAACCCGTGGAGTATTTGGATTTTCTGCAGCCATTTCTTTATTAGTAGATACATCCGTTTTCAACACATTAAATACTAAAATTTGTTCCACGACAAATCAGCAGCTTGTAATTTCTCAGTCCTGCGATTTTTGTTTGTGTATTTGAAATCAGATAATATACTTTCATTTGAAAGTGTCTTATGCTCTGATTTCAAACTCAACTTCAGATATATTTAATATTGTCTAAAAGTGCCAAGCAAAACCAATTCTTGCTCTATTTGAGTTTATGTTACACAAAGGAGTAATTTTACACACATAAAATTTGATATGTCATCGAAATTTATTACGTTTTTCTATTAAATATTTATTCCAGTAGGAAAAAATCTTATCATTATCAGTTTTTCATGAAAGTGAGAAGTAGAGTGATGCGAAGACCAACAACTAGCTATTTTCATTTTTCCAATAAAATTTTAAAGAGAAAAGAAGCTTTATATCTGACGCTGGCTGTAAGCATTTTCATCATTTCAATCATGTGAATCAATGGCCAAAGCTGATAAGCTATATTCTTGGGTGAGCCATAGATTATTTCGAACAATTTTAATAAGGTATTTTATAAACGAGCAAATCGTGTTTAATGCAATTTATTGATTGACATAAATGACAAACCAAATTTTTTTCTTAATTCACATACGCTCAACGGTTTATTATAATACCAGTACCTTTATAATCAATGAGGATACGTAAATTATTTCGGATTTAGTTGAGTGATTGAATTTAATTCAATTGAAAGCTCAAGTAACCTCAACTCCAAGGTGCGTTTCACCAGGTACGACAGTGGGCTCATCAGTAAGAATTCTGTAAATTTTATAAGAGCCGGTAAACATCGACCAATATTTGCGTCTTAGAAGGGTACGGCAGCTTTCGACTGATGAGCCCACTGTAGTACCGGCGGAACACACCTTGGAGTTGAGGTCACTTGAGTTTTCAATTGAATACACTTATAATAGGTGCCTTTTATTATTCACAAATCTATCTGGATCCGGATCTGGATTAAGTTTTAACATGTATTACAAAAACAATTTGGGATCCTGTTTTCTATCGGGATCTATTTCAAAGATGCAAAAATCAGTTATTACACTGGCGAGCAGATGACTTTTTATGGTAACGTAGTGTAAAGAAAAAAGACAAGAAATAATTGAAAATTTACAAACCCAAGGATAAAAAGAGACGGACTTTTAACACTGCTGTCACTAAGATCCGGATCGTTTTATTTTCAAGGGAAGATCCAGATCCGGATCCAAATAGATTTGTGAATAATAAAAGGCACCTAATATTCAATATAAACATAGCACGAGGCGACCATGAACTTTCTGGAAACGGGTGTTTTTGGAGCACTGGTCATTCGAAAACTGCCCAAGAAGTGGAAGGACAGGTAACGGCACCTTCCCGAGTATATCAAAAATCCTTACACTCATCGACAACAGTTAAGGAAACATCTTTAAAGAATCCACTAGCTTAAAACGAACATAGCAAACAGCAACTCCCAGATAGTATGGAGCGAACTGAAGTTCATGATTATTATGTTGAGGAACTCCATCCAATACCATTTAACATAACTAATCAAATAAGAGACTGAGTAAGAGTATCAACAAACTGATTAGGAAAACACCACAGTTGTCGGAAAACATTATTACCAACAATGGAAAAGTTCAAACGACTTTGGACAAAGCTGTGGCAATTGCTGAATATGTTGAAGGAAACTTCACCCCCATCCCATCTGCAGATTCAGTCTTCCATGATGAAGTGAATGATTTCAGATTTAATCCAACAAAATTTGGCGTCTGACTAGTGATGGGTAGGACACGAATTAGAAATGAGTTTGTATGAGGTACTCATTTTTTGAAATGAGGTGGTACTTTGTCCCACCTCAAATGTCCCATGGTACATACCTATTTAAATGGATATTTTGAAATTCGAAATTAAACAATGCGTATTTTTTTTAATAGTACCTATATATTTTTTCCAAAAACAGTTTTTAAAATTGCATTAAATAAAAAGGTTACAAAAATTAAATATCAATAAATATATTATATTTAATTAAATATCCTTGATACAAAACACTTTATTTTAAAATAAAACAGGTCCTCACAAGTCAACTGATGAGTCCATGTGAGATAACCCGGACGAAACGCCAATTTTTGTGGACTAAAGGCCAAAAAAGCTAATTTGAATCAATAAAACATTTAAAAACAAAATTAAAAAAGTGTTAGTTTTTAACAGAAATAAAGTTTAAAATAAGTAAATATAAAAAGATATAATAAAAAAATTAACCTAAAAAAAAAGTTTAAAAGAAAAAGTGTTTTTAAATTTTATTTAAGTTATTTAAAGAAAACAAAAGCATTTAATAAAAAGATAAACACAAAAAGATATTTTTTTAACAAAAAAACAAATATGTTATCACATTCAAAATAAATTGAATCTAATAAGTTTAAAAAAATACATCATTACAATTTTGCATTTAAAAACAATATTTGTCCTACTTTCTTCCCACTCAACATTTTTCTTCTGTTAAGACCTGTTCTGATCACTTTTTTTTCGAACAAATTTGATTACAGGACACTGGATTAAATACAACACTAATGACTCTTCACGTACCCAAACTCAGCACAATTGATTGATTGATTTTTTTTTCAATTCTCATATTTGATCTTGATCTCTAAACCCTAGTCTCTTTTTTCTAACACTAAAAACAAAACAAATACAAATAAAAGGATTGCACTTGCATTTGCATATCAAAAACGAAAATTCCTACTCCTTCAAAAATTAACAAAACCTCCTACTCCAAACTGTAAAAAAAATCTCCTTCCTTTTTTAACCCTTTGATTGTATAATTTTCGATAATGCTTCATACCTATCTTCATTGTTTGTTACATTGTAGTCAGTGCAACATTCATTCATTCATAAGTCCCACTCATTACCTCCTCTCATTTTGTCTCCTCTCCTCAAACAGATGCAAAAGAACTCAATTCCTCAATCCTAAATGACAAATGTCCTAGTCTGGTACAAAGTCCCAGCCTGGTACAAAGTCCTAGCCTGGTACAAAGTCCCATCCTGGTACAAAGTTCCAGTCTGATACAAAAACCCAGCCTGCGACAATGTCACGAATTTTGTTTGAATGGGACGTTTGAGTAAAAAGTACTCAACAAGACAACAACTCAACTCACAACACATTCATTCATTTCATTTAAAATCCTCATCTTCCACAAACCTCATTCTATTTCCATTGGTTTGATCTTTGGTGGGTAGAGAGTTTGAGGCCTATTCCTCCTTTCATACAATTAACTACAATACAACTTCATTCTGCATCAGTCTCAGTCTTAGTATCAGGCCGATGAGTGAGATGCTCGATACGAATAGTGTTTTTTTCCATGAAAGAGTAAAGAGAAATATTTTTCGTTGCTTTTGTGGTGAGGTGTGAGGTAATACATTTTTTCGTTTTGAGGTGATGGGACATTTCAGATTGGTGTATGGGACATTTTGTATTGCCTCATGTATGAGGTACACATCACTACGTCTGACAAGGACAGCTAATATAAGCAGCAGCTTCAGGGCAACGAAGTCAACTGGACTAGATGGAATATCCAGTTTTGACAGTTTTGATCCTTCTTACCATCATCGTGAACAACTCTGTCAACAAGAGCTACTTCCCTCAAAAATGAAAAACAGTGAAGATCTTGGCGATCCCGAAAAAAGGTGTCAGGAATATAATCTCTACCTACCAGGCCAATAAAAAGGATGGGCAAACTAGTGGGCCTTGAATGTTTCAAAACCGTTCCGGGCAAATTTGTCCTTATTCGACTAAAAAACGAATCTCTGTATTTGACGGTACGAGTATGTCAAAAATTAGGTTCGACAATGACCTGATGAGCATTCCTAGCGAAACGGGAATCATGGGTGAATTGATTGAGGAGAGGAATTGAATACAACTGGCTACTTCGAGTGAGCATTGCTCATGAAAGAAGCGATAAAACAAGGAAATACTCGTACATGAAACATTCCAACGGTATTCAAGAGATGGGAATAATTCCATGATAGTTCTGTTTGTTTTCAGTTTTAACGCTCTGTTCTGAATTCTAGCTAATAAGTGGAGAGAAGTTTGTGCACCACGATCCAGAAGGTAATTCCTAATCCAAAGAATAAGGGTTTCGTTGATATCAAACGATACCATGCAACATTTCAAGAAACTCTACGATTACGCAGATGTTGGAATCATGGAAATTTATCATCTGGGATGAAGGATGAAGCAGTCTGCATTGCTAATTTATAGAACCGGGCAAGAAAACAAATAAAATTGCCTATGACAAAGACGTGCAGTGACCTGAAATATGTGAAACCAATTTTCCGTGCAAAGAAAACGGATTTCCTTCAGTTTAATTCTAAAAATATATAACTACTTTAATATACATATAGGCTCAACTTTTGAAAGGGACATTAATAATTTATTCAATGAATATCAGGCGGAACATTAAATATAAAGCTTTGAAAAGTTCTCTTCTTCGGAATTGTTTTAAACATACGAATTAAAAGTTTTTCAGTCTTAGTATACAGCCCATTGGTAAATATACATACATACATATTCTATCTGCCTTCAATTGAAACCTTACTCATAAGGCTGTTGTGGAGTTTATAATTTATTCAAAAAGCGATAATTTCGTTTATTCACAATCTAAATAATAAGTTCAAAGTCAAGTCAAACAGGATTTTTTCATTTATTTGAATACACATTTTCAGAATATTTATATAGATATTCCTTTCAAAAGTGACAATATGGTTTGAAACTTATTCCTATTGGAAGATGAGCTAAGATCGTACAAACATAAAACACTTAACTCGGTATTTAAAAAAAATAAATAATTAAAAAAAAAAAAATTTATACATGTATATCATTTAAGCCTCTGAGCAACAGATTTAATGAAGGTGATACACTTATATTCTGATCTATTTAAATAATTTCTGTTATTCTCATAACATGGATTTTCCATTTCACGAACCGAAGCCATACATTTTTCTTTTTTTTTTCACGACGGAAAATGTGAAAAAATTCGGTGGTATGACTTAAAATACCACTTATGGCATCATTTGCCTTTTTCAATAATACTTCAATATACGTTTCGATAAAATACAATTAGGTATAGAAAAAAAAAGTAAATTTAATTTACATACCATCTGTAAAATGATGTTCAGGAATTTATGGAAACACATATAATGTAGATCAAGGGCGTACGCAGGATTTCGATCAGAGATAGTAGGGGGTGTCACAAACTCTTTCATAAACAAAATAAGTGGAATTAAGGGTTGAAGTCTTAACGAAAGATGTCGTTTTATATATAAGATTTTCAAAAATGTATTTAATGTTCCAGTATCTTATAAAAAAACATCCGATAATGAAATATACATTTTATTTGATAAAAACGCTACCGCAAAATAAAGTTCAACACGTGAAATAGTTTTCTAAAAGTATAGGTACTTATTTAAAATCTTTAATACAAAAATTTGTGAGAAATGAAACACAACCATCCCTTCTTCTTTTTCAATTTATTTTTTAAGTTTTCATTTTTACTTGCGATATAGGTACTATAGGGCAAGTTCTGCATTTGGAAAAAAAATCGAACTCGAGATTTTGATCAAAGTTGACATTACGATGATAGCGAAGACGAAAAAAGTGGGTCCGACAATTCCGTCTGTCTGTCTGTATGTCTGTATGTCTGTATGTCTGTATGTCTGTACCTCGAACTACAGCCTAAACTACCGGAGGTATTTTCTTCAAACTTGGTAGTTAAGGGTCTTCGGTGATTCCCTAGAGGAGAAATTGAAATTTTTTTTTTAGCTCCAAAACTAAGGGTACCCCCCATACACCCGTAATGCAAAATCTTATTTATCTCGAAAACGGCTCTAACGATTTTGATAAAAAAAATTAAGTGTGATATTATGGACATGGACTATATTTTGGTGAAAAAAAAATTTGGGGGGAAATGTTATTAGGGGTACCTGTCATAGAACGGTTTTTTTGATTTTCGAATTTCTCACCAACGGCTCTAACGATTTTAACCAAAATTTTTATGCAGGAGCGGCTTTGCATTTTAAAAAATATAAAGTAAAAATTTTTTCGAAAAAATAGTTTTTGGATTTTTAAAAAAATAATACAATTTTTTTTTTGAAAATTCAATATCTTGAAAACCATAACACAATTAAATTTTTAAATTACGTTTTAAAATGTATTTTATTAAATACTAACAATTTGCATATCAATTTTTTTTATAAAAATTTTAAGGAAAATTTAGTACACAAAAAACATGTTTCAGTGTGTCTGTATGTCTGTACCTCTCACTACAGCCTAAACCCCTGGACCTATTTCTTTCAGTCTCGGTAGTTAAGGGTCTTCGGTGATTTCCTAGAGGAGAAATTGAAATTTTTTTTTAGCTCGAAAACTAAGGGTACCCCCCATACACCCGTAATGCAAAATCTTATTTATCTCGAAAACGGCTCTAACGATTTTGATAAAAAAAAATTAAGTGTGATATTATGGACATGGACTACATTTTGGTAAAAAAAAATTTTGGGGCAAAATGTTATTAGGGGTACCTGCCATAGACCCGTTTTTTTGATTTTCGACTTTCTCATTAACGGCTCTAAGGATTTTAACCCAAAATTTTTAGCAGGAGTCCCCTTAAGTTTAGAATAATATTGTTTATAAAAATATTCGAAAAAATAATTATTGGGTTTTTACAAAAAAAAAAATTTAAATCAATATCTTCAAAACCTATGAACGATTATTTTTTGAAATTATTTCCTAAAACCAAGATTATTAACCCCTTACTGCATGGTGGCTCATATATGAGCCAAACCATTTTAGTGTGAATATTTTCGAATTTTCAACAAATTTGGCTATTTTGTGCATACAGTTTGAAATTAGTAACATAGATGCTCTAAATTATATAAATAAACGCCATCTATGAACGAGTTGCGGGAACAATTTCTTTCGTCAAACTCGTAAAACAGGTTGCAGTGGGTGAGAAGCGTGTTTGAGAAATTCAAAATTGTATAAAGAATATAAATAAACATATATATATTTATATATATATATATAAGAAACTGTTTCACGATATTCTACACTTCATAATTGTTTGAATAAATAGTTTATTTAAATTGTTGAGATAATTTTTGTTTCTTTTCTGCTCATATATATATATATGATCCAAACAGGAAAACTGCAAATTTTCCACTTTTTTTCCACAAAAATCAAAATTCCTGAAACACGTGTCTTTTTAATTAACATAAACTACCACATATATTTTTTTCATGAAGAAAAAAAAAATCATGCAGTAAGGGGTTAAATACTTAAAATTCGCATCCCACATTTTTTTTTGAAAAATTTTAGAGACATTTCTTATATAAAAAATTTATTTAATAATAAAACGATTTTTTAAGGTTTATTTGCATAAATTCATACTTTTCCGGAAACCAGACGGCAATTTTATGCATTTGAACATTATTATCTCATTAAATCCATGTTTTATATTTATAAAATGTATCTTAAATTCCAAAGTACTTTTACATAAGAGCAAGTTCGTGCGATCCAGTCGTGCATTTTATTTTACATATTTTTGTGAAGAAACTTTTTGATTGTTCGTTCATAAGCAGCCTTATAATTGCAAACATAATTTTATACAGGATTCTATTTGGATCCATTAAAAAATTTGAATTGTCTTTAAAAGTTATGGCTGTGTCCCGAGATAACATAAATTTATGTATTATTTAAGAGAAAACAGCATACAAATTTGTAAGTTGATTGCTATTCGATAAGTTGAGAAAGTTGTATGAAAGTAAAGATACGAGTATAGGCGAAAAATTTTAAACGTTGCTCCTTTAAGTAATAAAACCGGATCTATTTAACATAGTCGTTTCTCGTTTAGTTTGGAGACATTAGGTGTGTTTTTTTGGCAAAAATATCCGTAGTGAAGTATGATATCCCAAACAAAACGTATCGGCAGTTGTGCAATTTTCTAACTTTAAATTTGGTACTACTGACTAGTTGTCAGTTTATTTAATTGAAAAAAAAAAACAACCAAAAACTTTTTGCCAGGCTGAGAATAAGAAGTGTCTTCCTTGCTCCATGTAATTTTCTTGTTTCTGCAAATATATATTGTGGTTTTTATTTATTCATTCGAATTTAAATCAATTTTTGTTTACCTCTTCTGTTGGCCAGCAATTCCTAACAACATAAAAGTTTTTTGTGTCTTTTTTTTTTTTTGAAAAATATCAAAACAAAAGTCAAGTTCGCAGACTTTAGTTTGTTTTGGATTTCTCAACAGCGTTTTTCAGAAAATGGATTTGTCGCTTTATTAACTCTTACATATATATCGCTGTTTAACTCAAGTATAACAGCTGACAACGACATTTCGCTGCTACAAAAACGCGTTAGTTATTAAACAGCTTTCTAAAAGAGTTCGTCACCAACGAGACAAAAAATTGCAACTTTTTTCTTGTAAAAAGCCTTTAATATAAAAAAAACACTCTTTTTTTGTTGCGTTAGTGTGCGAACACTCATGAAACCATGGGTTACTAAAATCAGACAGCTAAGGCTAGGCGCGCACATTCAATTTTTAGTTTCGCAACTGCTTGGTTCGAGCAACTAAAAAGTTTGTGTTTTGACACAAACTAAACGATTGCCTTAAATGAATTCACTATTTTGTGTAACATATAATTATATGGACATTCAAATAGTTCATCTGTTTTCTATAAGCAACCAAACAGTTGTGCAACAAAAAATTGAATGTGTGCGCCTAGCCTAAGAGACCTTATGTTGCTGCTACAAAAACGCATTGACTTACGAAAGATTACACAGCTTTCTATGACACCAACACGATACAAAATGCAGCGTTTTTCTAATAAAAATGCTATCGGCAGCGCTTTTGTTTCGCGTTAGTTTGGTTGCAGATAAAACATGAAATCTCAAAAAGTGCAGCAAACGGTAAAAGGAGTAAACTCTCAGTGAAAAATGAAAAATGCTAAACAACAAACTACTTATCGTACTTTTCGAACATGCCTTCGAGATACACAAGAGTTTTCAATTGTACCAACATTTATATTCGAGACTCGAGCAACACCAAAATTCTATCCGCAGTTAGATCCTACTTCTGCTTTTATCGGCAATGAAGAGTTTGTATTTGTAATACGCGTAAAATCATACTTCACTGCTGATATTTTTGCCAAAAAAAAAACACACCTGTAAGGACAATATGATCATAACTTCTTAACAATACCTTACAATATAATATACTATATACCTAGCTCTAAGTATACTATTTCAAACTTGTTATTAAATTATTCTAAATTATTGTTGTGAATACAAAATATATATATTTAGATTGATTTGTAAACCTCTATTTGCATATAAGAAGACCCGTTATAACTCAGAAGTGGGATAAGCCAAGATTAAAGATTGAAAATTGAGTATTGAAGATGGAATTGAAAAAAAAAATCCGAAAACTACATATAAGATATATGTACCAAGCAATGGGATCAGCCAAGATTGAAAATTGAATATTGAAGATGGAATTGAAAAAAAAAAAAAAAATCCGAAAACTACAAGATAGATAAATGTACATATCAAGCAATGGTGATAAGCCAAGATTGAAGATTAAGATTGAAAATTGAAGATCGAATATTGAAGATTTAAAATTGAAGATTGCAAGTTGAGGATTGAAGATGGAATTAATAAAAAAATTCCAAAAATTATGAGCATACTGAACATTATGAAAGAAGAATCTTCTGAAAAAATTGAACTTATTGAAAATTATGAAAATTCCGAACATTATGAACATTATTAACATTCCGAAGATTATGAACATTCCGAAGATTATGAGCATTCCGAACATTCCGAACATTATGAACATTCCGACATTCTCAAGATTCTGAAGATTCTGAACATTACGAACATTCTCAAGATTCTGAACATCCCGAACATTCCGAACATTATGAACATTCCGCAGATTCCAAACATTCTGAACAATCCGAAAATAATGAACGTTCCGAACAATCCGAAAATTCCAAACATTCTGAACATTCCGAACATTTCGGACATTCCGAAGATTCCAGACATTCCGAATATTCTGAAGATTGGGCTGATTGGCGTAACTCAATGGATGTCAATCTTGATTCTGAGTGTGAAGAGTAACACCATTTTATTTATTTCATATTTTCCAATTTTAATACCAATTATTTTATTTATCATTTATTTGTTTATTATATTTGTAAATCTATTAAATTTAATGTATAAATTTTATTAAGATATCCAAAAAAATAATAATATTAGATTCCTTATAATTTATAAGTCGTTATGATCGGGACGATCATTTGTCAGGTTGGCCGAGTTGTAAGGACAATGTGATCATAACTTCTTAACAATACCTTACAATATAATATACTATATACCAAGCTCTAAGTATACTATTTCAAACTTGTTATTAAATTATTCTAAATTATTGTTGTGAATACAAAATGCATATTATATATATTTAGATTGATTGGTAAACCTCTATTTGCATATAAGAAGACCCGTTATATACCTATTGTCTATTTTTACTTGCGACTTATACTCGTAGGTATTTACGTACATACTATAAGGCATTCGGAAAAAAAAATCGAACTCGAGATTTTGATCAATGTTGACATTACGATGATAGCGAAGACCAAAAAAGTGGGTCTCGCAATTCTGTCTGTCTGTCTGTCCGTTCGATTGCAGCTAAACGGCTCGGCTGATTTTCTTCAAACTTGGTAGATATGGGTTTTAATTTTTTCCCCCCGGATGTTTTTTGATTTGATTTTTTAAGAACAAAAATAACGGTTATAAATATTTTTTTTCTCAAAAACTGTCCCACAGATTAAAAAAAAAAAATTCATAAAATTTCTTTTAGTTAAACCTAGGTAATGGTTGAAATAAAAATTCCAAAAAATGTTATTTTTAGTACCCCCTTTGAAACCATTTTTTTGTTTTTGATTTTCTCAAAAACGGTACGACCGATTTTAATCATTTTTTTATATTAAAGTTCCCCAGAAGTTTCAATATTACTGCGTATTCAAATTTTAAAAACTTTTGTTTTGGAGTTTTAAAAAAAAATCAAATTTTTTTTTTGAAAACTCAATATTTTGAAAGCCCCATGCTTGATTTTTTCAAAACTTGATAAATAAAAGTTTCTTAAAATAATCTACAAGATATGAGAAAAAAAAGTATTGTACCTAAAAACAACGGTACCCTCCATACAAATGTTAAAAAATGGTTTTCGAAAATCGTTTTTTTCTCGAAAACGGTTCCGAGAATTTTACTTAAATTTTTTTTCTTTCAATTAATTTTTAAGATCTATAATTTAATAATAAAAAAATTTTGAAAACAAAATATTACTGACTGTACCTACCATAGAGCGATTCTTTAAAATTTTGAATTTCTCATTATCGACATAACGGATTTTAATGAAATTTCTTAGAAAAAAGCTTCTAAAAAGTTTAAATAACATTGCATTTCAAAACTTTAAGAAAAATATTTTTTTGAATTAAAAAAAAAAAACGTGTTTTTTTTTGAAAATTCAATATTTCCAAAACCGCTCAATATTTTTTTTGTAAATTTAATTTTTATTCAAACAATAATAAAAATTTTAAATTGGCGAACCAAAATTTTTTCTTGAAAATGTTTTACAAATTTTGTAGGTATATAAAAGCTTTTTTTTTAAGAAACCACTACAAAGACTTATAATTTTTGTTCTTGCATGAACCTATATTTGCTTGAAGCACATGGTATCCTATTTTTAGCTCCAACTACTAACGAAGTTGTTTTAGTCGCTTGAAAAATTAATTTTTATGCTTATGAACAGTTTTTCTCTAATAACATTCATTTTTGAAATTCTTAGTCTATTACATAGGAGCAAGTTCGTGCGAACTAGTCGTGCATTTTATTTTCATAATTTTAAACACGTTAAACAACTCTTCTAACTAATGTGGGTTTCACAACAGAACCTAAGTGAATTTTCGTTGAACAACTCTAAATTTGATAGATAAAGAACTCATACACAACTTCATAAACAATATTAAAAAGAACACAAAGTACTACAAACCAAATAATTTTTCGCCCAAAAAAGGACATTTTATATAATATTTACATACAGTTTTTTCATTCTTTCTACGTTATTTACATTATTTTAGATGGAAATAAAGTATATATCGCTAATTCACAAAATAAAAACTCAATTTTATTGTTGCATACCTATGTACATTTGTAGGTATAGATTTGTTTGTCAATCGAGCGCCGCAAAATTGCTAAATTAAAGATAGTATACCAATTTTATAATATTTAGTCTATTCAAAGAGCACCACTAAAAAAAAAAACAAATAAAACGACAGTAAACATTTTACTTGGATTTCCTTTGTATACATTGACCATTGTCAGTCAGGATAAAGTATACTTTTAAAAGATAAAGTAGCTATTTGCTAATGTTAAAGTTAGACGAGCTCTTTAACGTTAAAGTATAGTTTAACTTGATAAATAATATTAAGAGCCGACTCCCATTCTAAAATTGATTTAGTGAAGGTTTAAAAACAGATATTAAATGTTAAAAAAAAATATTCTTAGCGAATTCTTGTACATACTCGTATATAGTTTTTATTGATTGCGAACATTCGTAAAGATATCCTTGGTCTAGAAGAAATCTGACGCATCTCAACAAATCTCACTCCTCAGTAGAGGTAGAACAAAATTCAACAAAACTTGGATTTTATAGCAGATAAATTCTAGGAAAGGTAGTATCCAATTAGTATCCCGTGGCCAGGGTTCGGACTTAGGTTTCAAATTTTCGAAGTAAATACGGAAAAAAACTGAAGTAGATCCAAAATTTTCGAAGTAGTCTTAGGAAATTAAATTATATAAACATAACATATGTATATAAGTAAAATCTAATTTCAGACTTGTAAAAAATTGTAATTAAATATAACTTTTTTAAAGTAAATTTACCATCAACGAACTTGTATTTTTGTATGAATTTTATCAATTCAAAAGGTGGCTCATAATCTTTACGTTTTTCTGAAAGTGATCCTGAAAACATTAAATTTGCCACGGTGTTTACCTAAAAACGAATTAAAAACTTCTTTTTTATATATATCTATAATACAGCGTAATCAGCGCTGTCTTTAAATATGTTGGTTAAGAATTTAAAAGAGAAGTAGATCATAAAAAAAGAGAAGTAGGGAAGTAGATTAAATTTTTTTCTCAAAATCGAAGTAGATCTACTTCGATCGAAGTAAAGTCCGAACCCTGCCCGTGGCGTAATAGTATTTGTATTGGACTGTCTACTCGACGGACACAGCCACGTTCTGGTTTTTAAAGTCCTTTTTTTTTAATTCTATCCAAGAGACGCAAGTGGGTTATTGGAGTACTGTGATGCTTTTTTATTCAAAGGCTGAGGTAGCGTCAGCTTGTCCAGGGTCAGTCCGAAGAAAGCACCAAAACTCGGTTTTGAAAGTTCAGAACTCCAAATAATGTCCGACTTTATTCAGTTTTATCTTAATTCTAACTAACACTTTATTTCATATACTTCTACAATTGTATCAAATCCTTAAATAACTAACACGGTATTTCATATAGTTCACAAATTTTCATATACCTAAATAATTAACACGGTATTTCATATACAAGGATGAGACGGTGGGATTAGATCTCTAGCCTTGACTGAAGCTATAGGCAGAACGCAGTGGGATTAGATCCCTAGCCTAAGGCAGCGACAAGACACGGTCAGACGGTAGGATTAAATCCTTAGCTTTGATTGAATTGCCTGGCAAAATCGGTAGTGAGATTAATCTCTAGCCTCGGCTCAAATCGCAGCGGGGTACAAACGGAGTAGGATTAAATCCTTAGCCTCAAACAAACGTTCGTGGCAAAACAAGGGGGCGGCGGTGACAGAAGGTGGGATAACTTCCCTAGCCTTGACTGAAGCTATAGGCAAAACGCAGCAGGATTAGATCCCTAGCCTAAAGCAGCGACAAGACACGGTCAGACGGTAGGATTAAATCCTTAGCTTTGATTGAATTGCCTGGCAAAATCGGTAGTGAGATTAATCTCTAGCCTCGGCTCAAATCGCAGCGGGGTACAAACGGGGTAGGATTAAATCCTTAGCCTCAAACAAACGTTCGTGGCAAAACAAGGGGGCGACGGTGACAGAAGGTGGGATAACTTCCCTAGCCTTGACTGAAGCTATAGGCAAAACGCAGCAGGATTAAATCCCTAGCCTAAAGCAGCGACAAGACACGGTCAGACAAGTAGGATTAAATCCTTAGCTTTGATTGAAACGCCTGGCAAAATCGGTAGTGAGATTAATCTCTAGCCTCGGCTCAAATCGCAGCGGGGTACAAAAGCGGGTAGGATTAAATCCTTAGCCTCAAACAAACGTTCGTGGCAAAACAAGGGGCGGCGGTGACAGAAGGTGGGATAACTTCCCTAGCCTTGACTGAAGCTATAGGCAAAACGCAGCAGGATTAAATCCCTAGCCTAAAGCAGCGACAAGACACGGTCAGACGGTAGGATTAAATCCTTAGCTTTGATTGAATTGCCTGGCAAAATCGGTAGTGAGATTAATCTCTAGCCTCGGCTCAAATCGCAGCGGGGTACAAAAACGGGTAGGATTAAATCCTTAGCCTCAAACAAAGTTTAAGACAAACTAAAGGGGAGGTACCGAGAAGGCAGAACAACACACACAATTTACGGCCAGAGCCAAAAGCTTTGAAACGTCTGGATGTACACTACGCACCCTATCAGCGTGTTTCGGGGATAATCTGTAACCTTGATACTCTAAATTGGTATCCCAACAACAATAGGCGAGAGAAAATCCGCTTTTGTACCAATTTTCCACCTTCCCATAACACATCCATGGCCATCAGCAAATGTGAATATATAAAATTAAACACAATGTACTCCTCGTATTTTGTTGTTGTACCACCGACGACTAAACTTCATTGTATGTTGTATGTACATCTCCGTGGGCACCTAAATGTATGCAATTATTTTGATATGTTAGGTGGTTCGGCAGAAAAGGCTGCTTTAGGTGAGTAGCTGAGTAGTTGCGTCGGCGGCGTGCCGCGGTGGGTGTAATATGTAACTTCGTTACAGTACCTGCCCAAATATGGGAATTGTATTCAAGGTTTGGATGAATATAGGTTTTATAGATTACAGCCAGATCAGAAAGGGTGACGAATTTCTAGCATCGTCGGAGAAAACCTAAGCACTTACCAGTATTTTTTCCGACGTCGAGTATAATTATGTGATCACTCCACACAAGTTGGTCTGCACGTAACAAAAACTGAAAGTTGTTTGGTTTCCTCAATGAAAGTGTCACTCATGGATAGTGTAATAAGGGGAGGATTTTGCTTTAGCAAGACAGCATCACGGTTTTTTATTCCCCAATGAGCAATGCTGCCAAGATCAGAATTTAATGAGATTATCATACGCTGCCGTTCAAGTTCCACTTCCGCAATACGACTTGTGCTGAGCGGCCTGAAAGGTAATTTCTAATCCAATGAAGAAAAGATTCATCAATACCAAAAGCACACATTTTCGATAAGAGAGCTTGATGCCAAACTCTATGAAATGCTTTCGAAATATCAAGTGCAACAATCTTACTTTCTCCAAAACGATGTAAAGACTGGTTCCACTGCTCATTGAGATATACCATCAGATCACTAGTGGATCTATTGCTATGAAAGCCGTACTGCCGGTCATTGAGAAGCTTTCGTTCTTCGGTATATTTCTTGAGCTGATAATTTATCAGCGTTTCCATGAACTTGGAAAGAAGGAACTTAACTGCAATTGGACAATAATAGTAAGACGGAGAAGAAGATTCGCATGGACTGGACAAATGCTGTTTTTCATCCACTCGGAAAGAGATCAGTAGAGTATGACAGATGGAAAAGCTTAAGCAATGGTTTTACCAGCATTGGAGAACACTTCTTCAGAACAATTTGGGGGATACTATTCGGGCCAGCATATTTGTGTCTGTGAATATTTAGGACTCTTGCAACTGTACGAGTACGAAAAAGGATTCGTCCCATAAAAAAGTCTGTGTTCTCCAGTCCAGGAGGAGTAATAACACTCTCTTAATAGAACACTGTGCTTTATATAGTGACATAGGGAGTGTCATTGATAACGAGAATTGGCTTTGAAGCTGAGAACGAAATTTCTTAATTAGGTATATAGACATGTTACTAGATTCTGAGACCGATTTCAATGAAACTTTCAGCATTTCATATTATTCGTGAAGGGTCTAGGTTTTTTTTCTTAAATCTGCCTACCATCACACCCGATTTTATTATACATAAGTTTTCTTCTTAATCAACATTCTAAGAATGTTTTTGAACATTTTGAAGTTTAGCTCTCATGGCAAACTCATGGCATGACATGTGGCTAGACTTTTCAACTCATTGCTTTTTAAATGTTCTTCTTATTTTACATCACAAGAAAAATTCAAGTTGTATTTAAGCTATCTTTAAATTAAAGTATGACGCCTTGCATCTTTTCTTTTTTTTTTTTTTAATTTTTAATGTCCAGCATGAAACGTGTATTCAAAGAAAAAAATCTTCTACATGCCTTCCAAAAATCATAAAAAATGAATGTTACTGTAACTGAAGTCTCATAAACTAAATCATACCATCACCATACTTCAAGTCGTACTAATCCAACAGCATCGAGTCAGAAATAGTCTAAGTAATTTTCAATAAATTTGCGATTTGAAGCGTGCCAGAAAGTTGCTCAGCCCTATCATTAGTTTCATCGTAATCGGGACACCTACGAGACCCGAAAAAAAGCCATCAACAAAATTGTAATTCGTAACAAGTAACTGATTAACAAACTTCATTTTCAATACTCTCATATTAATCAATTTTTACTTGCGACTTATAGGTACTATAAGGCAAGTTATGCATTCGTAAAAAAAATCGAACTCGAGATTTAGATCAAAGTTGACATTACGATGATAGCGAAGACTAAAAAAGTGGGTCTGGCAATTCTGTCTGTCTGTCTGTCGGTTCGACTACAGCCTAAACAGCTCGGCCGATTTTCTTTAAACTTGGTAGATATGGGTTTTGAATTTTTCCCCCCACACGTTTTTTTCTTTTTTTTTAAGACCAAAAATAACGGTACCTGCCATACAAATTTTTTTTTCGAAATTTTATAAATATTTTTTTTTTCTCAAAAACTGCTGCACAGATTTAAGAAATAAAAACACAAAAAAATTTCATTTAGTTAAAGCTAGGTAATGGTGGAAAAAAATTTCCGAAAAATGGTTATTGAGGGTACCCCCCATGGAACCATTTTTTTGTTTTTGATTTTCTCAAAAACGGTACCACAGATTTTGATCATTTTTTTGCGCGAAGGCTCTTCAAAAATTGAAATACGAGTAGAATTGTGTATTGAAATTTTCAAAAAAAAAATTTTCGGATTTTTAGTAAAAACTTCAATTTTTTTTCAAAACTCAATATTTCGAAAACCCCATGCTTGATTTTTTTTAAACTTGATAAATAAAAGTTTCTTAATATAATCTACAAGATGTGGGAAAAAAAATTTCATTTTACCTTAAAATAAAGGTACCCACAATACAAATGTTAAAAAATTTTAAAAAATGGTTTTCAAAAATCGTATTCTTCTCGAAAACGGCACCTAGAATTTTGATAAAATTTTTTTTTCCTTCATTTAATTTTTATGATCTTTAATTTATTAAAAAAAATTTGAAATTAAGATATTACAGCTTGTACCTACCATAGAACCATTTTTTCGAATTTTGAATTTCTCATTATCCACATAACGGTTCTTAATGAATTTTTTTATAGAGAAGCTTCTTAAAAGTCTAAAACGTTGCATTTCAAAACTTTGAAATAAATATGTTTTGAATTTTTGAAAAAAAATCTATTTTTTTCTTTTTTTGAAAATTCGATATCTCAGAAACGGCTCAATATTGTTTTTTTTTTTAATTTAATTTTTATTCGAACAATAATAAAAACTTTAAATTGGCGTACCAAAATTTGTTCTTAAAAGTTTTTTTAAAATTTTGTATATAAAAGCTTTTTTTGAAAAAACCACTACAACGACTTATAATTTTTGTTCTTGCATAGATTCAAAAACATTCGTTTTTTAAAGTCATAGTCTATTACATAGGAGCAAGTTCGTGCGACCCAGTCGTGCATTTTATTTATTTTGTTATTGCCTCAAGATCAAAAAACTACTAGCGCAAAATTTTAAACAGCTTAGTTTTGGTATTAATATGATACTATTTAAAAATTTGCAAATTTTTCTTACTTAAACTTTAAAACATCGTACTAATTCAACAAAAATTTTGGGCCACTGTTCTTAATTATGATTTTTAATGATAGGTACTGACACCAAAGAAAACTCTTTAAATATAACCGTTTAATATTAACACCTAGAGGTGTATCATCATAATTTTTATTGCCAATATATATGGACAGATGTACATGCATACATTACATACATCTGTTATAGGTATTCTTTAAGAGTTTGTGACAAGAATACCCAATGATGCACCTACCTCAACTATTTATTTGTCAATACTTCTTCTTCTACTGTCCTGTTCTTTGTCAGTAAGGAGAATGAAATTTCAAGCTATGACAAAAAAAAACTGATAATGTAGAGACAAGTAAAGAACCAACTTGAGAAAAAGTCTACAGAACCCAAAGTAATTGAAAACTGCCAAATTCAGTTAAAAACAGACAAGGGTATGGATGGGGATGAGTTTAAATTGCCTTCTGACAGATGTTTTTTCCCCAAAAAGTTTCGCAGTTTTTTACTGCTCTTTTTTTCTTGAGTTATTTGCAGCCAATATTCATTTATTTCATTTTTCATTTTTTTGTGAGTTATTTACAGCCAATATTTATTCATTTCACTTCACAGACATCTACTTTTCATTTGAACTTTGAATAATGGTTTTCATATTTTGTGATAGAAAATAAACGTGGTTCTTTATTCTCTTCATAAATTATTCTTAATTCTAATTAATGTTAGCATTGAAGTTGTGTTTTTGCAAAATGATATAAATATATGTATATCAAAAATAGTTTGGAAAAATGATGAACTAACATAATATCCCCTTATGCGCGAAACAGATTAAACCAGCAACAGCACCAGCATCGTCAACAGCAAACAGCACGCTGACCAGCAAACATTTCTCAAACACATTGCCACCAGCAACGTCATTTCATCTGCTTGACATTTCATATGGAAAAAAAAGCTTTTCATTGTGGTGCCACTGAATATTGCAGTGAGAAAGTTGACAACACCGCACCAGCAACAGCAAATTTAGGACTTTGGCCTAACGACGCTGTTGGCGTTGCTGTTGCTGTTCTAATGTGTGTTGAACAATTGAAATACATTGGCTCTAAATTAATGGCGGCCGCTGTTGCTGTTGACGGTGCTGTTGCTGGTTCAATCTGTTCCGCGCTTTAAGTTTTGTCTTATTTTTTAGTGAATGAATGTAGTAGAACTACGCGATGCCAGCGCCAGGTGTTCTCCGAAGAAAATGCACAATGGACAACATGAAAATCAAATCTAGGGTATGGTTGCATTCTGCTATTTAAATATGAAAATTGTATGTTATTTTGTGTTTGTTTCCAGATTGGTCTAAGTTCATTTCGAACATTTATATTATCATTTTAATAAAAACCTTTCTTTAAGAAGAAGGAGAAACATTTTTTTTTATATTTCAAACAATTTTCTGTCACATATATTCCAACTATACATACGAGTATGTACATAAGTAGTACAGGGATGACCAAATAAGATTTACCCCTGTTAAACACAAATAACTTTTTTATTTTCCAATATTTTTTTTTGCAGATTCATAATTATTGCAAATTAAGGGTGTGATCAGCAAAAAACTATTAAGTGTGGGGCTACGGAAATTTAAAGGCAACACCCCAGCATCAGTTATACCCATCCAGATGCAATGTTCGGTGCAGTGTAATGGCTGAAAAACTTATCGGCTCTATTTCTTCGAGAATGAGGATGAAACGTCAGAAATGATATCCAGGGCTTTTACAGAACAATGATCGACATTAAGATAGAGCGATTGCGCACACTGTTTCACTACTTCAAGAAACTAACATTTTTACTTCGGCTTTCAAAGTTGGTGTAATAGAACACAAAAGACTGCTAGGCGCGTAAAGTTTCTGGTGAACGTTTGATTTAAATAAGTTCAGATTTTCCTTGGCCTCCTAGATTTACTAGATTTAAAAGCGAGAGTGACCGACTTTATTTTATGATAATATTTAATAGTGCACATTAATTTCCATAATTTTTTTAAACAGTCATATAACAAAAATTTATCAAAACAATTGATTATAACAGAAATATATGTACGTGTTTGATATTGGTATACTCGTAGGTGGTAGGTGTTTCAAGCCATAGACAAGATCGGTTTTACATTGCTCTAATGGGTTTAAATTTTAGTAATTGGATTTAAAATTTAATAACTTTATCTCAACGAAAGAATCCGAAATTTTCTGAATCGAGCCTTCATGCAAAGTCTGGCGAAATTTAAATGCTAAATGATTTTCAACATAATCAATTCAGGATTTTTTAAAACCTTCTTTGCATTGAGAAAAAATTTTTCATCCTTTAGGTATAGGGGCTCAAAAACAATCCGGTTATAAGCATAGCTGGGCACCGTTAATCAAACAGTTAACTTCGTTAATCGTTAATCCGCTACTAAAAAAGTTAGCTTCGTTAAACGTCAAAGCGTTAAATTTCGCAAGAATTAACGCAAGTTAACGTTAATCGTTAATCCGTTAACATTTGTGATAAAAACTGCATTTTTTATATTTTTTTTTCTTTAAGCGCCGGCGCTAAGTAATGCCGGTCGTTCACTAGGCGATCAACGCACAAATTTCGAATTCAACGCATTCAACTCTAATGTATGGTGCCTTCAATTCTGTTCAACCAACGGGTTGGATCTAGTTGTTGGCTTGCTCAACGAATTGCGCAACAAGTGTACGGGTAGTGTACGAGCTCGTGTTGCTCCTTGAAAATGGGATTTCTTGACTTAATATTAGGTGCGTTTTATTATTCACAAATCTATCTGGATCCGGATCTGGATTAAGTTTTAACATGTATTACAAAAACAATTTGGGATCCTGTTTTCTATCGGGATCTATTTCAAAGATCCAAAAATCAGTTATTACACTGGCGAGTAGATGGCTTTTTAAGGTAAGGTAGTGTAAGCTATAGTGTAAAGAAAAAAGACAGTACATAATTTAAAATTTCCAAACCCAAGGAAAAAAAGAGACGGGCTTATAACACTGCTGTCAGTAAGATCCGTATCGTTTTATTTTCAAGGGAAGATCCCGATCCGGATCCAGATCCAGATAGATTTGTGGATAATAAAACGCACCTATTGTGTTGCGTTGCGTTGGCTGCAGTGAAATGTGTCTAAGTGGTTGAACTATTGCGTTGCCATGAACTTGCAGTTGTTTCAACATGCAAACTGTAGTTTATTTTGGTTTTTCGACATGGAAGGTGATAAAAAATCAGAGTGGACCACGGAATTATTTTTGCAAATGATTTCAGCAATTGAGAAAAAGCCCAATATATGGGACATTAAGAGCCCCCCTTATAAAAATCGAGATGCCAGGGAATTGGCTTGGTTTCAAATTTCCTCAAAAATGCAATTGCCTTAACTTTGAATTCGAATTCACGGGGGGGTGGGATCAATCGATTTTAATTTCTCATATATTTCATTGAAAAAACAATTTTTTTCGCGACTCAAGAAAAAATCATCTACCCAGAATCGTCTTGGCTGTTTTTTCTTCCTTTGTCGTTCATTTTCTAATATTATTAATGCGGTAGCCACTTTTTTTTTCTTAGAGGAAATCATACTCATACGGAACAAATTTAAGAATATTTTAAAGCGAAGGTGTGCGTCGACAATAAAAATGTATGTACGAACTGAAGTCAAAATTATTTCAGGTTTGACATTTGAGTTTTTTGTTAACTTGGTGCGTTCAACGCGCTCCCCAACGAGTGATCCTTGGTTCCTTGGTTAAGTGTACGAAGGTATCAACTCGTTCATCAACTGGTTGAGCAACAATATTGAAAACGCAATTGATCAACTCGAAAAACTTTTTTTTCTGTCAAAATCGAACAAGTTTATCAACTAATGTACGAGGTTATTCAACATTTGAGTAAGTTAGTCAACTAGGTGTACAGGTGTACGGAGCTATTCAACACTGGAATAAGTTTTAAGAGTTGATCAGCTAGATGTGTGAGGTTAATCAACATATGGGGAAGTTTGTCAGTTATGTGTACGGGGTTCCAAACGCATTTTGTTCAACTTTAGTTGCTCAACGTGAATTGCGTAAGTTGCTGCACTAGTGTAAGAGGTTGTAAATTCGTTTATCCAACGAAAGAGTTGAATAAAAAGTTGAACGAAGTTGGTTGAACTTATCGCGCACATAGTGGACGACCGGCATAATGAAATGATCACACGAAACGAATCTCTCCGCAGTTTTCTCACTCGCACGCGCCGTCAAAATATAATACGTACCTAGCTGTTTTTGTTTTACCCGCGGCACGCGCCGCGCGGCACTTATCTCATACTTGTCTGAACCTGTTTTTGGCGCCGCGCGGTAAATAGTAGGCATTGGATTAACGATTATCGGAATTACCGTGGATTAACGGATTTAACGTGTCTGTTAACATTTTTAAAAGTTAACTTAAATGTTAATCCGTTAATCAAAATGTTAACTTCGTTAATTAACGATTAACGGATTAACGAGTTAATGCCCAGCTATGGTTATGAGTTAAATTTCAAATATTACAGTGGAAAAACCTCCGATAATTTTAAGAAACTGTAAAGCCATTTGACAACTTACTTAAGGTTCCAATATTCACTATACGAATTTCGAATCCGCAAACTAGACGGACCAGTTTCCAAAAGAGGGAGCTAAAGGAATTCCTGAAACATATAAAAAGTATTGCTGATACTTCTACTAAGCTTAGAATAAAAACTTACAAGTGAAAGAGTGTTTTATTCAGTGAAAAATTATTAATTTTACGAGTACGGGAACGCGTTTTGATTGAAATTCGTGAAAATGCACACAGATCTATTAGGGACCTTATCAGTGCCGGATTAAGCCAGCGCGGGGCCTGTAGCAAATTCTATCAAGGGGCCCTTAGACTGTTTTAGGTTAGGGACTTATCAGCTTTTATGGCTTTTAGTCCACAAAAATTGGCGTTTCGTACGGGTGATCGCACATGGACTCATCAGTAGGCTATGAGGACCTTGTCAATACGCAATTTTTATTGAATTCAGTTCATCTTACATTGATTTTTTGACAAAAATCCAATGTGAACTATATCCAACCAAGATTAAAATTGTAATCATTAACGTTGAAATATTTTGCTATTTTCAACAAATTCGACAAATCCATTAATAGTGCTAAGTCTTCTACTAGGCTGATTTATTTCAGTAGTATATATAATTTGTATTATAAAAACCTTCATGCTCGGCCACGGGCAAAATATTCCAACGTTAATGATTATAATTTTAATCTTGGTTGGATATAGTTCACATTGGATTTTTGTCAAAAAATCGATGTAAGATGAACTGAATTCAATAAAAATTGCATATTGACAAGGTCCTCACAGCCAACTGATGAGTCCATGTGCGATCACCCGGACGAAACGAGAGTTTTTATGGACTAAAGGCCAAAAAAGCTATTTTGAATCAGAAGAGATTTTAGCTCTCGGAATATTCCGAAAATGCCAGCAATTTTATGATAACTGTTCATATACGTTTACCTGAAGCAGTGAGTACGTTATCAATGGTGACAATAAATACCTGAATTTCATACCGTTGTCCAATTTGCGTTTGGTGCGGTGCGAAACATGATTTTTAGTAAGACCAGCAGATAGAAAAATAAAATTTTAGTTGATCATTTTGATGCAAATATTTTCTTCTTAGTAATTGTGACTAAATCTAATATGTAAATAATATTTTTTTATGGTCAGAAAAGGTTGGTGCGCGGGGCCCCCAAATGCGCGGGGCCCGTAGCATTTGCTACTCTTGCTTCGTGGCTAATTCGGCACTGGACCTTATGTATGATCCGCAACAAACTATTTTAATTAGCATAACGTATAAAAGAATACGCATGGGAAACTGTCAATTACAAATTTCCTGTGACTTAAGTTTTCAGCAAGTTGCTTTGTGATATACATACCTATACCTGCTTGTTTAATTTAATATTCCACAGCGTCAACTTTCTACTTCCGAGGAACAATGATGAATTTGTATTATTTCACAGCAATTGAATTTATCTCATTAACGAAGCTGATCTGATTTCATCCAATTAAGGATATTTTTACATGTATATTAAGTTATGTTAGATAAAAGTTAGGTATTCCTAATTTTCTTCACAGAAAACAAAATTCATTAGAAATTTGCGCAAGAAAGTTTATATTTTCTGAGAAAATATTTCAAATTATTCGTCTTTTTTCTTGCTCTGTCAGGCAGTTGGTAGTGTCGGTTTAATGAGAAAAATAAATCGATTTCATCTAAACATACGAATGATGGAAAGGCTAACCCTAAAAGAGGGGAGGTAGAATTGAATTTATCACGTGGCCTACTTCAATTCAATGATTATACAGACTTAAGATTAAAAGTATTGAATTGCGTCAATGCTATTGACATACATATTATGATATGCTTTGAGCATTTTATTTAGTTTAAAAAAATTCCAATCTGTATTTTATCTATTTATATTATTAAGCTAAGGGACTTTTTCAAAGTTGGCTATTTTTAAATTAAATCTTTTTTGAAATTAGCTTTCTCAGACTTTTTGAGCAATTTGTACCCCTAGTCGCAGTTGTATTGATTTTATAGAGCTTAGTTAAATAAAAAAAGTATAGGTTTCTCACATTTATTTCTTGTAAAAACTTAGAAAGGACTTTTATTTGAACTACCAATAAGATCTTTTATTATACATATTTCATTTCCACCTTTCTAGGTTTTTGGTAAAACTATTTTTAGAAACTTACAGCTCTCAACCATTTCTGTGTGCGTGTTTGGAGAAATGGAGGCGACTTACAATTTTTCGCCAATTCCAAACGGCTAATGAGCAGCACTTTTCATGACAAACGATACTCTTGGAGGATTTTACAATTCTCTCAAAAGGTATAACAACTGCTGAAAAACATTTTTGCAGCTGCTGAGAATCGAAGCCAAGACTATATGCATGACGGTCCAAAGCATTAATCATTATTCCAAGGGGTACTACTGAATACTAAATAAACCAAACCTTACCAAGACTAAGCAGGGATCAATACCAGGGACAGGTGAAAAATATAATAATAGGTACGTTTGTTGGATTATTTTATAAAGTATTATTTATTAACTGAAAGGAAAACAGTTGAACCAAAAGAATTTTTGAAACTTTCAAAAGGAAATACCGATGCAAATCCATTTCAAATGCTTGTATATGATGGAAAAATGTTATGATTCTAAATTAGTGTAGTCCTGCTAAATAAACAATTGCTGATCTTGATTGTCATCTAAATTTCATCCATCCCTCTTAACATACTCAGACTCTGCCTTTTGACAGCAACTTGATGGTGGATATTTCTTGCCCTTAATATAAAGTGGTACGATGTAACTACTAATAGATACCTTTATTTGGAAAATTATATATTTTAGTTCTCTTTAGTTCTTTAGTTGAAATGTATGTGTAGTGTGGCTCCATCTTGCTGGAATTATATTCTGTTCTTGTACTCATTACTCGGATACGCCACAATGCGCACTGTCATTTTTACTTGCGACTTATAGGTACTATAAGGCAAGTTATGCATTCGTAAAAAAATCGAACTCGAGATTTTGATCAAAGTTGACATTACGATGATAGCGAAGACTAAAAAAGTGGGTCTCGCAATTCTGTCTGTCTGTTTGTTCTACAGCCTAAACGGCTCGGCCGATTTTCTTTAAACTTGGTAGATATCACTTTTAATTTTTCCCCCCACACGTTTTTTTCTTTTTTTTTAAGACCAAAAATAACGGTATGTACCTGCCATACGAATTTTTTTTTAAATTTTATAAATATTTTTTTTTCTCAAAAACTGTTCGACAGATTTTAAAAATAAAAATACAAAAAAATTTCATTTAGTTTAAATGGTTAAAAAAAATTTCCGAAAAATGGTTATTGAGGGTACCCCCATGGAACCATTTTTTTTTTTGTTTTTGATTTTCTCAAAAACGGTTAGTTCCCACTCAGTGGGAACGAAATCCACTTTAGTGGCCTTAGTTCCCGTGCTAGGTGGAAATATAATTCTGAAAGTTGAATAAAGGCAATGTTAATATATTTTGAAAATGTGGAGAACCTTAGTGTCCCTCCTAATTGTCCTTAAAAAATCATCTTCGATGCTTTTCTTTTACGAGCCTTGGTGTAGTGTAGTGAATCCAACATCCGTTTAATGCAGCATTTGAAAAAAACCATTTTAAAGGAGTTTCGTAAACTCTGTTCATGGTCTTTTGTAAATGAAGCTGCATGAAATTCATAAAGATTTTGTTTGATAAATACGAAAAGATGTGTATTCGTATATATTCGTTGACTTATTTGTAGCCAAAAAATATATGAATGGGTAAACTTATAAATATAATTAGTGAAAAATAATAATCAACAAAAAATGTTTTCAGAATCTTGAAAACTGTATTTCGAAGTCAACTAGTGCTTTTCAAGATTCTGAAAAAAATCGCACGATTCTGATACCCAAGAATCACGCCCTTTCAAGGACACCTGGTACAAAAAAAAAAAAAAAAAAAAAAAAAAAAAATTACAAGAAAATTTTTTACATGAAGGAAGTTCAGAAAATGACAATGCATTCACCTTTAATAATATAACAGCTGAGGATGTGGTAGAAGCGATTTTATCTATAAAATCAAAAGCAGTTGGGCTTGATAAAATTCACCCTTCTTTTTTAAAGTTGCTCTTACCTGTTCTTCTCCCTTATCTTACTTTTATTTTCAACACTATTTTAACAACTGGAGTATTTCCAATTCAGTGGAAAATAGCTAGGATTATTCCTGTTCCCAAAAACATGAAAGTTGATGAGTTCAGGCCAATTTCTATACTACCATTTTTGTCTAAGGTATTTGAACGAATTATGCAGAAACAAATGGGTGTATTTTTAGAACGTGAGAACTTACTCACCCCCAGGCAATCAGGCTTTCGAAAAAAAATAACTGTATTACGGCTCTAATAAGCGTTTCTGAACACATAAGGAAAGCAATTGATGAAGAAAAGGTAACTTTTCCGATTCTCCTTGATTTTTCTAAAGCTTTCGACACGGTCAACCACTTAAAGTTGTGTTCTACAAGTTCTCTTCAACTGCAGTCAAACTGATCTTATCCTATTTAACAGGTCGACAGCAAGCGGTGGAATTTCAAAAATCCCTGTCTAATTTTTTACCACTCGCAAGTGGAGTTCCCCAGGGATCCATTTGGGGACCACTATTATTTTCGCTCTACATAAATGAACTTCCTTCAGTTATACAGCACTGCTCCATACGCATGTATGCAGATGATGTTCAGATGTATGTAAGTTGTCCTTTAGGGCTTATCGAACATTTTTTAACTTGCGTAAATGAAGATTTAGTAAAGATCGTACAGTGGTCACAAAACTTTGATCTAATACTCAATCCAAAAAAGACTAAGTGCCTAATAGTATCTAAAAATATTCTTGACCTTTCCTACTTTCCTCCAATAAACTTAAACGGTTCTTCACTAGAATTTGTACAGTCGGCTAAGAACCTTGGAGTTGTTTTTAATAGAAACTTGTCATGGAAGGATCACATAAGCTATGTATATAGTTAGCAAAACATATGGTGTGCTCCGTGCTTTATGGGCAACACAGCACTTCACTCCTACTAACATTCGCATATTGCTCGTCAAAAGTCTAGTAATTCCGCTACTGACTTACGGTTGTGAAATGTTCGGTAAGTTAGATTATGATAGTAAAAGGAAAGTTAATGTTGCCTTCAACAGCACTGTGAGATATGTATATGGATTACGTCGTTACGATAGAGTATCTCACCTTGCCCCATCAATACTTAATATGACAATCAACAACTTCATGCATTTCCGCGCTATGGTCTTGTTTTCGGATATTCTTTTAACCAATCAACCTTTAGATCTATTTAGTGAACTACAATTCCTTTCATCAAGCAGGAATAACCATTTAATTCTCCCTCGCTTTAATTGTTTAGTCTCCGAACGTCAGTTTTTTGTAAACTCAATTCGACAGTGGAATTCATTGCCTCGAGACATAAGAACAAGAAGAATAAATAGCGTTGTTAAAATTAAAAACGAACTTAAACTTTATTTCCAAAACAACTAATCAAATTGGTAATTTTTCTTTAATCTGTAACTATTCAACTGAATTTTAAACATAACTTTGATAAAGTAGCTTTTAAGTAAAACATTTTATTTAGCTTGCACTAGTTTATAAGATATTGTATCTTACTGTGTAAGTTTTCAAATTGAATAAATACTAAATACTAAAATATACAAACTTTTTAAAAGCTTTTTAAGAAAAAAAATTAGGTACACCAATTTAAAGTTTTTATTATTGTTCGAATAAAAATTAAATTTACGAAAAGAAATATTGACCCGTTTCGGAGATATCGAATTTTCAAAAAAAGAAAAAAATAGATTTTTTTTTTCAAAAATTAAAAAAATATTTATTTTAAAGTTTTGAAATGCAATGTGTTTTAGACTTTTAAGAAGCTTCTCTATAAAAATTTTCATTAAGATCCGTTATGTGGATAATGAGAAATTCAAAATTCGAAAAAATGGTTCTATGGTAGGTACAAGCTGTAATATCTTAATTTAAAAATTTTTTTATTAAATGAAAGATCGTAAAAATTAATTGAAAGAAAAAAAAAATTATCAAAATTCTAGGTGCCGTTTTCGAGAAAAATACGATTTTTGAAAACCATTTTTTTAAATTTTTTAGCATTTGTATGGTAGGTACCTTTATTTTTAGGTAAAATAAATTTTTTTTTTTTCACATTTTGTAGATTATATTGAGAAACTTTTATTTATCATGTTTTAAAAAAAAATCTAGCATTGGGTTTTCGAAATATTGAGTTTTGAAAAAAAAAAATTGCAGTTTTTTTAAAAATCCAAAAAAATTTTTTTTTAAAAATTTGAGTACACAGTTCTATTTATGTTTTTGAGGAGCTTTAGCAAAAAAAAAGATCAAAATCGGTTGAACCGTTTTTGAGAAAATCAAAAACAAAAAAATGGTTTCATGTGGGGTACCCTCAATAACCATTTTTTTTCAACCAATACTTAGATTTAATTAAATGAAATTTTTCTGTATCTTTATTTTTAAAATCTGTCGAACCGTTTTTGAGAAAAAAAATGTTTATAAAATTTCGAAAAAAATTCGTATGGGGGGTACCGTTATTTTTGGTCTTATAAAAAAAAGAAAAAAACGTGTGGGGGGAAAAATTAAAAATGATATCTACCAAGTTTAAAGAAAATCGGTTGAGTCGTTTAGCCTGTAGTCGAACAGACAGACAAATAGACAGACAGAATTGCGCGACCCACTTTTTTAGTCTTCGCTATCATCGTAATGTCAACTTTGATCAAAATCTCGAGTTCGATTTTTTTTACGAATGCATAACTTGTCTTATAGTACCTATAAGTCGCAAGTAAAAAAAAAAGATACAGATACGGAGGTTTTTAGTAGTAGAATAGTACAAAAATAGTTTTTTAGGACGAAAGGTATTAGAATTAAGATAATAGTGCTAAGTCTTCTACTTGGCTGATTTATTTCAGTAGTACGAGTATGTAGAATTTGTATTATAAAAACCTTCATATAGAATTAAAGATATAGTTTAACTTAGAATGCCCGCATAGCGCCAGTAAATCAGTTATAAGACATTGATAAGTAGGTTTATTTTTATAAATTTTTGTCTAGCTTAAAGTTAATATAAGATTAATGTTAATAAAAATGAATTGAAAAAATTTTTTTAAAAAATGCCTTGGAGGGTCATGCAGAAGGTCCTGGGTTCGATTCTCAGCCGCTGCAAAAAAAATTTTTCAAAGGTGTACTGCCTTTTCCATATTGACAAGAGTATCGCTTTTAATGAAAAGTGCTGCTCCTTAGCTGTTCTGAATTAGCAGAAAATTTTAGGTCCCCTCCATTCCTGGTAAAACGCACGCAGGTACGGTTGAGAGTTGTAAGTTGTAGGTTCTAGTCTTTTCGAGCTTCTACACCACAATATTTATTTTAACTTGCTTGCGTTCTATTCTATAGAACTTGGTATTTCATTGTTCTCAAAATTTTATAACGTAATCATAACATATCAATAAAAAAAGGTAATCAAGTTATTTATCGCAGATAAAATTTTATTCGATAAACCAACTGTATATAATGAACTCATAAAGTTTTATCTTTTGTTGCGTTTCTCTCAATGGATATGTATGTACAAGTCAATTCAAGGCCTTTTTAGTCCTATTTTAAGTTATCTGAGGCTTCTTTTACACGTATAGTATAAATCCTGAAAGGTTAAAGAAAATGCTTGATGAAGCAGATTTTTTCATTTTCTTTTGAACCCAACCGATAACCTATCACGTACCTACATACCGTCCAGATACGAGTATACTATTTTTAAACGTGATATTTCCCTTCTTGTTATTTTCATATTGATAAGGAATTAAAGTCGGTGGCTTTTCGCAATGGTAATACATTAATTTCCGTAGTTACCTTGTTTAGTGGCCAACAGTCACTGTTATTAATTTTTATTCACACAATTTCACCTACATACATGCTCGTATAATGAACAAGCTATTTCTCATTGTCAAGTGATTCGGGCATTGTCTGGAGATTTTTGTAGCCTAATTTGCGAAATACCATCTGAGGCACTGTTGTGCTTTTGGTTGGTACCTATGGTGCGAACGTTCAGATGACCCATCAACAATCTTCCTTTTTTCTCGCAAATTATTCATTTTGCCTTTTTTTCGTCCCTTTTTGATGTTCACCGTGCTTCGTCTCTTTAAGGAAACCCACTTAGAATATTCATAAACTTTTTGTCCATTGGAATATTGTATTCCCCAATGTAAATGTAAACGACACTGTGGGTTTCCTAAAATCACAAATACTTTTAGCTCATACAACCTATCTTTTATTTTTTTTTTTTTGAGAGAGAATGGAGATTAATACGGGAAAGTTTTCCTAAAAATATTATTTCTACAGGGAAATATTTATTTTCTTCCGAACTCTGTTAACGAATTCTAGCCTTTTTGTGTTGTATTTGTACGTAGATATAACGGGATAGCAATAACTACTTAGGACCACCATTTAATATATATTTCTCAATAGGGCAAGTCAGCATTTATTGAATTTTATGTGAAAAATTCGTTTATAAGTTTTTAAGTTGGATTTTCTTTCATTTATACTTGCGTATTAAAAAATCGAGCCAGATTTTGGTCAGACTTGGTAGGGAAAACGAAAAAAATGGGTCTCCCAATTCTGTGTGCCTATTTGTTGGACTACATCCCAAACGGCACTGCCGATTTTCTTTAAACTTTGGTGTATAGCATTTAAATTTTTTTCTAAATTAAGAAAATATTCTTTTTTCTCAAAAACTTCATTTAGTTAAGCTTGCTTATGATTAGAATTTTTTTTCCGAAAAAATGGTTATTAATGGTAGCTCCCATTGAACTATTTTTTTTATTTTCTCAAAAAACGGAACAACTGATTTTGCTGAATTTTTTATTCAATATTCAAATTTTCAATTAAAAAAATATATCAATTTTTTTTTGAAAATTCAATATTTCGAAAACCACATACTCGATATTTTCAAAACTCGAATTAAGAAACTGAAAAAAACCGTGTCTATATAAAAACCCAAATGTTTATATAAATGTGCCTAGAATTTTGATAAAAAATTGTCTTTTTCGCTTTTTTTACGCTCTTTAATTCAACTAACAAATTTTAAAATTATGACGTTACTGATAGAATGACCGTTTTTTGATTCTTTGACTTTCTCATTATTCGGGTAATGGATTCAAAAGAATTTTTTGTATAAAAAAGCTTCTAAAAAATCTTAAGAACATTGCTTTTTAAAACTTAAAAAAAATGAAGGTTTGAATATTGAATATAAAGGTTGGTTAAATTTTAAGGGCCGATATTGAATGTGAACCATACCTAAGCGTCAAGATTTTTTCTGCGTTTCATTTGACATTTCTCAATTTCAGACTAACTCAATTTGAACCATGGAAAGATACACAATCGAGCAACGCGTTAAAGTTATTCAGGCTTATTATGAAAATGGGCGTTCAAATCAAAATGCATATCGTGCACTTCGTGATTTTTTCAATCAATTTAATCGTCCAAATGTGCGTACAATCGGAAAAATCGTACCAAAATTTGAGCAAACCAGGTCTTCAGGAGATGTGAAAACACCAGTGCATGCTCGTACAGGTCGTACTGCAGAAAATATTGCTGCTGTTCGCGATAGTGTGGCTGAAGAGCCGTCCACCTCAACTCGTCGTCGTGCCCAACAATTGCACCACACACGCTCGTCGTTGATGAACTTTATGCGTAAAGACTTACATTAACACGCTTACAAGATGCAATTGACTCAAGAACTAAAGCCTCTTGACCATTTCAAGCGTCGTCAATGGTCAGAATGGTGGCAAGAAATGGCAACAGTGGATGATCAATTTTCGATGAAAATCATCTTCAGTGATGAGGCACATTTTCACCTAAGTGGATTCGTCAATAAGCAGAATTGCCACATTTGGGCGAATAATAATCCAAGAGTGATTGTCGAAAAACAAATGCACCCACAAAGAGGGACTGTTTGGTGCGGTTTATGGGCTGGCCGCATTATCGGGCCGTATTTTTTCCAAAATGAGGCCGGTCAGCCAGTTACTGTGAATGGTGTTTGCTATCGTGAGATGATAACGAACTTTTTATGGTCCGAATTGGAAGATATGGATGTGGACGATATGTGGTTTCAACAGGACGGTGCCACTTGCCACACAGCTAACGAAACAATGGCTCTTTTGCGCGACAAATCATGTGATTTGACACCGTGGGACTACTTTCTTTGGGGTTATCGTCATCGAAAATTTGGACCATCGAATGGAGGTGTGCCGCCGAGGTCGCGCCGGCCATTTGGCCGATATTTTGTTCCATACATAATTGAACCATACCAATAATATCATAATAAAAAGAAATGACAATAATTTCCTAAATAATTCGTGTTTTATTCAAAATCAACATCGGCTCTTAAAATTTAAGCACCCTTTATGAACACAACTTCAGCCAATACTATGCACTTGGTGGTAGTTCATTCAAGTTGTTGTTGTTATTCATATGATGGTGCGAAAGCTTAACAGCCTGATTTTTGAAAAACCAGTATCTCAAAAATAGGTTAATTTAATTTTTATTTGGACAAAAATAAAAACTTAAAGTTGACCATATCCATGTGAATACATTTTCTTACTTGCGACTTACAGGTACTATAAGGCAAGTTATGCTATCGTAAAAAAAATGAGCTCGAGATTTTGATCAAAGTTGACATTACGATGATAGCGAAGACCAAAAAAGTGGGTCTCGTAATTCTGTCTGTCTATCTGTCTTTTCGACTACAGCCTAGAAAAATTATTTAAAATTTGGAATTATTCGTTATCGACATAACGGATTTAAATGAATTTTTTTATTTTTTGAAAAACATTGCATTAGAAGACATCAAAAAAATATGTTTTTTAATTTTCGAAAAAGAAATCAATTTTTTTTTTAGAAAATTCGATATCTCCAAAATGGCTCAATATTTTTATTGAAAATCTAATTTTTATTCGTACAGTAATAAAATCCTTACGTTTTTTTTGAAAATGTTTCAAGAATTTTGTATATAAAAGCTTATTTTTTACTACCACAACGACATATTAAAGAATATTAAAGAAATTTTGGATTTTTATTATTGTGAAAACTTAAAATTTAATTTTAAAAAAATCATTGCCATGTTGAATGAAACAATAAATATTTCGTTTGATAATGATTTGATATGCAAAGATTAGATAATCAAAAATTGTTCCATCATAACTTGATGAGATGCATCCAAAGTTTCTTAAGTTGATACTACCCATTGTCTTACCTTTCGTAACATACATATTTAACACTATTTTAACAACAGGTACATATCTAGAACAGTGGAAAAAAGCTAAAATTTTACGAATTCCTAAAAACTCTCGTGGTAATGAATTTAGACCGATCGCAATTTTACCCTTCTTGTCCAAAGTCTTCGAAAGAATTTTGCAGAACCAAATCACCGCGTATCTCGGTTCTACTAATTTAATGACAACTAAACAGTCTAGTTTTCGGAAAGGCCCCACAGTTGTATTACCGCCCTGATTAAAGTTACAGAAGATATGCGACAAGTTTTAGATAAGGGTAATATTAATTTTCTTATCCTCGTCAACAGTTTAACTTTTCATTTTGTGCAGTAAAAATTATGCTATCCTACTTAAAAGATCGAGTGCAGGCAGTTCAATCAAACAACAATCTCTTAGACCTCCTTCCAACTCCACGCGGTGTTTCACAAGGTTCAATTTTGGGTCTTTTATTATTCTCCCTATATGTAAATGAATTGCCGTCCGTAGTAAAAAATGATGACGTGCAAATGTATTTTAGTTGCCCGTTAGGCCTCAAACGAAGTGAGTAACCTTAATGAAGACTTGGAAAAAATAACATGTTGGTCACAAAGAAATGGTCTTTTATTAAATCATAAGAAATCTGCATGTCTTGTGATTTCTAAGAAAATTGTTGATATTTCTTACTTTCCTTCTGTTCTTCTGCATAATTCTCCAATTAAATATGTTGAAACGGCTAAAAATCTTGGAATGGTGTTTAAACGAACTTTAACCTGGAACAATCACATAAACACTGTGGTGGGTAAAACATATGGAATCCTTCGAACCATGTGGGTAACAAAATCCTTTGCCCCCTTACGAGTGCAGATGTTATTAGCGAAAACGAACATACTCTCATATTATGGTTCTGAAACATACTCGCACTGCGATTTTTTTAGCAAAAGAAAGCTTAACGTTGCGTTTAATAGCCTAATACGTTATATTTTTGGTCTTCGAAGATATGATAGAGTATTTAATTTTTCCAAACTTCTATTAAACATGACATTTCGAAGTTTCCTCAAGTACCGAGCACTAAGCTTACTCTCAAAAATTCTCCTCAACCAGAATCCTGAACACATCAGTGATATGATCACCATGTCATCCCCGCAAAGGACACGAATGCTCATTAATCCGCGCTATGCCTCACTTATGTACATCCGAACGTCAATTTTTAACTTCCCATAGGGAGTTATTGTAATCGGTCCGTTTTGTCAAATTGGAATTTTTGACATTTCTCGATGTTTCAAGGTCCCTAGAGGCTATATCAATCATTTTTAGAGAGATGTCTGTGTGTGTGTATACGTACGTCCGTACGTTCTGGTACCATTTTTCGTCGTCGATATCTCAAGAACGAGTAAAGATATCGACTTCAAATAAATTTTGTTTAATAGATAATAACTTCGAAAGAGGCTGAAACGGCGTTTATTAAAATTCAGTAAGTAGTTTTTTCACTATAACGGTTTAAAAAAAAAGTAAAAATGTTGGTTAGTTTCAAATATCTCACGAAAAAATAATGCTATTGATTTCAAATAAAATTTAATGTACTCATTATAAGGTCATACAGATTTGGTATGAATTTGGAAAAAAAAAGAACATACCGTTATTTTTTTAAATAAAAAAAAAAAACTGAAAAAAAAATTTCATAACCCAGATATTCTAAGAACTGAAAACAATTTGAAATTCAAAATAATTTTATTTTACGAAAAATAATGTGTTTGACAACTGGTAAAAATTTCAAAAAAATCAGTTTACAGTTTTTTTACAAAAAATAAAAAACTATATAAAATTCTATTGAAAATTGGTAAAAATTGTTTTTCGACTCAAATTTCTCGAGAACTAGTAGTGATATTAACTTATAATTTAGTTTATTTTATACATAGTATAATTTTGTACAATTGGTAAAATGTTGACAAATATTGAATTAATAGTTTTTTTTTTTTAAATAAAAAAACTATTAAAAATTTTAGTGACAACTAGTTAAAATTGTATTTCAAGTCGAATTTCTTGGGAATGAACACCGATAGTGCCTTCTAAAGTATGTTGTCTTATACGTGTACATCGATACCTTCCCGTAAGAATGTATACTAAGCGACATTTCTAAAACTGTTCAGGAAACGAAAAAAACGAAGAAAGTTCTGGTTGAATCATAGTGTGCTAAGAGACAATTTTGGTTAAACTAAGTGACATCTAACAAAATTTTTTGTTGCTCACGACAATGAGATCTTTATTAATGTCGCTTAGCATAATTTTTTTGGCGGATAATACAAATTTAAGGGGGCAACATTATTTTAATGAGAAAACATGGCAGTTGATAATTTTTTTTATTTGTACTCTAGTTTCCTTTTCATGAATAATAGGTTGGCGAAACCCAGGCCAAAACGTGGCCCTTAACATATAGTATATTTCCTCATCAAAAAGTCATTTTCGAAAAAAGTGTCGCTTAGTACATTCTTACGGGAAGGTATCGACATTATACAATTATTAATATATTGTTAAATTTTGACAAATATCGAATTGACAGTTTTAACAAAAATATAAAAAAAATCTACTAAAAAGTGGTAATATTTGTTTTTCCACTAGAATATCTTGAGAACGAGCAATGATATTGACCTTGCCATTATTTAATTTTATACATAAGTAATACAATTTCTAACAAATGGTTTATATTTGACATATATATCTAGTTTTAGAGCGGATATATTTTGTAAGTACCCTTCCATCAATAACCAAACCATATCTTTTATATTTGAATATTTCGTTTTTAAATTTTTTTCAATTAAAATGTTTGGAACCGAAATAATAAAGTAATTTCTATGATATAATACTTACATAATTTTATAATTTTATTATCAACTTAGTTTTTAGGAGAATGTATGTACTGTACATACGTATATGAATAAGGTTGTTTAGTTGTACCCAAGTCCCACATATTCAAATTCCATCAAAAGCCATTGGAAAATTGAAAAAAATGTCACAATATGTTTTTATTTTTTTACCACAAATGGGAAGTTATCAGTGTGGGTCGCACCCAGCCTCTTTTTTGTATATTCCATCCGCTTATGGAATTCCGCGTAATATAAGAGAAATACAGGACGTATCGAATTTACAGGCAAGATTGAAGTTATACTTCTCACGACAATTTGCCACCTTTTTGACTTATTGCTTTCTTGTTTCATTTTCTTTTCCATATACTTAATTCTTCTTTTTTTTTGGATTTTCTTTTATTCAATTTCCTTTCGTTTTTAAACTTATAGATTATGTATACATTTTTCCAATGTTTCTTTTTTTGCACAGAATTGTCAAATCCTAGCTTTTATAAATTAATAATTTTATCAAATCAAAGGCTATGTCTAGGTTATAAGACCTTATGTCTTAATGTTCATAGGTTTTTCATGAAATAAATAAATAAATAATTGTCTTTAACATATAAATTAGAGGTCATTTAGCCTTACATAATGAGATAAGATTTTCGATAGCTATTTTTTTTTTCATTTTTATGTTATTTTCGAACAAAACTTACTTTGTATACATTTTCAGATAGCTTTAAAAAAAACTATTAATTGTCAAATCTTAAAATAATAGGATAATGTGGTTTTCGAAATATTAGGTTTTTAAACAAAATTTTTGAATAATTTGAATACGCAATACTATTCAGATTTTGTAAGTGCTAATTCATAACAAAATTAATAAAAATCAGTTCTACCGTTTCTGAAAACATGGAAAACTAAAAATTGTTCTATGGAAGGCACCATTAAGAACCATTTTTGAAAAAAAATCAACCATACCGTAGTTCTTACCATAAATTAATTTTTTTAATTTCTTTTATAAACATTGAACATGTTTTGAGGAAAAAATATTTCCTTTAGTTCCTAAATAAAAGTATGTCGGAGTGATATCTTTAAAACGTATAGATTAACGAAAATCTATCCAGCCGATTATGATGGTATTAAACGGAGTGAATTGCCAGAGTTTCGTCCGAGACTCCACCTAAGCGCACTTTAACACTTTCCTCTATTTCTTTTCTCCATTTTTGCAAAGCAGTTTTCCTTAAAAGAGGATATCTGATTTTGATCTATTTTTTATGCTTAAGCTCGAAATAAAGCGAAATAGAAAATTTTAAGCGCCAAAAAATACGGCTTTCTTTCTAGAAATAATTTAATAAATGTATATACATATACAGGGTGATTGGCATAAGGTGTGACAAAAAGCTAGGGCGTATAGGTTGGACTTAAACAAGAAAAAAATCGTATGGGAGGGGGGGGTCTATTTCCCCCCGTTTAGGCGGGAGGGGCAATTTATGAAAAAAATCACTTAAAACAGAAAAAAAATTATTAAAAAATAACGGTGACACCTACAGAGTAATGCTATAGCATTTTGAAAAGCCAGAAATACATTCTTTAATTTTGTTTTTAAATAAAGTTGTTCGAGTGAATAGTTTTTGAAAAATTAATTTTCAAAATCAAAATTTTGAAAAAAAAAATGAAATTTTTTTTTTTAAACAATTTTTTTTCAAAATTTTACGTAATTAAGTATTATTTTTTTATTCAATATTCAATGCTCTTATTAATTTTCGATCAAACACAAAAAACCGGATGTCAAAATGTTTTGTAGTTTTTGAGAAAATCAAAAATAACAAAAAATACTTTTGTTCTAAGAAAAGCCTTTTATTTTAGTTTTTACGTTTTTGGATTCTTATGTAGGTGAATTTACGATTGAAAGGATTAACTTTCTTTTTACTATTCTTTTAATTATCGTCTTAAAAGCATACAATAATGTGACAAAGTACTGGATTAACCATATTTCACACATTTTTTCATTGAGAACACCTGCGTGAGAGCATTGGTTTAAAATTGACCTGCCACTTTTTTATTATGGTGGGGTCGACTTGGCTTAGGTGCATTTACGAAAGAAAGGATTAACTTTTTTTGTAAATTTTTTTTATTATCAGTCTTATAAGCATACAATAACACATTTTTTCATTGAGAACACCTGCGTGAGAGCATTGGATTAATATTGATCTGCGAATGTTTTTTAAATAATGCAGCGTTACACGCCCTAACTAGTGACAGAAAAATGCAATTGCGAAATAAGAACAAAAATGTTCCTGAATCTTGAAATCAATTTAAATAATAAATACATGCATATTTAGATAAAATACATAATTACTGTTTATTTAAAGTTAATCCTTTCTTTCGTAAATGCACCTAAGCCAAGCCGACCCCACCATAATAAAAAAGTGGCAGGTCAATTTTAAACCAATGCTCTCACGCAGGTGTTCTCAATGAAAAAATGTGTGAAATATGGTTAATCCAGTACTTTGTCACATTATTGTATGCTTATAAGACGATAATTAAAAGAATAGTAAAAAGAAAGTTAATCCTTTCAATCGTAAATTCACCTACATAAGAATCCAAAAACGTAAAAACTAAAATAAAAGGCTTTTCTTAGAACAAAAGTAGTTTTTGTTATTTTTGATTTTCTCAAAAACTACAAAACATTTTGACATCCGGTTTTTTGTGTTTGATCAAAAATTAATAAGAGCATTGAATATTGAATAAAAAAATAATACTTAATTACGTAAAATTTTGAAAAAAATTCTTTAAAAAAAAAAATTTCATTTTTTTTTTCAAAATTTTGATTTTGAAAATTAATTTTTCAAAAACTATTCACTCGAACAACTTTATTTAAAAACAAAATTAAAGAATGTATTTCTGGCTTTTCAAAATGCTATAGCATTACTCTGTAGGTGTCACCGTTATTTTTTAATAATTTTTTTTCTGTTTTAAGTGATTTTTTTCTTAAATTGCCCCTCCCGCCTAAACGGGGGGAAATAGACCCCCCCCTCCCATACGATTTTTTTCTTGTCTAAGTCCAACCTACACGCCCTAGCTTTTTGTCACACCTTATGCCAATCACCCTGTATACAGGGTGTGACAGGGTGTGATAGGTGTGACAAAAAGCTAGGGCGTGTAGGTTGGACTTAGACAAGAAAAAAATCGTATGGGAGGGGGGGTCTATTTCCCCCCGTTTAGGCGGATGGAGCAATTTAAGAAAAAAATCACTTAAAACAGAAAAAAAATTATTAAAAAATAACGGTGATATCTACAGAGTAATGCTATAACATTTTGAAAAGCCAGAAATACATTCTTTAATTTTGTTTTTAAATAAAGTTGTTCGAGTGAATAGTTTTTGAAAAATTAATTTTCAAAATCAAAATTTTGAAAAAAAAATTGAAATTTTTTTTTTAAACAATTTTTTTTCAAAATTTTACGTAATTAAGTATTATTTTTTTATTCAATATTCAATGCTCTTATTAATTTATGATCAAACACAAAAAACCGGATGTCAAAATGTTTTGTAGTTTTTGAGAAAATCAAAAATAACAAAAACTACTTTTGTTCTAAGAAAAGCCTTTTATTTTAGTTTTTACGTTTTTGGATTCTTATGTAGGTGAATTTACGATTGAAAGGATTAACTTTCTTTTTACTATTCTTTTAATTATCGTCTTACAAGCATACAATAATGTGACAAAGTACTGGATTAACCATATTTCACACATTTTTTCATTGAGAACACCTGCGTGAGAGTTAATCCTTTCTTTCGTAAATGCACCTAAGCCAAGCCGACCCCACCATAATAAAAAAGTGGCAGGTCAATTTTAAACCAATGCTCTCACGCAGGTGTTCTCAATGAAAAAATGTGTGAAATATGGTTAATCCAGTACTTTGTCACATTATTGTATGCTTGTAAGACGATAATTAAAAGAATAGTAAAAAGAAAGTTAATCCTTTCAATCGTAAATTCACCTACATAAGAATCCAAAAACGTAAAAACTAAAATAAAAGGCTTTTCTTAGAACAAAAGTAGTTTTTGTTATTTTTGATTTTCTCAAAAACTACAAAACATTTTGACATCCGGTTTTTTGTGTTTGATCAAAAATTAATAAGAGCATTGAATATTGAATAAAAAAATAATACTTAATTACGTAAAATTTTGAAAAAAAATTGTTTAAAAAAAAAATTTCATTTTTTTTTCAAAATTTTGATTTTGAAAATTAATTTTTCAAAAACTATTCACTCGAACAACTTTATTTAAAAACAAAATTAAAGAATGTATTTCTGGCTTTTCAAAATGCTATAGCATTACTCTGTAGGTATCACCGTTATTTTTTAATAATTTTTTTCTGTTTTAAGTGATTTTTTTCTTAAATTGCCCCTCCCGCCTAAACGGGGGGAAATAGACCCCCCCTCCCATACGATTTTTTTCTTGTCTAAGTCCAACCTACACGCCCTAGCTTTTTGTCACACCTTATGCCAATCACCCTGTATATGTATGTATATCATTTCATAAAAATGAAGTCTTAGTAGTAATAAAGACAACAATTAAAAGTAGAGGAAAAATAAAATTATTTTTTTTACCTAAGTTCGCGAATTCACGAACATATAAGGGAAATGCATTTTTTTTCTTCCCTACCATAGTTATGCCAAGTTTCGAGTTCGTTTTTTTTACCCAAGTAAAACATGCAAATTGAGTATTATTTAAAGTACAGTAAAAAGCCAGCCAGAGCAAGGGAAAACGTTCCGAATTATTAATGCCATTTCAACAGATCCTTTTCATTTTCATAACGAACTTTAGAAGAATAGGATATGATTACTTTAAGTTTCTGCATGTTACTACGTATGTGCATATGTATATGTGTAGGAAGAGCAAAACTTCAGGAAAATATAATTTTTAAACTTTGATATGTATTAAGAAGCATCTTATAAAAAAGCCAGCTTTTTTATTACTGAATAGAGAGTACACACATGTACATAGTTTTCTGGCAAAAAGACAAAGCTTGGTGCATATTTTTAAGGTGCTCGTTTCCATAAACGGCGTTAAACTATTTGTACATACATATTATATATGTACATCTGTACATATTCTAACGAAACGCTTATGTTTGAACTTACACGCAAGGATACATTGACTTTTTAAGTTGTTTACAAAATTGCATAAAATCTCATACGCACATATGCTTTAAAGTATTAAAAGATTTAATCATTGACATTTAAACAAAACCTCAAACTATTGATATTCGTCAACGTTAAATTTAACTAAGTGAGCTTTGCAGTACTGGAGATTCATGTATGACATAAGTCTGGTTTGTTGACATTTCATTTTCTGACAGGTGTTTTTATTTCCCATCTGATATTGTGGTTTTGATATGGGTTTCGACATCATTTTACACTTTGTATCTAGTAGATAAAATACATGACTATCTATCATTTGTTTTTACATGCAATTAAGTTAATGGAAGACAATCTACTAATTGCATCGTTTAAAATCGAAGTTTAAAAACTCTATTGTACCACACTATCTTTTGACACAATGGAACATAACAGTCTGTGGAAGTCATAAAATAACCCTTAAAAAAAAAAAACATTTACATACAGAAAAACTACCGCAAAAATAGAAACTTTCAAACTAGGGTAGGGAATTCAATTTAAGAATATGAGTACAACCAGGTGATTTCCAAATATTAGCATTCTGGGATCCTGGAAGACAATTTCGGAAGGCTATGAAGTGGAAAAAATATAATAAATGTGAATGTAGAACACGAATTCTGAAGATGTTATAATTTTTGCAAATGGCGTGTCGTACGTTAATCATATGTATATGACATTTGTGAACTAAACAGGTGCAGTATACAAACATACAAGATAGCCATACTCCGTAAGAGAGTGCAATAATTGTGTGTGAATTTCGACGTCGCTTGGCTAATCGACTCGAATAGACTGCAACCACAGGAGACCATGCAGGGCGAGGTGGCCACCGGACTGGTCATTTGGCCGAGAATATTGTGGCTGTGGCTGCCGATGTCACTAAGAATGAAGGAACATCAAACAAACGACGACGGGCCACGCAATTGGACATCACCAGAAGGTACAGCGAATTTTAAGGAAAAACTTACACATGTTCTCGTACAAAGTGCAAACAGTGCATCAGTTAGTGCCTGCGTACCGTTTGTTGCGTATAAATTACTGTCAAGCCATCTTCAATATCAACAACGAAGAGGACGATTTTGTGTCGAAAATCATCATGAGCGACGAGCTGCATTTCCTTTGAAGCAGTTACGTCAATAAACAAAATCTTCATTTCTGGGGCACTGAAAATCCACGTGTGATGCATGGAGAGCTATTACATCCAAAAATTTTTTTTTTGAGGATGCCATTGGCAATACGGTCACTGTTACTGGCACACGCTTCAGGGACATGATAAACGATTTCTTACAAGACGGTGCAATCGCACAAACAGCACGAGCCACAATGGATATTGTGAAGGAAGCGTTTTCTGGTCGCGGAATCTCCTGCTTTGGCAATTCGACATGGCGACCAAGATCATCCGATTTAACCATCCTAAACTTCTTTCATTGAGGCTACTTGAAGTCGCGGGCTTATGCCAACGGGCCTCAGATAATCGTAGGCCTTTAGGAGAACATTTGAAAAGAATGCGAACATTTATCACCGGTAATCTTGGGGAAAGCCATGGAAAATTCAATAATATGGGCACAAATGTGTATCAACAGAAAAAATTTTAAATGTCCACATAAATGTCCATGTAACTGTTTAATAAAAAAGTTATACAAAAACAAAATTGAATGATTAATTTTGGGCCTACTTGTACTTAAATAAGTAAAGATTTAAATATGATGTAGTTCATCTTTTAGAATTCACAATAAGATATAAGCAGTCTCTAATCAGTTGGATACGTTCTACAAACAACATGTACTATATGTTTACTTTGAGAGCAACTGAAACATAAATAGAACCGAATTAATAAAATGCACGGCTGGGTCGCACGAACTTGCTCCTATGTAATAGACTAGGAATTTAAAAAAAAAGAATGTGTGTACTGACGTACGCGCTCTAGAAGTAAAACTTCTTTTCTCTCAAACAAAGCCTCTGTAAAAACCAACGTCAGAATTAATTGTGATTAAGATTATAACTACATAAACTACAGAAGGTTGACATACCTTATCTCCTAACCTCCACTTTACTAAAATGTACTCATTACTTACAACTAGATGTCGCATAGGTTCCAGGTTTGTGTACAAAATAAAAAGCATTTCGAAATTTCGGATTAGCATAGATACAATATCACAACCACATATTTATTCCTATAATTAATATATACAAAATAATTGTAGGAAGCATGTCGTTATAGCGTGACGCTTTTGACATGTCACTGACAGCTCCATAGAAAATTTTTTACCCCCAACGGCGGAAAAGAAGTTTTACTTCAAAAAGAATGTTATTAGAGAAAACTGTTCATAAGGATCAAATTAATTTTTCAAATTCTTTTGGCAGTAAGAGACAAAACCATAATGCTATGCAAATATGAATTTATGCAAGAACAAAAATTAAAAGTCGTAGTGGTTTCTTAAAAAAAACCTTTTACATAAAAACTTTTTAAAAGATTTAAAAAAAAAAATTTTGATACGCCAATTTAAAGTTCTTATTATTGTTTCAATGAAAATTAAATTTTCCAAAAAACATATTAAGCCGTTTCTGAGATATCGAATTTTCAAAAAAAGAAAAAATTGATTTTTTTTTCAGAAATTCAAAAAATATTTATTTTAAAGTTTTGAAATGCAATATGTTTTAGACTTTTTAGAAGCTTCTTTATAAAAAATTTCATTAGGATCCGTTATGTGGATAATGAGTAAAATTCGAAAAAAATGGTTCTTTATCGTAGGTACAAGCTGTAATATCTTAATTTCAATTTTTTTTATTAAATTAAAGATCATAAAAATTAATTGAAAGAAAAAAAATTATCAAAATTCTAGGTGCCATTTTCGAGAAAAATACGATTTTTGAAAACTATTTTTTTTAATTTTTTACATTTGTATGGTGGGTACCTTTATTTTTAGGTAAAATAAAATTTTTTTCTCACATCTTGTACATTATATTAAGAGACTTTTATTTATCAAGTTTAAAAAGAATGGAGCCTGGGGTTTTGGAAATATTGAGTTTAAAAAAAAAATTGAAATTTTTTTTAAAATCCAAAAAATGTTTTTTGAAAATTTGAATATACAATTCTATTTAAGTTTTTGGGGAGCCTTAGCAAAAAACAAAAAAAAGATTCAAATCGGTGCTACCGTTTTTGAGAAAATCAAAAACAAAAAAACGGTTCGATGGGGGTACCATCAATAACCATTTTTCGGAAAATTTTTTTCAACCATTACCTAGCTTTAACTAAATGAAATTTTTTTGTGTTTTTATTTTTTAAATCTGTCGAACAGTTTTTGAGAAAAAAAAAATATTTTTTTAAAATTTCGAACAAAAAACGTGTGGGGGTAAGAAATCAAAACCCATATCTACTAAGTTTGAAGAAAATCTGGTGAGCCGTTTAGACTGTAGGCGAACCGACAGACAGACAGAATTGCGAGACCCACTTTTTTAATCTTCGCTATCATCGTAATGTTAACTTTGATCAAAATCTCGAGTTCAATTTTTTTTTACGAATGCATAACTTGCCTTATAGTATACCTATAAGTCGCAAGTAAAAAGTAACTGTAGGTGCCAATAAACGGACAAACTGTGGTAATAAATGTCGAAAATACATTATGGAAACTAATTATTTCTCTAATAAAAACCTGGAGATTTCTTTGAGGTAACCTACATGATTTTTACTTGCGATATAGGTACTATAGGGCAAGTTCTGCATTTGAAAAAAAAATCGAACTCGAGATTTTGATCAAAGTTGACATTACGATGATAGCGAAGACGAAAAAAGTGGGTCCGGCAATTCCGTCTGTCTGTCTGTCTGTCTGTCTGTCTGTCTGTCTGTATGTCTGTACCTCGAACTACAGCCTAAACTACTGGAGGTATTTTTTTTAAACTCGGTAGTTAAGGGTCTTCGGTGATTCCCTAGAGGGGAAATTGAAATTTTTTTTTTAGCTCCAAAACTAAGGGTACCCCCCATACACCCGTAATGCAAAATCTTATTTATCTCGAAAACGGCTCTAACGATTTTGATAAAAAAAATTAGGTGTGATATTATGGACATGGACTACATTTTGGTCAACAAAAATTTTGGGGCAAAATGTTATTAACGGTACCTGTCATAGAACCGTTTTTTTGATTTTCGTTTTTCTCATTAACAGCTCTAACGATTTTAACCAAAAGTTTTCTCCAGGACCTCCCTTAAGTTTAAAAAAATATTGTATATAAAAATATTCGAAAAATTATTTGTTGGGTTTTTTTGAAAAAAATTTTTTTTTTGAAAAATCAATGTCTTCAAAACCTATGAACCATTATTTTTTGACATTATTTCCTAAAATCAATATTATTAAATACTTAAAATTCGCATCCCACATTTTTTTCTTAAAAAATTCTAAAGAAATTTCTTATATAAAAAATTTATTTAATAATAAATCGATTTTTTAAAGTTTGTTTGCATAAATTCATACTTTTCTAGAAATCAGACTGCAATTTTATGTATTTGTATTTATATCTTAAATTCCAAAAGTACTTTTACATAAGAGCAAGTTCGTGCGATCCAGTCGTGCATTTTATTTTTTCTTTTTTACTTGCGATATAAGTACTATAGGGCAAGTTCTGCATTTGGAAAAAATTTAACTCGAGATTTTGATCAAAGTTGACATTACGATGATAGCGGAGACGAATAAAGTGTCCGGCAATTCCGTCTGTCTGTATGTCCGTATGTCTGTGTGTCTGTACCTCGATCTAGAGCCTAAGCCACTGGACCTTTGTTCCTCAATCCCTGTAGTTAAGTGTCTTCGGTGATTCCCTAGAGGAGAAATTGAAAATTTTTTCTTAGCTCCAAAACTAACGGTACACCCCCCCTACACCGTATTGCAAAACCTTGTTTATCTCGAAAACGCCTTTAACGATTTTGATAAAAAAAAAATATGTGTGATATTATGGACATGGACCACATTTTTGTAAAAAAAATTCTGGGAAAAAATTATATTAATGGTTTTTTTTTGGAAAATCAATATCTTTAAAACGTGTGAACGATTATTTTTTGAAATAATTTCCTAAAATCTATACTACTAAATACTTAAAATTTTCATCCCAAATTTTGTTCTCGAGAAATTTTAAAGAAATTGATTTTATAAAAAGTTACTTTAAAATGATTTTTAAACTTTGTTTGCATAAATTCATACTTTTCTGGAAATCAGACACGGCAATTCCATGCATTTGAACATTTTTATCTCATTAAATCCATGTTTTTTATTTATACAATGTATTTAAAATTCCAAAGTACTTTTACATAAGAGCAAGTTCGTGCGATCCAGTCGTGTATTTTATTTTTAATTAAAAATGCGATTGTGCTATGCTTAAGCAGCTTGGATTATTAAAAATTATAGTCATTTTATCGAGTATGATATTGAGCATTCAAATCGTTTTAAAAACTCTTGAAATAATCTGAATTCAGACAATAGAATACTCTATAATTACTTGAGCAAATACGCAAACACCGTAATAAATCGCTTAAGCAGTTATATCAATTATTCTTTTTTATATACAAAAATGTTTCGCAATAAACTTTAGATTTTTAATAAAATATATTTAAGGATATAATTTACAAAAAATTTTAATCGAAATCGGTTCAGTCGTTAATTGCAAAACAATTTTAATAGATTGTTAAAATCTCGTTTTGTAGATACTCGTAATTTAATTTTTGTTGGTACTGTCGTTGAATAAAATCCGAACAAGATATTCAGCAATAACTAAGACGAGATGGCGGCTTCTCTCTAATCCGTTCGATCTCAATAATTCGTTCTTGTATTGTACACACCGTACAAAAAAAAGTTGCTCATCGAAAACATTAATTTCATAATCTTTTTTCAACAAAATTTACTGTAAAAATATACAGATAAATTTATTTAAATTTCCCTACACCTGTTACATAACATCTACCTATGTTATCTACATATTCGATCTCAGAGGTCTCGTTAAATAAAATCATGCCAAAGATTCAAAAATATAAGAAAACATCAAGTATTTTGCGAAGTAACATTTTGAATGCTAAAAAATATTAACGACCGATAAGAGCATTTAAAAGCAAATTCTTTCGGTTAATTATATAAAATATTCTTTCTTTATTTCTCTTTCTTGCGTCTGACCCGAAAAATACATGGTAAGTAAATATTCTTATGTGAATAATAAAAAATAAGCAAGCAAAATTAAGAAGATTAAAATGCCGAGATTTCTTTATATTTTGTTTATCAAACCGAAGCACTACATTTTATTATAAAACTAAGGACTCATTCATGCAGTGGGTCACAGTCTTAAAAGCTCGCCATAAAAATCATTTTCTTGATAAAAATAAAAGAAATTCGGTACACTTGATGATTTAGAGACAATGAATCAAATATTTTTCCTTCTTTCTTATTTAATAAATTGGTCTTCAAAATTAAGCGCACGGTAAAACATTAAAAAAAAAATAAAAAAAAAATGAAATACATATCTCATATAAAAGTGACTCCTATGCAGATACATATGTATGTACCGAATTTAGAACATCAAGTTTAAAATGTTACGCAAACGTTTCCAAAGGTGTAGAAATAATTTTCTGCTTTGATACTGAGACGCAACCCAGTAAAATCCATTAAGCGAAATAACAACGGAAACATTACCGAACGGAAAAAGAGATATTCGTGAATAAATGATTTCATTGCATACATTTTAGTTTTAAATTAAAAAAATTGCGACTTAAATCAATGGTTTATAGATACATATATAGGGTTTTTCAATAAAGGTGGATAGATGTTGCAACAGAATAAAACAAGGTGTAGGTATGTAAGGTATTAACAAAATGGCACGGATCTTCCGCATAGATCCGCCTGAGTTTGAGCGATGGACTATGTTATGTTCAACTTAAGCATATCGGTTGATTGTGTTTTAAAGTGGTATCAAATCGCATGACCTTGGCGGCGAATTCACGTTACCTCTGCGATAAATAACAAGTTCATTCATAATGTCAATTGTGGCGTCCGCTGTGTAGCACGTAACACAGTCCTGCTGGAACCGCATGTCATCTATGTCCATATGCTTTAATGTGGGCCCCCTACAAAATTGGTTATTATCGTTCTGTAGTACTCGCCTTTCATGGTGACCGCCTAACCAACGTCGTTTTTAAAAAAGTACGGAAAAATGGCGACGCCGGCTCTAAATCCAAACCAAATGCATTTTCAGCTGGTCAAATTTGTGTGGATTGGTATCGTCTGATACACGGAAATGTTGCTTGTTAACACAGCCAGTCATCCAAAAATGCGCCTCGTCGCTAAAGATGATTTTTCGGCCAAAATTGAGGTCCTCTTTTAAGTGCTGCAAAACCCAGTCAGAGAAGAAACGATGTTGTCATGGTCATGAACTTTGAGCTCCTGGGTTAATTGGATCTTGGACGGGTATAGGTCCAAGTTCCAGGGCACGGCCGGCGAGGAATCGTTCTGTTTTTAACTTTCACGGACCGCGGTAAATATTAACTCATTGATTACCGAACCGGCCGTCCCAAATTTGGCAACCAAACCTTGCAAAGATTCGACTGTGAAGAACTACCAAGTTCGCACTAAACAACACTCATTTTTATAATATTTTTATATTATTTCCATGGTGCTTTGACTTCAGTGACAGAATAATAAATAAAAGATTTGACAGATGTCACCAAAACAACATGGCCACCACAGGTCGCCAAAATCTACCCGCGGCAATTGAAAAACCGTTAAGAAGAAGAAGGGACTATTTTTAATTCATTGATTCAAAAAGGTTTGTAAGGCCACTGCGTCTTTCACAACAGACTTATCAACAACAATAATTGTAACAAGCAAATATCCAGCTGATATCCAGTTGTTTCTTTGTGATTTTTATTTATTATAACTATACATACATATGTATGATTCAAATTCAACTAAAGCGTGGGGACATTTTAAGCTTTGTTTGCCGCTTTTTCTTAATGGCATTTAATCAAACAGAAGACTTATAGTTACATTTTTAAGATTTTTTAACCAACAGCGCAGTCTACGACAGAAACAGATTTTTTCCGTTTTTCATTGATGAATTTTTTTTTATAATGCACACACGCTCAGGTGTTAATTGAGAGACCCTTATAAACACAGCACTTACGATGGGGAAATTAGAGGCGCAGAGAAAGAAGGTGTCGACAAGCATTGGTCTTGAGTGTTTGCAAATTGAAACGGCACCGCGGTGGGTAAATTATTTCATAATCATGGTGTGCGATTAACAAACGAATATATGTATTTGGCAGTATGACCAAAATTAAGCTCGAGGGTGAATACTGTTGAGCATCACGGTATCACGGGTGAACTGATTGAGGGGAGGAATGCACTACTTCGAGTGAGAATTGCTTGTGAAAAACCAATAGAACAAGGAAATATATGAACGCTGTTTAGGGGTTGAGAATGAGTCCATGATAGCTCTGTTTCCTATCAGTCTTAAAGCTCTGTTCTGGATTCTATCCAATAAATGAAGCGAAGTTTGTGCTGCACCTGCCCAAAGATGTGAGTTATACTCTAGTGTTGGACATATAAATGCCTTATAAATTGTAGCCAGCCCACAGAGGTGAAAAATTTCTACATCAATATAGAAATCGTAAGCATTTAGCAACATTTTTTGTTGGTCTCTAAGATCATCGCCGTCGTTGACATACACTCCGAGCACTGAGAACTTTTCGGCTTCCTCGATTTAAGTGCCATTCAAGGATAGTAGCATTAGGGGTACGTTCTGCTTCAACGACAATAGACAGCATTGACTTATCGAACTATTAAACTCCATACGATTTTTAAACCCCATTTAACAATGCTGTAGAGTTCGGATTTCAATGAGTTTGTGCTACGATATCGTTGCAATTCCACTTCCGAAAGAGATGGACGTGAATCTGAGAACGAGTAGAGGGTAGAGTCGTCGGCAAAACAATGAAGTGGATTAGAATTTTTAAAAATTCCTGATCAAAATAATTATCAATTCTAAAGAATTTGACTCTAAGAAGCAATGGTACACTGTGGCGTATGCGTACTATTAATATGAATTTTTACGATAGTTTAATGTTGATGCATTAATGTCTGAACCTTACTATGTTGACCACTCAAGAGGGTTATATTTGTAAATAAATAATTTTTTAATCATCAATTTCATGTTCTTTAATACAATTAATAAGCAAATACCTAGAATTGAGATATCCGAAGGTTACTTGATATGTTAGATGTTATTTTACCCATGAGAATTCTCATTTCGCATTTCGAAAAACGTCAAATTCAATCTTTAAAACTATCCAAAAATCCAACTTATCTTATGTGGATGCGTAAGTTTCGATCTTAAAATTTTTCGTATGAAAATAAATACAAAAAGTTTTATTTTTCGGTAAAATTCATTAATAAAATAAAACGAAATGAAAATATGGAATGATTGAAATTATATAAGTAGATAATTTAAAAATATTTGGAATATATGCAAATTCTGAAAATATATGTATTTCCTGCAAGCAACAGAACACTTCTGATTTATCTTATTCGGATTTGGTGGAACAAAAATTTGTCACATCATAGGTAAAATGTAATCTTTGCTTTTCGTGAAGATGCGCCTCAAGGTGCTACTGATCTGCTGAGCATATATATATAATATTTGCAACCAGGATCATAGAGAAATTTCTTATGAATTTATTTGACTCTCAAGGTCAGATAGCATTCCTCGCAAGATGCAGAGACTTGAACCCAAGAACCATATGCCTGATAATCCAACGCAAGAGCTATTATGCAACAAGAGCAATTTCTTTTTCATTAAGAAATGAATCTGGAAAATATTTTATCGGTATTGTCAAAATTGCCTTTCTTTTTGTTATAATATATAATAATAATTTATACCATCTTTTTGGGTTTAAGCCCAATATCATGATCAAGCTCTAAATGATGGTACGTTTATTTTTCGTACCAGTAAATGGGACCAATATTGTGATCTCAGTAAATGCAATGATGATTGAAACAAAAGATACTTTTTAACGTTTCAACCATCGTCAAATTATTTTGAATACATTTTTGGCCGAATTGGTATGAGGAAAACAAATTGCCCTTGGTGACGTTATGATGTTTTAAAACTTCAACTCACGCCTAATCTAAGACCGAGTCAAAGGTCCAATAAACAATGCTTAACTTAACATATAGTTTTTTGAATGAGAAACGACCACGGAAACCAAGTTATTTCTCATCAACTGTAACACATTAGCATGGATTGCAGAAAAGATGACATCAAGCAACTTAAAGACTGGCTGTTGTTTTACATATTTATTAAGACATTACTATTCCAAATGTTGGTCGGTCAATAGTTGCATCAAATAAATTTTCAATTACATTTCTGATTTGAGAGAAACAATATTTTTTCAAATCAAAATAAAGTTATTTGAAAATTAATCACTTGTTAACAACCGCAAGAATCAAAACACCACATTAACCCTTTGTATTTTGTAAAAATTTTTGTAGCCAAAATAGATCGTATATTTAAAAATATTTTCTTCGATTTGGGACGAAAAAAATAATAGAAACGGAACAAACAAAAGTTTCAAACCAACAAAAGCACAATGAGTCACAGTTTTATTCTAATACTATTTTCAGATGGGTGGCAAGCACAAACTTGAACCATAATAAAACCAACAAGTAATATATTCCAGAACGATTCAATGGTGTTGAATTCCGAACTAATTTCCCTTAGGTATAAAAAAGGTTAAGAATCCGCTGAGTCCATAGATGGTTTTTAAATCTAACAATAGGATTCACTTGATTCACTCTTCTATTCGACTTCAGATAAAAATTCATCGTAACTACCCTGCGAAAAGTTTTTATCGTTTGATGTTTAACTTGACATGGCGTAAACAAAAGAGAGAACAACAATATTTTTTACAAAGTCATTACAGGCATTAATTGGTTCTCATATAAGTAAAAAATATTATTCAAATAGAAAAATGTCATTAAAATCGTTAAGACCTTTGGACCTTTAAATTTCAATCAGCTTCCAAAACAATTTTCCCTCAAGAAATTGTTTCAAAATATGAAGCCATATGTAAACAAAATTTATTTCTATTTCTAAAAGACAAAGTTTCTTAAAAATTAAATATGTCGAATCGTTTTCGAAATATGAATTGTTTGTTATTTTTTTAATGCAATATTACTTTAAGCTTATAAATGGCTATACAAATTTGTGTTAGAAAAAATAAAAGTGTCAGTAAGCAATCATCTTTAAGAAAGTCTCTTGATTCTATTCAATTCCACTCCCCATAGACGTGAAATAACTCCATCTTCCAATTTTTCAAAACAGCAATCAATCACAATTCAACCTTCTTCACCGTCTTTAATTTGGTTTTGGTCTTTAAAAAACTATAATTTTCGATATACCACAAGAGCGTTTAATTAATATTTGACTAACTGTATTTGGTATGTATTTATGGAGGTATTCTACATAGGTTGGGTGAATGTTACTAATTATCAATCGGAATACATGACCGCCTACCTCGTTACTAAAACAACTTCAATGTTTTTTTTTTGAAAAATACACTCGTCTCGTAATATCCGTTTTGTTTGATGAACATTTACAAAACACAATATAGGACACAACAAAACAAAGAAACAATTTTCCTACCCTTAATGACATTGGGGTAGCTTTCATTCATTTGCTTAATGATATACACTTTATTAATTGCGTTTTATTGTAATTCCTGTGATGAAAATTTCCAACCAGGAAATTTTGAATGATACAAATTTGAAAGATTTGGTTTGTAAGTCATTTCCATTACCGACACACACTTTCTTTATTTATTTACATCATAACATAATGGTGAAGAATACATCGTCTCAATCGTTAGTAATAGTTGCATTGAAAAAACAGGCACCACCAAGTGATAGAAATAGTCCTTTAATACCTCTACATATATGTATGTAAATGAAAATTCAAAATCTTCCAGGTTAATGAATTTCTAAGGACTTCTGTATGGAAAAAGGTATGATTGTTCTGAAGTCAAGCGCTACTAAGCAGCTTAAAGGATATTTTTCAGGCGTAAAAATTCAAGCATAAAAGTTAACCAACCACCCAATTACCTGACCCGAACCATTTTTGAGAAACTACCAAAAACCAAACCGACCAACGCTACTTAGTCATCAACTTTGTATGGCGTACAACGAAGGAACACAGAAAGGGCAAAAGCAAAGGACTGGCTAAATCCATTCTAAAATTATAAAGGATATGAATGTAGCTATATGGATGTGACGGTATGGACTCAATACGTACATTACGTAGGTTTATGTGGGCAACTCTATCGTCGTCGTCCCCGACACGTCGTCACTCTCATATCTTTTAATTAAATTGGCAAAACTTTTTCGTATCTTATGCTACGAGTACTACTGCTGCTCATATGTGCAGCGGTACGGAACTCTTTATTCAAAGGTTGCTGGTGGTTGTGGTCGTGTACATATGCAAGCTTATTTTTTTCTATTAAATTTTAAACAACTATGGATCTAACCCCAGCTTTTTGCTGACATCCTGACTGAAAAATAAAGGGAGTGAAAGTCAAACACACAACCTTCATTTCTTTTTACAACACACACATTCAATCAATATTTTTCAATTAAATTAGAAGCAGTAGCTTGTTGTTCCTGTATGATGATGTTGATTTAATTTTGTACGCTATCTAACATTATCGAATCATGAATATAGCATTATGTTTCCAATGATTGATATATTCACATAAAAAAAAATATGATATATTTTATAGACAATTTTTTTTTGTTAAAAACTTACCACTTCGTTTTTGTACTGGCTGTCCCATGTGTCCGTACAAACGGCTCAAATCAATTCCAGCCACATTGAGTGGTAACATCACTAAAAGGACCCCAAAGGGTAAAAAGTACCACATTGCGATGGACATTTTTTGTATGTTTAAGCGATGCTGAATAGAAGATTTGTGAACAAGGAAACTAATTGGCTTCAAACACACTCTCCTCGTTTTAATTGGGACTTTTTTCCTTAAAAAAAAAAAGACTCTTATCTTCCTTTTACGTAGGTTTAAATTTTTAGATTCGTGTTTGTCGAATTAAAAAAAAAAGTAATTATCTTAAACTTAGGTTCACTTCAGAAAAAACAGACTCTTCTTTAAGTTCACTAAGGTAATTTTTTGTAGTCTTTCACGTTTTAAACTTGAATTAAGTCATAATTCTATGAATGCTGTTATAAAAAGAAAACCTTATTAAATTAAGGTTTGCAACAAAAATATAACCGCGATGAAAAAGTTTTGAATTAACAGCACTTGGTTTTGTGACGAATTATACTCTCACTTCTTTAGTACGGCTACAGAAAGACAACGAAATTACCGAAATTTTAAATTTCTAGGCTAAAAAAAAAGATGTGTGTATCTCTCAACGAAAGAATAAAGACTATAAAATTATTCCACAAGTAAAATGTATGACATCCACATACATACATGGGTATGAACGTAGGTATACATCAAACGCACATACACACATTTTTTTTGGAAAGAAAAAAAAAATAAAAGAGGGAAAATCCAATTCAAGTATAAGATTTAAATAAAATCTAAAGAAACCATAATATACGAAATAATACGAAAACTCAAAACATCGATTTAACTTAGCAATGAGAAGTTAAGTTTAAAAATAATTATATACTCTACGGGTGAGTACGAGCAAACACAACTCGTATTGTGGATACTCAGTGTCAACACTTGAGTAAGTTTAAAACTCGACTGAATTATCCTGAGCTTTTTGCCAACCTAATATACTTAAATTCTCTCAGAGGACGGATATAGATTGTGTGATATAGATGAGCCACATTATACCAAACGCCATTATAAGGAAGTGGGGGTGGCTGCGGTATGAAGTAATGCGTAGCTTAAGCGTCGTTTTCGTTATCCTTGTGCCGTCATCATATTCCTCCCTTCTATACATATTTCCAAGACAAAAACTTATCACTTAATAGAACGAGGGGTATTTTCATTTGATCATTTGAGAATGAACAAATACAAGTTGTTGTTCTATTCAAATACAGCAAATTTTCACCATTCTCCTCAAAGTTTGTTTTCTTGGGATAACTGTGCGTTTCATGGAATATTTATATTTACCTGATTTAACTAGCTTAGCAATGAAATTGAAACGTCACCTCTAAAAAGTATACACCACAACGTTTATGTTATTGTAACACAACAACCCTGAATCGGTCTAAGAAAAACACTACATCCACTCTACAAACAGAGAGAAATAATATAAAATAATTGTTTACTCTTAGACTTAACAGGGGTGGATCGGTTGCAGTGGCGTGAATATCTGCCTTGACCAGGTCACACTTAATTTCTCCTACAATTCAATTGGCTTAAAGATTTAATTATAATATAGATTAATATGGATGCATGCAATTAAAGAAAAATATTCTTAAGTAAAAATTTCGTTTTCTAGATTACTAAAACAATTACCAAAAACAGATTGAGGTTTGTTTTTTAAATAATTTTAATAAATGAAAACAAAATTTAAAAAATAATCGTAAGAACTATAAACTAGAACTAGTACCAGTTGGCATAATGGTTAGTGAGTTGGACTGTTATGTCATACGGAAGGTCTCGAGCTCGATTCTCAGCCGGTGTAAACAAATTTTTCGGGGGTACACTGCCTCTTGCGCAGAGGCGGATCGTGAATTTGTGGGGCCCTGGGCTGAAACTATTTAGTGGCCTACCTAAGTACTCAACAAATAGCCATGTCAAAAAACTGTGTCTATAGTGATATATTATTATTATATATATTCTTTATTGCACAAAAAAAACATAAATGTTACTTAAATCTACGCAAGCATTAGTTGTGCAAACGACGACCTTATTGCTGTGGTAGCAATCTCTTCCAGGCAACCTTTGGGTGAGAGTGAAAACGAAATAGTGATATATATAAGAATATAAAAAAACAATAAAAATATTTTATTTATTTATTATGAATTAGTAAATGAAATTGACAGATTATGTGTATGACATGTTATATAAATTATAATTTATAAATCAACCTTTCTGCATTTCTGTGCTGCAAATTCCTTAATTTGGTCATCACATAGCAAGTGTTTTGTTAGATCACAATTTATCGAAAGAAGTGATAAATTATTTAGTCGATGGTTCGACATTGTTGTCCTGTATTTATTTTCTACATAGGACATCTTGGAGAAAGAGCGCTCTGCTTCACAGCTAGTAATTGGCAAAGTAAAAAAAATCTTTAAAATGGTATAGCAGTTAGGGAACACGTTAATAAGTTTATTTTCATACATGAGTTTAAAAATGTCACTGGAAGAGGTGCACGATTCTGGCTTAGATTGGAGTAAGTACGATTTTAATTGAATGTACTCATTCACTAAATGCTCGTTTACGTCTTCTGGATAATAATCAATAATATGACGCGCACTTTCCAAATCTATGTTTTCGATATCTTTGTTTTGCAAATCCATTAAAAATTTTAATTTTTTGCTATATGTCTCTTTCTATTGATATATGACACAGTGACATTAGCAAACCTTATTAAAATGACTCTGATTAAAAAAAATACTTTGCACAACTGTTTTTTTGCTCATAATTACACCATCCTATCAAATTTCACCTAATGTGGTCCAGTAGTTTCGGAGAAAATTAGCTGTGACAGACAGACGGGCGCACGAGTGAGGGCGCACGAGTGATCATATAAGGGTTTCGTTTTTCATTTTTTTGTACAGAACCCTAAAAATACCATAAAGAAGAAAAACATGATTTATAAATTTTTTTACTTACCAAATAAAAGCAAGAAATCTTGTATTAATAAACAAATGTTACTTATTTAGACATAACTTTTAAGTTATCACTTACTCATTAGTAAACTGACTTATTAAACACAGTTTTAACAATTAACACAGTCAGTTTGTCACTTTGATGACGAGAACAGAAGTGCGGAAGAAAAAACAAAATCACGTCAGGCGTTACGTTAAGCAGCGCGGCGGGAAGTCCCTCGTAAGAGTAGATAAAAAGGTAGTAGCCTATGCTGATGATCTTGCGTTATTAGCGACAGGTAAATTCTTACCCACTATCAGCGAACAGATCAAATACGCCCTTTCTAAGGTTAGTAGATGGATTAGAATACCTTCAATTGAAGGCACCCCACTGAAGATTTCAGATCATGCAAAGTATCTTGGTGTGATTCTAGGTACATAGGAAATTAAACTGGAGTCTTAACATTAAGGAAGGAGCAAAAAAAGGAATGATTGCATTCTACTCCTGTAACAGAATCTTTGGGAAATCCTGGGGACCTAGCCCAAAAATTATCAGGTGGATGTATTTGGCGATAATCAGACCAATACTAACTTATGTATGGTATGGTGGAATGCAACGGAAAAAAGGCACGAACCTCAAAACTCTGACAAAAGTACAGAGACTTGCGTGCATTGGAATTACGGGTACCATGAGATCCACACCAACAGCAGGGTTAGAGGCGATACTCAACTTGATACCCCTAGACCTTTTCGTACAAGAATTCGCAGCATATAGCGCCTTAAGGCTAAGCCAAACTAAAACCTGGAAAAACAGTGCAATAGGACATGCTCAAATTCTTCAGAAATATTTGGGTGATAGTATCATTACAGATTATACAACACCCTAACTTGACTTTTATAAACCATTCCAATCTGCCTTTCCAAGCAGAGAAGAATGGCAGAACAACCAACCCTACGCCAGTGAATCGGAAATAGCAATCTATACTGATGGCTCCAAAATGGACACAGGTGTTGGTGCAGGCTTTTTCTCAGAACCTCTTGGGCTAAACAACTCACTTAGGCTCCCAGATCATAGCAGTGTCTTCCAAGCGGAGGTCCTGGCAGTGACAACAGCTGCTTGACAGGTATCAATGATGGTGATACCACAGGCTAATATCACCTTTTACATTGACAGCCAAGCGGAAATAAAAAAGCGATTTCTACCACTGTGATTAAATCGAAGCTGGTCTCTTGCTGTCGCGAAGAGCTTAAGGTTCTTGGCACGCAGCACAATATTAGACTCTGCTGGGTACCGGGGCACAGCGGCATACCAGGTTATGAAAATGCCGATGAGTTGGCAAGACAGATGGTAAGTATCCCACTCTGCAACATTAAACAGAAAATTTCAGATTTAATCCTAAAGAAATCCAATGAAAGGTGGAGTCTACTTGACACCTGTGATACCACTAGGAAAGTATGGCCTTTCTTTAACAAGCAGAGGACTGACAAAATTATGCACCTTAGTAAGAAGTCCCTTCGCTCTCTTACGAGCATAATCACCGGACATAATTTACTAAAATATCATACGTTCAAAATGAAACTAAGTACAGATGACCTTTGTTGAGGATATGGTAATGAAGAGGTACATGAAGACACATCACACTTTCTCTGTCATTGCCCGTCACTATGCCACCAAAGAAGGAAATGGCTTGGTAGTTACTTCCTTGACAATTTAGAAGATCTTTCTAATATTCAGGAATTCACATATTGAACTTCGTCAATGCCTCAAAATGGCTTGACTGATTAACAGAACACATAGGTTTTTATTAGAAAAGAGTGATTACACTCACGGGTAACACAATGGATCTACATTGACCTAAATGTGACGATAGTTACATAAATTGTCAGCCCAACAACCTAACCTAACCTAACCTAAGAGTAGAAAAAATACACCGGTCAAAAACAAACGACGGGGAATCCCCGTTCCGTTCTATAAACGCGCACATACACTATTCGGCATCAACCTGAGCACGATTTTAGAGAGAGAGAGAGAGTAAGTTCGCGCAGCGCTTTTCCAGGTATCTCAGTAATCTCAGGGTTGCCATTGCCAACCTTATGGTAGTTTTTTTAATTTTAATTTTTTTTAATTCAAATTAACGCCTATTGTATTCAACGAGGTCTGGGGGCCCCTTGTGACCTCGGGGCCCTGGGCTGCAGCCCATACAGCCCTTAGGTAGATCCGGCCCTGCTCTTGCGAGGAATTGACAAATCCTCTTTGAGTATATCTCGTGTCATGGAAAGTGCTGCTTATTAGCAGTCCGGAATCGACAGAAAATTGTAGGTCCCCTCCGTTCTTGTAAGAACTCAGCCAAAAAAGGACAAGGGCTTTGCTTTAACTGTGGAGAAGAGGACCACAAGAAGAAAGAATGCCGAAAACCATCAAAGTGTTGGCTTTGCGCAGATCTACGAATTTCCACCATCTGCTCTAGAGCATGTGCCACGGTCCGGAAAGCGTCAAGTGTTTCGAGAGAATGATAAAAAACTGGCGAGTCATCGAGGACTACACGGGTGGCGATAGCGACCACCAGTACATTGTCTTTGATCTAGAAGGAAATCAACGAACTCCTAACAGGAGTCAACATGATCTTCAAGGTGGAACATAAACATGTTCAACGAAAACCTTTTCAATTCCGTGATCAAAGAAAAAGAAAGAGCCACGCTCGCCTCGCTTGCGATTTTTCAATGCCCCAGAAAAAGCAACGCCAATAGAAAAAGAGATACAGTATACTGGTGGACAGAGGAGATAGCTGCGCTTCGTCATTGATGTCTACAACTCCAGTGCATAGTAACCAGGCGAAGAAGACGACACGCTGAGCCTATAGAAGACACCTTTGTGGAGTTCAGAAACAAAAGATCTGAGCTCAATAGTGCCATAAATTCGAGCAAGAAACAGAAATGGGAGGTTATCCACCGTGAAGTCAACAGTGATCCCAGGGGACTAGGCTACAAGATCGTTACCAGAGAACTCGGAGCTTAGAAGGCACCCCCTGTGCTGGATGAAGAGAAGTTACAGCTTTTAGTGAAGAAGAGTTGAGCATAGCTGTACAGTCGAGGCAAAACAAAAAAACTCCCGGCACCGACGGAATTCCTACAGAAGTACTATAAGTGGCAGCCCAAACATGTCCCCATTTACTACTCAACATGTTCAACAGCTGCCTTGAGGAAGGCATTTTTCCCAAGAGCTGAAAAACGATTGGTGCTGATCAGCGAAGGCAAAGGACACCTGATGGACGGAGATCGATGAGCTGAGACAACGAAATGCGCGAGCTGGTGTAGGAACTTTCGAGGACGCACTTAATGCGGTGTCTTACTTTAGTGGCGAGGGTGGTTGATGAGTTCAAAACTGCATTTACTTTGATGAAATGACATGAAATGAAGAAAATCCTTTTTCGGCAAACAAGGTAATGTTATATCGTGTTCAGTCCATGCATATGATGTACAACTCACTGAGTACTACCCTTTTAGGTAATTCTTAGTACGACAGTCTCACTGGTCTGAAAGGACACAAAAAAGTAAAACCTGCGAATCTAAGAAAAATTGCCTAAATGTTTCCACTGTGAAGAATTTCGACACGTTTTTTCCAAATTGTCCAACGTGTAAAGACAAAAGCTATGACAAAGACAAAGACAGTGATGCAGTCAACATAGTATTTTAATCTTGGATCTCTAACTATGGTAAGTGATAACGAAATTTTCAAGAGGCCGAATTTATCGAAGTTTTTAAGATATCCTAAGAGCTATGAGCCTATCACTGAGCACGGACACGGTGCAGGTTGAGAAGTAAGCCGGACATGAAAAGGCTTCCTCGTAATTTCAAAACAAATTGTTATCTGTGTAGCCAATCCAAATTATAAAGCAGAGATTAAAGATCCAGTTAGACCTATAGGGACAATCTACGAATGTTGAGATGAAAATCATTTTTAGGGACAATAGTCCTAAAATCGTTGACAGACAGATTCAAGGGTGGTAAGATGCTAACATTATTCGCCGAAGCAATTCGTAATATTCTTCTCTTATAGTGTAAGTAAATAAAAACTTAGTTCAAAAGAAGGCAGAAAATTCATTTCTTTTACTACTCATCGTTACCAGTACGAGATTAACAGGGTGCCATTTGATCTTTGTGTGTCACTTGCTCTTTTTCAACATCTTAACATGTTTTTTTTTTGAGGTATTATGATTTTAAAGACAGTACTGTTTCGAAACATAGTGATTCGAAATTTAGTAAGAGTTTTCAAAGTAGTTAGCGAATATGGTCTCAAATTTCGATGTTCAAGTGCCAATTCCTCTGCCTGATTACTTGCTCCAACCATTTGAAGGTAGTTGCCCTTTAAAGTTTCAGCAGCAGTTAAAATTCAAACTTTTCTGGGTATAAGATTTTTTCCAGACTACTCCAGTATAGCGAGGTATACTAAAAAAAGCGTTGAATTTGTATTTGCAACTGAGCATATAGCTGCATTCAAAGAGCTCTACAACATTCTAACCGCAACACCAGTTTTAAGCTTAATAGGCAATATGCTGAGACCTAAATACACACGCACGCTTTAAAATCGTGTTTCGGTGCAAAAAGATAATAATATTTCTTTTCCAATTCTTATTTCAGTAAGAAGATATCAGCCCATTAGCAAAATTATAGCAGCCACGCTTTAAAATCCTGTTTCGGTGCAAAAAGATAATAATATTTCTTTTCCAATTCTTATTTCAGTAAGAAGATATCAGCCCATTAGCAAAATTATAGCAGTCAGTAGTTGGAAACTCTTGGGGTGGCAACATCATTAAAGAATTTCCGAAATTACTTCCATTAAATAAGTGACCGATTGTGCAGCATTCAAAGACAGGAGTTTTCATCTAAGATTGCAGGTTAGGTTCTGGTAACTTAAGTTTTATTTTATACTGGAACATCGGAGTGCAACTAAAATGCGTTATCCGGATGTGTTGAAAAGAAACGTGATAAGACTAATTAAAAACGAAGTTTTGCAAAAAAAATATTGCAGCACAGAAAAGCGATGGGCATATAATACTTATACAAGAAGAACAGAAGCTGGTATATGTTCTTAGTCGAATTTTTACGGATTATTCACAATGACGGTCATTTCGCATCAAGAAAAATGGAAGAGGTAGTGAAACGAGATTTTTTGTTGTTGTTTACAAGCGAGCGCAGCATGAAAAAGCAAGGGTTCAAGCTGTAGAATCGATAGCCGGAATCTAGAAGGAGAATATAAAAAACATACAACTTAAAGCAAAGGCCAGCCAAGCATCACAAGGAAGGTGATTTGGTAGGTATTCGTCGCATCTTATTTGGAACGAATTTTAAGTTGGCGGCAACATTTTAAGGTCCTTACATGATAACAAAATAGATATGAGGTCGAGAAGATTCGAGTGCACAAAGGCCCGGCAGTGACATCAAGTAGTACTGATTTGATGAAAAGCTTACGACAAACTTAATTTGACATAATTTTGCCATCTGGTGAAAAATAACTTTAACTTAACTTAACATCGTCACAGCAAGATGGGGTCAATTGGCTGATTTGCTTCCGACTATGATGATCTCAAACCACGCCAATACTGTCTACAGTTTGCAAATCTCCACTATCAAAGTAATTATCCAGTCCCTGATAACACCCTGAGAGAAGAAGAAGACTCTACAACGAACAGTCATCCAATCAAGACAATACCCACGATGCGAAACGTAAGGCGCTGATACTTTTTATTAAACTTTTTTACTTGCGACTTATTATACTATAAGGCAAGTTATGCATTCGTAAAAAAAATCGAACTCGAGATTTTGATCAAAGTTGACATTACGATGATAGCGGAGACGAAAAAAGTGGGTCTCACAATTCTGTCTGTCTGTCTGTTCGACTACAACCTAAATGGCTCGGCTGATTTTCGTCAAACTTGGCAGATATCGTTTTTAATTTCCCCACCACACGTTTTTTTAAGACCAAAAATAACGGTACCTGCCATTGGATTTTTTTTTCGAAATTTTATAAATATTTTTTTTTCTCAAAATCTGTCCCACAGCTTTAAAAAAAAAAATTGAAAAAATTTCATTTAGTTAGAGCTAGGTTGGTTGAAAAAAAATTTCTAAAAAATGGTCAGTTGCGGATCCCCCTTGGAACCATTTTTTTTTTTGTTTTCGATTTTCTCAAAAACTGTAAGGTCGATTTCGATTATTTTTTTTATGTTAAGGCTCCCCAGCAGTTTCAATATTATTATGTATTCAAATTTTGAAAACAATTCTTTTTGGATTTTGAAATTTTTTTTTTGAAAACTCAATATTTCGAAAACAACATGCTAGATTTTTTTCTAAACTTGACAAATAAAAGTTTTGCAATAAAATCTACAAGATGTGAGAAAAAAAAATGATTTTACCTAAAAATAAAGGTACCCACCATACAAATGTTAAAAAATGGTTTTCAAAAATCGTGTTTTTATCGAAAACGGCGCCTAGAATTTTGATAAAAAAATTTTTCTTTATATTAATTCTTACGATCTATAATTTAATAAGAAAAATTTTGAAAATAAGATATTACTGACTGTACCTACCATAGAAAGATATTTTCAAATTTTTAATTTCTCATCATTGGCATAAGGGATTTTAATGAATTTTTTTTGTTATAGAGAAGCTTCTAAAAAGTTTAAAAAAATATTGCATTTCAAAACCTTAAGAAAAATATTTTTTTTAGTTTTGAAATAAAATCTATTTTTTTTTTGGAGCATTCAATATATCTAAAACGGCTCAATATTTTTTTTTTTGTAAATTAAATTTTATAGTAGTAATAAAAACTTTATATATGTCTGTGGTGTTTGGTAGAAACATGATAACTCCATAAAATAATTTGCATCCTTACATTCACTTTATATCGAGCTCGAACCTAAACGGGTAAACCGATTTGAAACGTAATTTTTCAAAGAATATTTTCAAAATTTTTCCAAATTTCAAAAAAATCAGTCAAAAGTTTTCCAAATTTGAAGAAAATCAGTCAACCCGTTTCAGCCCTAGCTCCATGTAAAGTGAATGTAAAACCGCAAATTATTTAATGGACTTATCATGCTTGTACCAAACACCACAGATATATACATACATATACATATATAGATATTTATATAAAAGCTTATTTTTTTAAGAAACCACTACAACGAATTATAATTTTGTTTTTACATAAACTAGTATTTGCTTAGAACACATGGAATCCTGTCTTTAGCTCCAACTACTAAAAGAGTTGTTTTAGTCATTAAAAAAATTATATTTATGCTTATGAACAGTTTTTCTCTAATAACATTCATTTCTGAAATTCTTAGTCGTTTACATAAGAACAAGTTCGTGCGATCCAGTCATGCATTTTATTTTATTAATCATTTCCAAATGTAGCAGGGATTCGTCTGTTAGTTATAAAGTAGATTGCTCTAGGTGGGTCATATGGAATTGATAGTTCCCCTTGATGGAGCATGTCCATTCCGCCCATTTTTGGTTGATCATTTCATATTTGTTCCTTACCAAATAAGAAAACATCACAACCGTACTTGATTGGCTCCGCTGATAACGATAAGCCATCAAAAACCGCAGCCTTGTTGTTTTTAATTTTTTTAAATCTAAGTCTACCCCTTCTACATTGTATCCAGGAACTGATTTGTCATTTATTCGAAGTGAGTTTTTTCATGTCCCATTGATTGCTAATTTTATGGTCCCTATAGAGGAATTGGTCCTTGATACGACTCGGATTTGTTGTGTTTCGGTCACTAATGTCGATTTCCTTTACACATGAGAAATCAATTTCTGTGTGAAGATTTTGATCTCTCGTAAGATTTCACGTTCCTTTACACCAAAAAAATCGATTTTTTTCTGACAGAGATCAAATCCCTCGAATCCGTATTTGAAGAAGGATTTACATGTATACGAAATACGCACACCAAAAGAAAAAATTTGACAAGGGATTAAAATCCCTAGTGAGTACCTAGTGAGTAAAGGAAATCGACATAAGTTTCTAGGTCAAAAAGAGTCCCCAATTCTAACTCTCAGGCTTCTTTGTTTCAAAAAAATTACTGTACGGCCATTATTAACAAATAAGTATGTTTACTTATTCAAAAGTGAATTATTTGTTCCTGCCTGTTAGAAATATAGATATATCTACATTATGTACATATATGTACCTACATATATACCTGTGTACCTAAACTAAATATATGTATATACACATGTGTCACGGAATAAGTTAGAATTTAATCAATTTCGCTCCTGCCTGAACCCCCTATGCGCCTCGTTATCTATCAAATCACTATTTGACAAAAAGCTTCACACTTTTCTTAACATTCACCTCATGTTTGCAACATGGTCTCTTTTCATAAATCATTACTCTGTCCCCGACGGTGAACCCTAATAAAAGGGCTTAGTCAGAACGTCAAAGAACTATTATTCAAAAAATACTTTAGGCGAACTCATGTCAGGGCAATTATTTAAAAGACTATTATTCATTTTATACTCCGATTCAAAATATAAATTCACACGCATTGAACATTTAAGCTTAAGAGAAATCTCTAGAGAGAATAATTATACTTTTTTTGCAGGTGTGAGCTTTACTCTTTGACCTTTTATACTCGTACATATACACAGACTTCAATATACAAAAAAAAATAATCATTTTGATATTATCATAAATTGAAATTTGAGGAAAAGGGACACAAAGTGTGCGACTATGTTCGAGGAAATCTTAACTTCTCACAAAGAGTCGTACTCCAATCGGAGTGAATCAGCTTTTTCTGTTCAAATAAAAGTTTAAAATAAATCCTACTCAAATAAATTTTGTATTCGATTTTTAAAAAAGAACGATCTTTTTTAGAAGCGAATTCGAAACGATTTCGTTCAAATTGTAAAGGTACATTTTTGCTAATAGGGAATTTGTCCGAAAAGTATATCTTAGCAGCTTCAGAACTTCTGTCCACCTTACATAAGCCAAGCCAAAACTTAACAACTTCAACACTTAGGCCCATTTGCTGATACGGAACATAAGTATTTATGTTCCACATAAACTCTTATGTGACAGTTTACGTAGAGGAAAAAGTAGAACATAAAGCGCTTAAGTTGAACATAAATATTTAAGTTTCGTATCAGCAAATGGCCCTTAATCATTTAACCAGTCTCGAACTAAAGCAATAATGTTCGGCCAGCTCACACAAGTTTATATGTATATGTTACAATTTAATTTCCAAATCGGTTTGAAACATTGTCCGAACCCACAGTATATGTTGTTGCCTTTTGTGTATTAATAAAAAAAAATGCTAAAATGGCATCCTGTTGCTCTCACAAAACAGGTGGAAGAAAGAGCTATGCGCGAAATATGCATGTATAATCGGGGTTTTATTTTTTAAATGTATGGTCTCATATTTCTCATGTCATGTTATGTGTTGCTCTTGCTCTGAACTAGATTGTTAAAAGCTTAACAAATTGTTGAACGTTCCGGAAGTTGGAGAACTGGAGCCCTCGAGCTTTTTGTATTGAGATGGAGAAAGCGGAACAATTAGAGAGAGAGAGAGAGAGAGAGAGAGAGAGAGAGAGAGAGAGAGTGTGTGTAACAGGTTTGATCTATTTTATAAGAAAGGTATGAAAGCAATTTTTGTGTTTTATGAACATGGACGGACGGATATGCATAATAGAGAAAGACCATAGTACCATATACCAACCTATTACTGCTGTAGACTGCGGTTCAGTTAGGCTGTGTTAATTATATAGCCGTTAATGTAGCCAAGCTCAATAGATTGTTCGACTAATGTAAGGTTCTATTTCTGTAGTGTAATGAATGGTTTGAATAAAAAAGCGAATAGGTGAGATTTGATTGGACACTCAAAAATGCAAATCGTTTCAAAGGTCAAATAGCCATACAGGGGTGGATGATCGAATCAGCAGGTTCTTAGGCCCCTCGAACAAAGAAAACATTTTATGGGTGGGCAAAAGGATATTTTTATATCTAAAGTAACTAATCGAAGTATTCTCTGTATGACACTGATAAGCGGGATCTTATAAATAACGCACCTAATATTCTAAGCAAATTACATCAAAATTTAGCGCATGGTGTTATTTACATAGATAAATAAGTAAGTATGCTGAAGTATGCAAAATACATAATTGTATGTTAGTACTTTGTTTAGTTAAATGTTAAACAAAAACTTCGGTGGAAGCACAGCAATTTGTCACAGGTTTTGCATTCACTTATTGTTCCTCAAAGTCTAAAGCATACAACAAATTTAGCATAAATACACTATCTAGCTTTCTGTCTCATTTTATTTTTTATAGTCAATTTATTTAAATTCTAATTTCGAAAAATATTCAGTTTGCAATAATTTAGAACATTTCTTACTTAAGTAGAGCTATGCAGAAGAACGCCCTAAACCACAAGTGTCTTCCAAATAGCTCGGCTTTGGCTATTACGATGTTGTGTTCTCGATCACCTGTAGCCTCGCTCAATTGCGTCGTTTCTTGTGATTCTTGTGATGCCGGAGAATTAATGTCGAATAGCTCAAAATGACCTAACCCCCCCAGTCTTTGGATTTTTACTTTTTTTGCTAGAATGGATCGCGTCCAGATCATACAGTTCTTCTTCTCCACTTCTCGTCTATGCAGATAGGACCAAATATCGCCGGAGAAAATTTCCTGTCAAAAGACCCTTAAGCGGCTCTCACCCACATTAGAGCGAGTCTATGCCTCTCCACTATGTATCAGAATAAGGATAGGATTAATGTTTTACAAAGGGCTACTTCAAAAATGTTTGAGACAGAACTTTTCTACTCAAGTGTTAATCGTTCTTTTATTTATAACTTGGCCTTCAAAATCTGTCGAAATGGCATTATAATATCATGCTTCTTTTTTGCTTTCTAAGTCGCTAATGTTATCCTAGCCTCTTCTGGTTGAAGAGTTTTGGTCTTTGTATGAACAACTGCTTGGTATAGATTTTTAAACCGTTTCAACTTGCCAGCATCCACCGTACAGGCCCATCGGTCATAGTCGGCAACTCTGATGGCTTCTTGACAATGTTTCCACTAGGTCTTAATACTTGATTCCAGGAGCATGGGACTTTTCTCGATATAAGAGACTCAACCAGAAAAAGACCCGATAATCCCTTAAATCAATTTTCCTTTTGTCAATATATTTTCCTGTTTTTGGTTTGGTCGAAACTCGAAACATCCGAACCACTACATTGGCTAAAACAAGTTAGCAGACTCAGTCAATTTGGGCCCCTCCAAACTAACATTTTATTATGATTTATTAGTGACTTTGTTAATCATGTCACCTTGTGAATGTTTCGATATTCCTTTCCGGTTGACCGTGGCCTATAAGTTGTCAACTTAGGTACAAGCTCTTTTCCCATATTTATATATTGTGTGTGTAGGTATTGAACAGACCTTTCGTTTGATGTAATATCTCGGTGCGATTGGTGCACTTCGAAAATATAATGATTTTTAAAGACAAGTGGTTAGCCCATGATTTTTCCCAAAATTAATAAAAAATAAATTTTTGAGTTTGGCACATCCATGGAAAGGTCTGTTAATTCTCTATTCAGAATTGAAAACTGTAACTCGTTACGAGCCTTGGTTGCGGAAATATCTCCATCTGCATCCGATGACTTTTTTAGATTTGGGTCAATTTTCAGATAAATCATTTTGGGTGGTCATATCTCGATAACCAGATATCGCAGAACCTTCTGGTTTTCACCAATGAATAGCTCTTGAAAAGTTAACTAGGGATTTTGAAAATCGCAACCTATTTCAATGCCTGATTTCGGAAATATCGCCACCCAAACACATTCTTGAGTAGTTAAAGCTAAAAAATCTGTGAAATCACTGAAATCACTTTGGATGGCCATATTTCGATAACCAGACCACGCAGGACAATTTAGCTTGCATGTGTGTGTAGGTATTGAACAGACCTTTCGTTTGATGTATATCTCGGTTCGATTGGTGCACTTCGAAAATATAATGATTTTTAAAGACAAGTGGTTAGCCCATGATTTTTCCCAAAATTAATAAAAAATAAATTTTTGAGTTTGGCCCTTCCATGGAAAGGTCTGTTAATTCTCTATTCAGAATTGAAAACTGTAACTCGTTACGAGCCTTGGTTGCGGAAATATCTCCATCTGCATCCGATGACTTTTTTAGATTTGGGTCAATTTTCAGAAATATCACTTTGGGTGGTCATATCTCGATAGCCAGATATCGCAGAACCTTCTGGTTTTCACCAGTGAATAGCTCTTGAAAAGTTAACCAGGGATTTTGAAAGCCGCGACCTTTTACAATGCCTGGTTTTGGAAATATCGCCACCCAAACACATTGTTGAGTAGTTAAAGCTCAAAAATCTGTGGAATCACTGAAATCACTTTGGATGGCCATATTTCGATAACCAGACCACGCAGGACAATTTAGCTTGCATGTGTGTGTAGGTATTGAACAGACCTTTCGTTTGATGTATATTTCGGTGCGATTGGTGAACTTCGAAAATATAATGATTTTTAAAGACAAGTGGTTAGTCCATGATTTTTCCCAAAATTAATAAAAAAATAAATTTTTGAGTTTGGCACATCCATGGAAAGGTCTGTTAATTCTCTATTCAGAATTGAAAACTATAACTCGTTACGAGCCTTGGTTGCGGAAATATCTCCATCTGCATCCGATGACTTTTTTAGATTTGGGTCAATTTTCAGAAATATCACTTTGGGTGGTCATATCTCGATAGCCAGATATCGCAGAACCTTCTGGTTTTCACCAGTGAATAGCTCTTGAAAAGTTAACCAGGGATTTTGAAAGCCGCGACCTTTTACAATGCCTGGTTTTGGAAATATCGCCACCCAAACACATTGTTGAGTAGTTAAAGCTCAAAAATCTGTGGAATCACTGAAATCACTTTGGATGGCCATATTTCGATAACCAGACCACGCAGGACAATTTAGCTTGCATGTGTGTGTAGGTATTGAACAGACCTTTCGTTTGATGTATATTTCGGTGCGATTGGTGAACTTCGAAAATATAATGATTTTTAAAGACAAGTGGTTAGTCCATGATTTTTCCCAAAATTAATAAAAAAATAAATTTTTGAGTTTGGCACATCCATGGAAAGGTCTGTTAATTCTCTATTCAGAAATGAAAACTATAACTCGTTACGAGCCTTGGTTGCGGAAATATCTCCATCTGCATCCGATGACTTTTTTAGATTTGGGTCAATTTTCAGAAATATCACTTTGGGTGGTCATATCTCGATAGCCAGATATCGCAGAACCTTCTGGTTTTCACCAGTGAATAGCTCTTGAAAAGTTAACCAGGGATTTTGAAAGCCGCGACCTTTTACAATGCCTGGTTTTGGAAATATCGCCACCCAAACACATTGTTGAGTAGTTAAAGCTCAAAAATCTGTGGAATCACTGAAATCACTTTGGATGGCCATATTTCGATAACCAGACCACGCAGGACAATTTAGCTTGCATGTGTGTGTAGGTATTGAACAGACCTTTCGTTTGATGTATATTTCGGTGCGATTGGTGAACTTCGAAAATATAATGATTTTTCCCAAAATTAATAAAAAAATAAATTTTTGAGTTTGGCACATCCATGGAAAGGTCTGTTAATTCTCTATTCAGAATTGAAAACTATAACTCGTTACGAGCCTTGGTTGCGGAAATATCTCCATCTGCATCCGATGACTTTTTTAGATTTGGGTCAATTTTCAGAAATATCACTTTGGGTGGTCATATCTCGATAGCCAGATATCGCAGAACCTTCTGGTTTTCACCAGTGAATAGCTCTTGAAAAGTTAACCAGGGATTTTGAAAGCCGCGACCTTTTACAATGCCTGGTTTTGGAAATATCGCCACCCAAACACATTGTTGAGTAGTTAAAGCTCAAAAATCTGTGGAACCACTGAAATCACTTTGGATGGCCATATTTCGATAACCAGACCACGCAGGACAATTTAGCTTGCATGTGTGTGTAGGTATTGAACAGACCTTTCGTTTGATGTATATTTCGGTGCGATTGGTGAACTTCGAAAATATAATGATTTTTCCCAAAATTAATAAAAAAATAAATTTTTGAGTTTGGCACATCCATGGAAAGGTCTGTTAATTCTCTATTCAGAATTGAAAACTATAACTCGTTACGAGCCTTGGTTGCGGAAATATCTCCATCTGCATCCGATAACTTTTTTAGATTTGGGTCAATTTTCAGAAATATCACTTTGGGTGGTCATATCTCGATAGCCAGATATCGCAGAACCTTCTGGTTTTCACCAGTGAATAGCTCTTGAAAAGTTAACCAGGGATTTTGAAAGCCGCGACCTTTTACAATGCCTGGTTTTGGAAATATCGCCACCCAAACACATTGTTGAGTAGTTAAAGCTCAAAAATCTGTGGAATCACTGAAATCACTTTGGATGGCCATATTTCGATAACCAGACCACGCAGGACAATTTAGCTTGCATGTGTGTGTAGGTATTGAACAGACCTTTCGTTTGATGTATATTTCGGTGCGATTGGTGAACTTCGAAAATATAATGATTTTTCCCAAAATTAATAAAAAAATAAATTTTTGAGTTTGGCACATCCATGGAAAGGTCTGTTAATTCTCTATTCAGAATTGAAAACTATAACTCGTTACGAGCCTTGGTTGCGGAAATATCTCCATCTGCATCCGATGACTTTTTTAGATTTGGGTCAATTTTCAGAAATATCACTTTGGGTGGTCATATCTCGATAGCCAGATATCGCAGAACCTTCTGGTTTTCACCAGTGAATAGCTCTTGAAAAGTTAACCAGGGATTTTGAAAGCCGCGACCTTTTACAATGCCTGGTTTTGGAAATATCGCCACCCAAACACATTGTTGAGTAGTTAAAGCTCAAAAATCTGTGGAATCACTGAAATCACTTTGGATGGCCATGTTTCGATAACCAGACCACGCAGGACAATTTAGCTTGCATGTGTGTGTAGGTATTGAACAGACCTTTCGTTTGATGTATATTTCGGTGCGATTGGTGAACTTCGAAAATATAATGATTTTTAAAGACAAGTGGTTAGTCCATGATTTTTCCCAAAATTAATAAAAAAATAAATTTTTGAGTTTGGCACATCCATGGAAAGGTCTGTTAATTCTCTATTCAGAATTGAAAACTATAACTCGTTACGAGCCTTGGTTGCGGAAATATCTCCATCTGCATCCGATAACTTTTTTAGATTTGGGTCAATTTTCAGAAATATCACTTTGGGTGGTCATATCTCGATAGCCAGATATCGCAGAACCTTCTGGTTTTCACCAGTGAATAGCTCTTGAAAAGTTAACCAGGGATTTTGAAAGCCGCGACCTTTTACAATGCCTGGTTTTGGAAATATCGCCACCCAAACACATTGTTGAGTAGTTAAAGCTCAAAAATCTGTGGAATCACTGAAATCACTTTGGATGGCCATATTTCGATAACCAGACCACGCAGGACAATTTAGCTTGCATGTGTGTGTAGGTATTGAACAGACCTTTCGTTTGATGTATATTTCGGTGCGATTGGTGAACTTCGAAAATATAATGATTTTTAAAGACAAGTGGTTAGTCCATGATTTTTCCCAAAATTAATAAAAAAAATAAATTTTTGAGTTTGGCACATCCATGGAAAGGTCTGTTAATTCTCTATTCAGAATTGAAAACTATAACTCGTTACGAGCCTTGGTTGCGGAAATATCTCCATCTGCATCCGATGACTTTTTTAGATTTGGGTCAATTTTCAGAAATATCACTTTGGGTGGTCATATCTCGATAGCCAGATATCGCAGAACCTTCTGGTTTTCACCAGTGAATAGCTCTTGAAAAGTTAACCAGGGATTTTGAAAGCCGCGACCTTTTACAATGCCTGGTTTTGAAAATATCGCCACCCAAACACATTGTTGAGTAGTTAAAGCTCAAAAATCTGTGGAATCACTGAAATCACTTTGGATGGCCATATTTCGATAACCAGACCACGCAGGACAATTTAGCTTGCATGTGTGTGTAGGTATTGAACAGACCTTTCGTTTGATGTATATTTCGGTGCGATTGGTGAACTTCGAAAATATAATGATTTTTCCCAAAATTAATAAAAAAATAAATTTTTGAGTTTGGCACATCCATGGAAAGGTCTGTTAATTCTCTATTCAGAATTGAAAACTATAACTCGTTACGAGCCTTGGTTGCGGAAATATCTCCATCTGCATCCGATGACTTTTTTAGATTTGGGTCAATTTTCAGAAATATCACTTTGGGTGGTCATATCTCGATAGCCAGATATCGCAGAACCTTCTGGTTTTCACCAGTGAATAGCTCTTGAAAAGTTAACCAGGGATTTTGAAAGCCGCGACCTTTTACAATGCCTGGTTTTGGAAATATCGCCACCCAAACACATTGTTGAGTAGTTAAAGCTCAAAAATCTGTGGAATCACTGAAATCACTTTGGATGGCCATGTTTCGATAACCAGACCACGCAGAACAATTTAGCTTGCATGTGTGTGTAGGTATTGAACAGACCTTTCGTTTGATGTATATTTCGGTGCGATTGGTGAACTTCGAAAATATAATGATTTTTAAAGACAAGTGGTTAGTCCATGATTTTTCCCAAAATTAATAAAAAAATAAATTTTTGAGTTTGGCACATCCATGGAAAGGTCTGTTAATTCTCTATTCAGAATTGAAAACTATAACTCGTTACGAGCCTTGGTTGCGGAAATATCTCCATCTGCATCCGATAACTTTTTTAGATTTGGGTCAATTTTCAGAAATATCACTTTGGGTGGTCATATCTCGATAGCCAGATATCGCAGAACCTTCTGGTTTTCACCAGTGAATAGCTCTTGAAAAGTTAACCAGGGATTTTGAAAGCCGCGACCTTTTACAATGCCTGGTTTTGGAAATATCGCCACCCAAACACATTGTTGAGTAGTTAAAGCTCAAAAATCTGTGGAATCACTGAAATCACTTTGGATGGCCATATTTCGATAACCAGACCACGCAGGACAATTTAGCTTGCATGTGTGTGTAGGTATTGAACAGACCTTTCGTTTGATGTATATTTCGGTGCGATTGGTGAACTTCGAAAATATAATGATTTTTAAAGACAAGTGGTCCATGATTTTTCCCAAAATTAATAAAAAAATATATTTTTGAGTTTGGCACATCCATGGAAAGGTCTGTTAATTCTCTATTCAGAATTGAAAACTATAACTCGTTACCAGCCTTTGTTGCCGAAATATCTCCATCTGCATCCGATGACTTTTTTAGATTTGGGTCAATTTTCAGAAATATCACTTTGGGTGGTCATATCTCGATAGCCAGATATCGCAGAACCTTCTGGTTTTCACCAGTGAATAGCTCTTGAAAAGTTAACCAGGGATTTTGAAAGCCGCGACCTTTTACAATGCCTGGTTTTGGAAATATCGCCACCCAAACACATTGTTGAGTAGTTAAAGCTCAAAAATCTGTGGAATCACTGAAATCACTTTGGATGGCCATGTTTCGATAACCAGACCACGCAGGACAATTTAGCTTGCATGTGTGTGTAGGTATTGAACAGACCTTTCGTTTGATGTATATTTCGGTGCGATTGGTGAACTTCGAAAATATAATGATTTTTAAAGACAAGTGGTTAGTTCATGATTTTTCCCAAAATTAATAAAAAAATAAATTTTTGAGTTTGGCACATCCATGGAAAGGTCTGTTAATTCTCTATTCAGAATTGAAAACTATAACTCGTTACGAGCCTTGGTTGCGGAAATATCTCCATCTGCATCCGATAACTTTTTTAGATTTGGGTCAATTTTCAGAAATATCACTTTGGGTGGTCATATCTCGATAGCCAGATATCGCAGAACCTTCTGGTTTTCACCAGTGAATAGCTCTTGAAAAGTTAACCAGGGATTTTGAAAGCCGCGACCTTTTACAATGCCTGGTTTTGGAAATATCGCCACCCAAACACATTGTTGAGTAGTTAAAGCTCAAAAATCTGTGGAATCACTGAAATCACTTTGGATGGCCATATTTCGATAACCAGACCACGCAGGACAATTTAGCTTGCATGTGTGTGTAGGTATTGAACAGACCTTTCGTTTGATGTATATTTCGGTGCGATTGGTGAACTTCGAAAATATAATGATTTTTAAAGACAAGTGGTCCATGATTTTTCCCAAAATTAATAAAAAAAATAAATTTTTGAGTTTGGCACATCCATGGAAAGGTCTGTTAATTCTCTATTCAGAATTGAAAACTATAACTCGTTACGAGCCTTGGTTGCGGAAATATCTCCATCTGCATCCGATGACTTTTTTAGATTTGGGTCAATTTTCAGAAATATCACTTTGGGTGGTCATATCTCGATAGCCAGATATCGCAGAACCTTCTGGTTTTCACCAGTGAATAGCTCTTGAAAAGTTAACCAGGGATTTTGAAAGCCGCGACCTTTTACAATGCCTGGTTTTGAAAATATCGCCACCCAAACACATTGTTGAGTAGTTAAAGCTCAAAAATCTGTGGAATCACTGAAATCACTTTGGATGGCCATATTTCGATAACCAGACCACGCAGGACAATTTAGCTTGCATGTGTGTGTAGGTATTGAACAGACCTTTCGTTTGATGTATATTTCGGTGCGATTGGTGAACTTCGAAAATATAATGATTTTTCCCAAAATTAATAAAAAAATAAATTTTTGAGTTTGGCACATCCATGGAAAGGTCTGTTAATTCTCTATTCAGAATTGAAAACTATAACTCGTTACGAGCCTTGGTTGCGGAAATATCTCCATCTGCATCCGATGACTTTTTTAGATTTGGGTCAATTTTCAGAAATATCACTTTGGGTGGTCATATCTCGATAGCCAGATATCGCAGAACCTTCTGGTTTTCACCAGTGAATAGCTCTTGAAAAGTTAACCAGGGATTTTGAAAGCCGCGACCTTTTACAATGCCTGGTTTTGGAAATATCGCCACCCAAACACATTGTTGAGTAGTTAAAGCTCAAAAATCTGTGGAATCACTGAAATCACTTTGGATGGCCATGTTTCGATAACCAGACCACGCAGAACAATTTAGCTTGCATGTGTGTGTAGGTATTGAACAGACCTTTCGTTTGATGTATATTTCGGTGCGATTGGTGAACTTCGAAAATATAATGATTTTTAAAGACAAGTGGTTAGTCCATGATTTTTCCCAAAATTAATAAAAAAATAAATTTTTGAGTTTGGCACATCCATGGAAAGGTCTGTTAATTCTCTATTCAGAATTGAAAACTATAACTCGTTACGAGCCTTGGTTGCGGAAATATCTCCATCTGCATCCGATAACTTTTTTAGATTTGGGTCAATTTTCAGAAATATCACTTTGGGTGGTCATATCTCGATAGCCAGATATCGCAGAACCTTCTGGTTTTCACCAGTGAATAGCTCTTGAAAAGTTAACCAGGGATTTTGAAAGCCGCGACCTTTTACAATGCCTGGTTTTGGAAATATCGCCACCCAAACACATTGTTGAGTAGTTAAAGCTCAAAAATCTGTGGAATCATTGAAATCACTTTGGATGGCCATATTTCGATAACCAGACCACGCAGGACAATTTAGCTTGCATGTGTGTGTAGGTATTGAACAGACCTTTCGTTTGATATTATATTTCGGTGCGATTAGTGAACTTCGAAAATATAATGATTTTTAAAGACAAGTGGTTAGTCCATGATTTTTCCCAAAATTAATAAAAAAATAAATTTTTGAGTTTGGCACATCCATGGAAAGGTCTGTTAATTCTCTATTCAGAATTGAAAACTATAACTCGTTACGAGCCTTGGTTGCGGAAATATCTCCATCTGCATCCGATGACTTTTTTAGATTTGGGTCAATTTTCAGAAATATCACTTTGGGTGGTCATATCTCGATAGCCAGATATCGCAGAACCTTCTGGTTTTCACCAGTGAATAGCTCTTGAAAAGTTAACCAGGGATTTTGAAAGCCGCGACCTTTTACAATGCCTGGTTTTGGAAATATCGCCACCCAAACACATTGTTGAGTAGTTAAAGCTCAAAAATCTGTGGAATCACTGAAATCACTTTGGATGGCCATGTTTCGATAACCAGACCACGCAGAACAATTTAGCTTGCATGTGTGTGTAGGTATTGAACAGACCTTTCGTTTGATGTATATTTCGGTGCGATTGGTGAACTTCGAAAATATAATGATTTTTAAAGACAAGTGGTTAGTCCATGATTTTTCCCAAAATTAATAAAAAAATAAATTTTTGAGTTTGGCACATCCATGGAAAGGTCTGTTAATTCTCTATTCAGAATTGAAAACTATAACTCGTTACGAGCCTTGGTTGCGGAAATATCTCCATCTGCATCCGATAACTTTTTTAGATTTGGGTCAATTTTCAGAAATATCACTTTGGGTGGTCATATCTCGATAGCCAGATATCGCAGAACCTTCTGGTTTTCACCAGTGAATAGCTCTTGAAAAGTTAACCAGGGATTTTGAAAGCCGCGACCTTTTACAATGCCTGGTTTTGGAAATATCGCCACCCAAACACATTGTTGAGTAGTTAAAGCTCAAAAATCTGTGGAATCACTGAAATCACTTTGGATGGCCATATTTCGATAACCAGACCACGCAGGACAATTTAGCTTGCATGTGTGTGTAGGTATTGAACAGACCTTTCGTTTGATGTATATTTCGGTGCGATTGGTGAACTTCGAAAATATAATGATTTTTAAAGACAAGTGGTTAGTCCATGATTTTTCCCAAAATTAATAAAAAAATATATTTTTGAGTTTGGCACATCCATGGAAAGGTCTGTTAATTCTCTATTCAGAATTGAAAACTATAACTCGTTACCAGCCTTTGTTGCCGAAATATCTCCATCTGCATCCGATGACTTTTTTAGATTTGGGTCAATTTTCAGAAATATCACTTTGGGTGGTCATATCTCGATAGCCAGATATCGCAGAACCTTCTGGTTTTCACCAGTGAATAGCTCTTGAAAAGTTAACCAGGGATTTTGAAAGCCGCGACCTTTTACAATGCCTGGTTTTGGAAATATCTCCACCCAAACACATTGTTGAGTAGTTAAAGCTCAAAAATCTGTGCAATCACTGAAATCACTTTGGATGGCCATGTTTCGATAACCAGACCACGCAGGACAATTTAGCTTGCATGTGTGTGTAGGTATTGAACAGACCTTTCGTTTGATGTATATTTCGGTGCGATTGGTGAACTTCGAAAATATAATGATTTTTAAAGACAAGTGGTTAGTTCATGATTTTTCCCAAAATTAATAAAAAAATAAATTTTTGAGTTTGGCACATCCATGGAAAGGTCTGTTAATTCTCTATTCAGAATTGAAAACTATAACTCGTTACGAGCCTTGGTTGCGGAAATATCTCCATCTGCATCCGATAACTTTTTTAGATTTGGGTCAATTTTCAGAAATATCACTTTGGGTGGTCATATCTCGATAGCCAGATATCGCAGAACCTTCTGGTTTTCACCAGTGAATAGCTCTTGAAAAGTTAACCAGGGATTTTGAAAGCCGCGACCTTTTACAATGCCTGGTTTTGGAAATATCGCCACCCAAACACATTGTTGAGTAGTTAAAGCTCAAAAATCTGTGGAATCACTGAAATCACTTTGGATGGCCATATTTCGATAACCAGACCACGCAGGACAATTTAGCTTGCATGTGTGTGTAGGTATTGAACAGACCTTTCGTTTGATGTATATTTCGGTGCGATTGGTGAACTTCGAAAATATAATGATTTTTAAAGACAAGTGGTCCATGATTTTTCCCAAAATTAATAAAAAAAATAAATTTTTGAGTTTGGCACATCCATGGAAAGGTCTGTTAATTCTCTATTCAGAATTGAAAACTATAACTCGTTACGAGCCTTGGTTGCGGAAATATCTCCATCTGCATCCGATGACTTTTTTAGATTTGGGTCAATTTTCAGAAATATCACTTTGGGTGGTCATATCTCGATAGCCAGATATCGCAGAACCTTCTGGTTTTCACCAGTGAATAGCTCTTGAAAAGTTAACCAGGGATTTTGAAAGCCGCGACCTTTTACAATGCCTGGTTTTGAAAATATCGCCACCCAAACACATTGTTGAGTAGTTAAAGCTCAAAAATCTGTGGAATCACTGAAATCACTTTGGATGGCCATATTTCGATAACCAGACCACGCAGGACAATTTAGCTTGCATGTGTGTGTAGGTATTGAACAGACCTTTCGTTTGATGTATATTTCGGTGCGATTGGTGAACTTCGAAAATATAATGATTTTTCCCAAAATTAATAAAAAAATAAATTTTTGAGTTTGGCACATCCATGGAAAGGTCTGTTAATTCTCTATTCAGAATTGAAAACTATAACTCGTTACGAGCCTTGGTTGCGGAAATATCTCCATCTGCATCCGATGACTTTTTTAGATTTGGGTCAATTTTCAGAAATATCACTTTGGGTGGTCATATCTCGATAGCCAGATATCGCAGAACCTTCTGGTTTTCACCAGTGAATAGCTCTTGAAAAGTTAACCAGGGATTTTGAAAGCCGCGACCTTTTACAATGCCTGGTTTTGGAAATATCGCCACCCAAACACATTGTTGAGTAGTTAAAGCTCAAAAATCTGTGGAATCACTGAAATCACTTTGGATGGCCATGTTTCGATAACCAGACCACGCAGAACAATTTAGCTTGCATGTGTGTGTAGGTATTGAACAGACCTTTCGTTTGATGTATATTTCGGTGCGATTGGTGAACTTCGAAAATATAATGATTTTTAAAGACAAGTGGTTAGTCCATGATTTTTCCCAAAATTAATAAAAAAATAAATTTTTGAGTTTGGCACATCCATGGAAAGGTCTGTTAATTCTCTATTCAGAATTGAAAACTATAACTCGTTACGAGCCTTGGTTGCGGAAATATCTCCATCTGCATCCGATAACTTTTTTAGATTTGGGTCAATTTTCAGAAATATCACTTTGGGTGGTCATATCTCGATAGCCAGATATCGCAGAACCTTCTGGTTTTCACCAGTGAATAGCTCTTGAAAAGTTAACCAGGGATTTTGAAAGCCGCGACCTTTTACAATGCCTGGTTTTGGAAATATCGCCACCCAAACACATTGTTGAGTAGTTAAAGCTCAAAAATCTGTGGAATCACTGAAATCACTTTGGATGGCCATATTTCGATAACCAGACCACGCAGGACAATTTAGCTTGCATGTGTGTGTAGGTATTGAACAGACCTTTCGTTTGATGTATATTTCGGTGCGATTGGTGAACTTCGAAAATATAATGATTTTTAAAGACAAGTGGTTAGTCCATGATTTTTCCCAAAATTAATAAAAAAATAAATTTTTGAGTTTGGCACATCCATGGAAAGGTCTGTTAATTCTCTATTCAGAATTGAAAACTATAACTCGTTACGAGCCTTGGTTGCGGAAATATCTCCATCTGCATCCGATGACTTTTTTAGATTTGGGTCAATTTTCAGAAATATCACTTTGGGTGGTAATATCTCGATAGCCAGATATCGCAGAACCTTCTGGTTTTCACCAGTGAATAGCTCTTGAAAAGTTAACCAGGGATTTTGAAAGCCGCGACCTTTTACAATGCCTGGTTTTGGAAATATCGCCACCCAAACACATTGTTGAGTAGTTAAAGCTCAAAAATCTGTGGAATCACTGAAATCACTTTGGATGGCCATATTTCGATAACCAGACCACGCAGGACAATTTAGCTTGCATGTGTGTGTAGGTATTGAACAGACCTTTCGTTTGATGTATATTTCGGTGCGATTGGTGAACTTCGAAAATATAATGATTTTTAAAGACAAGTGGTTAGTCCATGATTTTTCCCAAAATTAATAAAAAAATAAATTTTTGAGTTTGGCACATCCATGGAAAGGTCTGTTAATTCTCTATTCAGAATTGAAAACTATAACTCGTTACGAGCCTTGGTTGCGGAAATATCTCCATCTGCATCCGATGACTTTTTTAGATTTGGGTCAATTTTCAGAAATATCACTTTGGGTGGTCATATCTCGATAGCCAGATATCGCAGAACCTTCTGGTTTTCACCAGTGAATAGCTCTTGAAAAGTTAACCAGGGATTTTGAAAGCCGCGACCTTTTACAATGCCTGGTTTTGGAAATATCGCCACCCAAACACATTGTTGAGTAGTTAAAGCTCAAAAATCTGTGGAATCACTGAAATCACTTTGGATGGCCATATTTCGATAACCAGACCACGCAGGACAATTTAGCTTGCATGTGTGTGTAGGTATTGAACAGACCTTTCGTTTGATGTATATTTCGGTGCGATTGGTGAACTTCGAAAATATAATGATTTTTAAAGACAAGTGGTTAGTCCATGATTTTTCCCAAAATTAATAAAAAAAATAAATTTTTGAGTTTGGCACATCCATGGAAAGGTCTGTTAATTCTCTATTCAGAATTGAAAACTATAACTCGTTACGAGCCTTGGTTGCGGAAATATCTCCATCTGCATCCGATAACTTTTTTAGATTTGGGTCAATTTTCAGAAATATCACTTTGGGTGGTCATATCTCGATAGCCAGATATCGCAGAACCTTCTGGTTTTCACCAGTGAATAGCTCTTGAAAAGTTAACCAGGGATTTTGAAAGCCGCGACCTTTTACAATGCCTGGTTTTGGAAATATCGCCACCCAAACACATTGTTGAGTAGTTAAAGCTCAAAAATCTGTGGAATCACTGAAATCACTTTGGATGGCCATATTTCGATAACCAGACCACGCAGGACAATTTAGCTTGCATGTGTGTGTAGCAGGGACGAAGCGTCCATATATTGAGTGGAATGAGTGCTTCCGTTAAACCATTTGAATAAATCGTACCTAGCAAGGAATTAACTTCAAAATTCCAAAGTGTATTAATATTTTTATTATATTATTTGTATCTATTAATGAATCTTCATTTACTCTGTAAATTACATTCCAACAACATTATCATCTCTTACTAAAATTACTAAATGAAATCAAGATCTCTCTGGTTATTACAACTTAAAATGTCACACTGCAAACCAACTGAGAATGCTCAACATCACTCCATTGTTTATAATGCTCAATCTCATGAAAGTTCTTGCTAAAATGCTTAACAGCTATGCATTCCTTATTATCGCCTCCTTAACTCAGTTTCAAAATACCCTTCCACTCCAAGTCAACTGAAAATATACCTGCAACATTACTCACCAATATTCACAAAATGCTCAAACAAAAATGATTCTCAAACAATATAGAATGCACAACAGCTGGGCATTCCATTATTTCGCATACTTAACTTAGATCTCAATTCTCAACCCAAAGACAAAATAATTTTGTCTCGTTTCTTGCCTTTTGCCCAATGTGTGAAGAATGAGTTGAGTGAATGCATTACGAGAATTTCCTACAAGAGAGATAGAAAAACAAAAATGTATCTATTGAGTTGCTTATTGTCTCAAACTGATGAGTTTAATTTCGTGGACAAAAGGGGTAGAAGAGTTTTATTTTAACATAATGTGTGTGCAAATTTAGGTGCAATTCATTCATAACTATCAGAAAACAAACAAATATGAATTTAAAAGGTGGTAGTTTTTTAATTATTTTCGTGGCGATAAATACAATCCACCTGTTTTCTGTTTATTTTTTGTTATTATAAAAAAAGTGGTCAAAAATAGTATTTCTTATATTCATATCTGAGGTTTCTTGACATTCCAGCAGAAATATAACTAAAGATTATTTTCAATTATGAGAATTTTAAATCAAAAAAAAACTTCAAGGAATCTTAAGATTTTTAATATCCCTTAATAATGGCATCTGTAGAGAGATCATATTCATGTTTTAAGAGAATTAAATATTTTTTTAGAAATAAATGTGGACACGAAAGGTTATCTACTCGTAGCTTAGTTCTTATCAAATCGTACTTAGATAATTTTGCCTTAAAAGAAAAAGGATAAATCTTTGCGCAAGGCATCAAGTTTTTTTTAATAAGACTTTACTGTAATATATTATTTATGTATATTATTTTATGTGTATTACCATAAAGTGGAATTTAAAAGGTTGGATCTCAAAGGTCTTTCATTTTTGGTTTTATGTTCAGTGCTTCCGCTATCGAAAAAATCACGCCTCGTGCCTGGTGTGTAGGTATTGAACAGACCTTTCGTTTGATGTATATTTCGGTGCGATTGGTGAACTTCGAAAATATAATGATTTTTAAAGACAAGTGGTTAGTCCATGATTTTTCCCAAAATTAATAAAAAAATAAATTTTTGAGTTTGGCACATCCATGGAAAGGTCTGTTAATTCTCTATTCAGAATTGAAAACTATAACTCGTTACGAGCCTTGGTTGCGGAAATATCTCCATCTGCATCCGATGACTTTTTTAGATTTGGGTCAATTTTCAGAAATATCACTTTGGGTGGTCATATCTCGATAGCCAGATATCGCAGAACCTTCTGGTTTTCACCAGTGAATAGCTCTTGAAAAGTTAACCAGGGATTTTGAAAGCCGCGACCTTTTACAATGCCTGGTTTTGGAAATATCGCCACCCAAACACATTGTTGAGTAGTTAAAGCTCAAAAATCTGTGGAATCACTGAAATCACTTTGGATGGCCATATTTCGATAACCAGACCACGCAGGACAATTTAGCTTGCATGTGTGTGTAGGTATTGAACAGACCTTTCGTTTGATGTATATTTCGGTGCGATTGGTGAACTTCGAAAATATAATGATTTTTAAAGACAAGTGGTTAGTCCATGATTTTTCCCAAAATTAATAAAAAAAATAAATTTTTGAGTTTGGCACATCCATGGAAAGGTCTGTTAATTCTCTATTCAGAATTGAAAACTATAACTCGTTACGAGCCTTGGTTGCGGAAATATCTCCATCTGCATCCGATAACTTTTTTAGATTTGGGTCAATTTTCAGAAATATCACTTTGGGTGGTCATATCTCGATAGCCAGATATCGCAGAACCTTCTGGTTTTCACCAGTGAATAGCTCTTGAAAAGTTAACCAGGGATTTTGAAAGCCGCGACCTTTTACAATGCCTGGTTTTGGAAATATCGCCACCCAAACACATTGTTGAGTAGTTAAAGCTCAAAAATCTGTGGAATCACTGAAATCACTTTGGATGGCCATATTTCGATAACCAGACCACGCAGGACAATTTAGCTTGCATGTGTGTGTAGGTATTGAACAGACCTTTCGTTTGATGTATATTTCGGTGCGATTGGTGAACTTCGAAAATATAATGATTTTTAAAGACAAGTGGTTAGTCCATGATTTTTCCCAAAATTAATAAAAAAATAAATTTTTGAGTTTGGCACATCCATGGAAAGGTCTGTTAATTCTCTATTCAGAATTGAAAACTATAACTCGTTACGAGCCTTGGTTGCGGAAATATCTCCATCTGCATCCGATGACTTTTTTAGATTTGGGTCAATTTTCAGAAATATCACTTTGGGTGGTCATATCTCGATAGCCAGATATCGCAGAACCTTCTGGTTTTCACCAGTGAATAGCTCTTGAAAAGTTAACCACGGATTTTGAAAGCCGCGACCTTTTACAATGCCTGGTTTTGGAAATATCGCCACCCAAACACATTGTTGAGTAGTTAAAGCTCAAAAATCTGTGGAATCACTGAAATCACTTTGGATGGCCATATTTCGATAACCAGACCACGCAGGACAATTTAGCTTGCATGTGTGTGTAGGTATTGAACAGACCTTTCGTTTGATGTATATTTCGGTGCGATTGGTGAACTTCGAAAATATAATGATTTTTAAAGACAAGTGGTTAGTCCATGATTTTTCCCAAAATTAATAAAAAAATAAATTTTTGAGTTTGGCACATCCATGGAAAGGTCTGTTAATTCTCTATTCAGAATTGAAAACTATAACTCGTTACGAGCCTTGGTTGCGGAAATATCTCCATCTGCATCCGATGACTTTTTTAGATTTGGGTCAATTTTCAGAAATATCACTTTGGGTGGTCATATCTCGATAGCCAGATATCGCAGAACCTTCTGGTTTTCACCAGTGAATAGCTCTTGAAAAGTTAACCAGGGATTTTGAAAGCCGCGACCTTTTACAATGCCTGGTTTTGGAAATATCGCCACCCAAACACATTGTTGAGTAGTTAAAGCTCAAAAATCTGTGGAATCATTGAAATCACTTTGGATGGCCATATTTCGATAACCAGACCACGCAGGACAATTTAGCTTGCATGTGTGTGTAGGTATTGAACAGACCTTTCGTTTGATGTATATTTCGGTGCGATTGGTGAACTTCGAAAATATAATGATTTTTAAAGACAAGTGGTTAGTCCATGATTTTTCCCAAAATTAATAAAAAAATAAATTTTTGAGTTTGGCACATCCATGGAAAGGTCTGTTAATTCTCTATTCAGAATTGAAAACTATAACTCGTTACGAGCCTTGGTTGCGGAAATATCTCCATCTGCATCCGATGACTTTTTTAGATTTGGGTCAATTTTCAGAAATATCACTTTGGGTGGTCATATCTCGATAGCCAGATATCGCAGAACCTTCTGGTTTTCACCAGTGAATAGCTCTTGAAAAGTTAACCAGGGATTTTGAAAGCCGCGACCTTTTACAATGCCTGGTTTTGGAAATATCGCCACCCAAACACATTGTTGAGTAGTTAAAGCTCAAAAATCTGTGGAATCACTGAAATCACTTTGGATGGCCATATTTCGATAACCAGACCACGCAGGACAATTTAGCTTGCATGTGTGTGTAGGTATTGAACAGACCTTTCGTTTGATGTATATTTCGGTGCGATTGGTGAACTTCGAAAATATAATGATTTTTAAAGACAAGTGGTTAGTCCATGATTTTTCCCAAAATTAATAAAAAAATAAATTTTTGAGTTTGGCACATCCATGGAAAGGTCTGTTAATTCTCTATTCAGAATTGAAAACTATAACTCGTTACGAGCCTTGGTTGCGGAAATATCTCCATCTGCATCCGATGACTTTTTTAGATTTGGGTCAATTTTCAGAAATATCACTTTGGGTGGTCATATCTCGATAGCCGGATATCGCAGAACCTTCTGGTTTTCACCAGTGAATAGCTCTTGAAAAGTTAACCAGGGATTTTGAAAGCCGCGACCTTTTACAATGCCTGGTTTTGGAAATATCGCCACCCAAACACATTGTTGAGTAGTTAAAGCTCAAAAATCTGTGGAATCACTGAAATCACTTTGGATGGCCATATTTCGATAACCAGACCACGCAGGACAATTTAGCTTGCATGTGTGTGTAGGTATTGAACAGACCTTTCGTTTGATGTATATTTCGGTGCGATTGGTGAACTTCGAAAATATAATGATTTTTAAAGACAAGTGGTTAGTCCATGATTTTTCCCAAAATTAATAAAAAAAATAAATTTTTGAGTTTGGCACATCCATGGAAAGGTCTGTTAATTCTCTATTCAGAATTGAAAACTATAACTCGTTACGAGCCTTGGTTGCGGAAATATCTCCATCTGCATCCGATAACTTTTTTAGATTTGGGTCAATTTTCAGAAATATCACTTTGGGTGGTCATATCTCGATAGCCAGATATCGCAGAACCTTCTGGTTTTCACCAGTGAATAGCTCTTGAAAAGTTAACCAGGGATTTTGAAAGCCGCGACCTTTTACAATGCCTGGTTTTGGAAATATCGCCACCCAAACACATTGTTGAGTAGTTAAAGCTCAAAAATCTGTGGAATCACTGAAATCACTTTGGATGGCCATATTTCGATAACCAGACCACGCAGGACAATTTAGCTTGCATGTGTGTGTAGGTATTGAACAGACCTTTCGTTTGATGTATATTTCGGTGCGATTGGTGAACTTCGAAAATATAATGATTTTTAAAGACAAGTGGTTAGTCCATGATTTTTCCCAAAATTAATAAAAAAATAAATTTTTGAGTTTGGCACATCCATGGAAAGGTCTGTTAATTCTCTATTCAGAATTGAAAACTATAACTCGTTACGAGCCTTGGTTGCGGAAATATCTCCATCTGCATCCGATGACTTTTTTAGATTTGGGTCAATTTTCAGAAATATCACTTTGGGTGGTAATATCTCGATAGCCAGATATCGCAGAACCTTCTGGTTTTCACCAGTGAATAGCTCTTGAAAAGTTAACCAGGGATTTTGAAAGCCGCGACCTTTTACAATGCCTGGTTTTGGAAATATCGCCACCCAAACACATTGTTGAGTAGTTAAAGCTCAAAAATCTGTGGAATCACTGAAATCACTTTGGATGGCCATATTTCGATAACCAGACCACGCAGGACAATTTAGCTTGCATGTGTGTGTAGGTATTGAACAGACCTTTCGTTTGATGTATATTTCGGTGCGATTGGTGAACTTCGAAAATATAATGATTTTTAAAGACAAGTGGTTAGTCCATGATTTTTCCCAAAATTAATAAAAAAATAAATTTTTGAGTTTGGCACATCCATGGAAAGGTCTGTTAATTCTCTATTCAGAATTGAAAACTATAACTCGTTACGAGCCTTGGTTGCGGAAATATCTCCATCTGCATCCGATGACTTTTTTAGATTTGGGTCAATTTTCAGAAATATCACTTTGGGTGGTCATATCTCGATAGCCAGATATCGCAGAACCTTCTGGTTTTCACCAGTGAATAGCTCTTGAAAAGTTAACCAGGGATTTTGAAAGCCGCGACCTTTTACAATGCCTGGTTTTGGAAATATCGCCACCCAAACACATTGTTGAGTAGTTAAAGCTCAAAAATCTGTGGAATCACTGAAATCACTTTGGATGGCCATATTTCGATAACCAGACCACGCAGGACAATTTAGCTTGCATGTGTGTGTAGGTATTGAACAGACCTTTCGTTTGATGTATATTTCGGTGCGATTGGTGAACTTCGAAAATATAATGATTTTTAAAGACAAGTGGTTAGTCCATGATTTTTCCCAAAATTAATAAAAAAATAAATTTTTGAGTTTGGCACATCCATGGAAAGGTCTGTTAATTCTCTATTCAGAATTGAAAACTATAACTCGTTACGAGCCTTGGTTGCGGAAATATCTCCATCTGCATCCGATGACTTTTTTAGATTTGGGTCAATTTTCAGAAATATCACTTTGGGTGGTCATATCTCGATAGCCAGATATCGCAGAACCTTCTGGTTTTCACCAGTGAATAGCTCTTGAAAAGTTAACCAGGGATTTTGAAAGCCGCGACCTTTTACAATGCCTGGTTTTGGAAATATCGCCACCCAAACACATTGTTGAGTAGTTAAAGCTCAAAAATCTGTGGAATCATTGAAATCACTTTGGATGGCCATATTTCGATAACCAGACCACGCAGGACAATTTAGCTTGCATGTGTGTGTAGGTATTGAACAGACCTTTCGTTTGATGTATATTTCGGTGCGATTGGTGAACTTCGAAAATATAATGATTTTTAAAGACAAGTGGTTAGTCCATGATTTTTCCCAAAATTAATAAAAAAATAAATTTTTGAGTTTGGCACATCCATGGAAAGGTCTGTTAATTCTCTATTCAGAATTGAAAACTATAACTCGTTACGAGCCTTGGTTGCGGAAATATCTCCATCTGCATCCGATGACTTTTTTAGATTTGGGTCAATTTTCAGAAATATCACTTTGGGTGGTCATATCTCGATAGCCAGATATCGCAGAACCTTCTGGTTTTCACCAGTGAATAGCTCTTGAAAAGTTAACCAGGGATTTTGAAAGCCGCGACCTTTTACAATGCCTGGTTTTGGAAATATCGCCACCCAAACACATTGTTGAGTAGTTAAAGCTCAAAAATCTGTGGAATCACTGAAATCACTTTGGATGGCCATATTTCGATAACCAGACCACGCAGGACAATTTAGCTTGCATGTGTGTGTAGGTATTGAACAGACCTTTCGTTTGATGTATATTTCGGTGCGATTGGTGAACTTCGAAAATATAATGATTTTTAAAGACAAGTGGTTAGTCCATGATTTTTCCCAAAATTAATAAAAAAATAAATTTTTGAGTTTGGCACATCCATGGAAAGGTCTGTTAATTCTCTATTCAGAATTGAAAACTATAACTCGTTACGAGCCTTGGTTGCGGAAATATCTCCATCTGCATCCGATGACTTTTTTAGATTTGGGTCAATTTTCAGAAATATCACTTTGGGTGGTCATATCTCGATAGCCAGATATCGCAGAACCTTCTGGTTTTCACCAGTGAATAGCTCTTGAAAAGTTAACCAGGGATTTTGAAAGCCGCGACCTTTTACAATGCCTGGTTTTGGAAATATCGCCACCCAAACACATTGTTGAGTAGTTAAAGCTCAAAAATCTGTGGAATCACTGAAATCACTTTGGATGGCCATATTTCGATAACCAGACCACGCAGGACAATTTAGCTTGCATGTGTGTGTAGGTATTGAACAGACCTTTCGTTTGATGTATATTTCGGTGCGATTGGTGAACTTCGAAAATATAATGATTTTTAAAGACAAGTGGTTAGTCCATGATTTTTCCCAAAATTAATAAAAAAATAAATTTTTGAGTTTGGCACATCCATGGAAAGGTCTGTTAATTCTCTATTCAGAATTGAAAACTATAACTCGTTACGAGCCTTGGTTGCGGAAATATCTCCATCTGCATCCGATGACTTTTTTAGATTTGGGTCAATTTTCAGAAATATCACTTTGGGTGGTCATATCTCGATAGCCAGATATCGCAGAACCTTCTGGTTTTCACCAGTGAATAGCTCTTGAAAAGTTAACCAGGGATTTTGAAAGCCGCGACCTTTTACAATGCCTGGTTTTGGAAATATCGCCACCCAAACACATTGTTGAGTAGTTAAAGCTCAAAAATCTGTGGAATCATTGAAATCACTTTGGATGGCCATATTTCGATAACCAGACCACGCAGGACAATTTAGCTTGCATGTGTGTGTAGGTATTGAACAGACCTTTCGTTTGATGTATATTTCGGTGCGATTGGTGAACTTCGAAAATATAATGATTTTTAAAGACAAGTGGTTAGTCCATGATTTTTCCCAAAATTAATAAAAAAATAAATTTTTGAGTTTGGCACATCCATGGAAAGGTCTGTTAATTCTCTATTCAGAATTGAAAACTATAACTCGTTACGAGCCTTGGTTGCGGAAATATCTCCATCTGCATCCGATGACTTTTTTAGATTTGGGTCAATTTTCAGAAATATCACTTTGGGTGGTCATATCTCGATAGCCAGATATCGCAGAACCTTCTGGTTTTCACCAGTGAATAGCTCTTGAAAAGTTAACCAGGGATTTTGAAAGCCGCGACCTTTTACAATGCCTGGTTTTGGAAATATCGCCACCCAAACACATTGTTGAGTAGTTAAAGCTCAAAAATCTGTGGAATCATTGAAATCACTTTGGATGGCCATATTTCGATAACCAGACCACGCAGGACAATTTAGCTTGCATGTGTGTGTAGGTATTGAACAGACCTTTCGTTTGATGTATATTTCGGTGCGATTGGTGAACTTCGAAAATATAATGATTTTTAAAGACAAGTGGTTAGTCCATGATTTTTCCCAAAATTAATAAAAAAATAAATTTTTGAGTTTGGCACATCCATGGAAAGGTCTGTTAATTCTCTATTCAGAATTGAAAACTATAACTCGTTACGAGCCTTGGTTGCGGAAATATCTCCATCTGCATCCGATGACTTTTTTAGATTTGGGTCAATTTTCAGAAATATCACTTTGGGTGGTCATATCTCGATAGCCAGATATCGCAGAACCTTCTGGTTTTCACCAGTGAATAGCTCTTGAAAAGTTAACCAGGGATTTTGAAAGCCGCGACCTTTTACAATGCCTGGTTTTGGAAATATCGCCACCCAAACACATTGTTGAGTAGTTAAAGCTCAAAAATCTGTGGAATCACTGAAATCACTTTGGATGGCCATATTTCGATAACCAGACCACGCAGGACAATTTAGCTTGCATGTGTGTGTAGGTATTGAACAGACCTTTCGTTTGATGTATATTTCGGTGCGATTGGTGAACTTCGAAAATATAATGATTTTTAAAGACAAGTGGTTAGTCCATGATTTTTCCCAAAATTAATAAAAAAATAAATTTTTGAGTTTGGCACATCCATGGAAAGGTCTGTTAATTCTCTATTCAGAATTGAAAACTATAACTCGTTACGAGCCTTGGTTGCGGAAATATCTCCATCTGCATCCGATGACTTTTTTAGATTTGGGTCAATTTTCAGAAATATCACTTTGGGTGGTCATATCTCGATAGCCAGATATCGCAGAACCTTCTGGTTTTCACCAGTGAATAGCTCTTGAAAAGTTAACCAGGGATTTTGAAAGCCGCGACCTTTTACAATGCCTGGTTTTGGAAATATCGCCACCCAAACACATTGTTGAGTAGTTAAAGCTCAAAAATCTGTGGAATCATTGAAATCACTTTGGATGGCCATATTTCGATAACCAGACCACGCAGGACAATTTAGCTTGCATGTGTGTGTAGGTATTGAACAGACCTTTCGTTTGATGTATATTTCGGTGCGATTGGTGAACTTCGAAAATATAATGATTTTTAAAGACAAGTGGTTAGTCCATGATTTTTCCCAAAATTAATAAAAAAATAAATTTTTGAGTTTGGCACATCCATGGAAAGGTCTGTTAATTCTCTATTCAGAATTGAAAACTATAACTCGTTACGAGCCTTGGTTGCGGAAATATCTCCATCTGCATCCGATGACTTTTTTAGATTTGGGTCAATTTTCAGAAATATCACTTTGGGTGGTCATATCTCGATAGCCAGATATCGCAGAACCTTCTGGTTTTCACCAGTGAATAGCTCTTGAAAAGTTAACCAGGGATTTTGAAAGCCGCGACCTTTTACAATGCCTGGTTTTGGAAATATCGCCACCCAAACACATTGTTAAGTAGTTAAAGCTCAAAAATCTGTGGAATCACTGAAATCACTTTGGATGGCCATATTTCGATAACCAGACCACGCAGGACAATTTAGCTTGCATGTGTGTGTAGGTATTGAACAGACCTTTCGTTTGATGTATATTTCGGTGCGATTGGTGAACTTCGAAAATATAATGATTTTTAAAGACAAGTGGTTAGTCCATGATTTTTCCCAAAATTAATAAAAAAATAAATTTTTGAGTTTGGCACATCCATGGAAAGGTCTGTTAATTCTCTATTCAGAATTGAAAACTATAACTCGTTACGAGCCTTGGTTGCGGAAATATCTCCATCTGCATCCGATGACTTTTTTAGATTTGGGTCAATTTTCAGAAATATCACTTTGGGTGGTCATATCTCGATAGCCGGATATCGCAGAACCTTCTGGTTTTCACCAGTGAATAGCTCTTGAAAAGTTAACCAGGGATTTTGAAAGCCGCGACCTTTTACAATGCCTGGTTTTGGAAATATCGCCACCCAAACACATTGTTGAGTAGTTAAAGCTCAAAAATCTGTGGAATCACTGAAATCACTTTGGATGGCCATATTTCGATAACCAGACCACGCAGGACAATTTAGCTTGCATGTGTGTGTAGGTATTGAACAGACCTTTCGTTTGATGTATATTTCGGTGCGATTGGTGAACTTCGAAAATATAATGATTTTTAAAGACAAGTGGTTAGTCCATGATTTTTCCCAAAATTAATAAAAAAATAAATTTTTGAGTTTGGCACATCCATGGAAAGGTCTGTTAATTCTCTATTCAGAATTGAAAACTATAACTCGTTACGAGCCTTGGTTGCGGAAATATCTCCATCTGCATCCGATGACTTTTTTAGATTTGGGTCAATTTTCAGAAATATCACTTTGGGTGGTCATATCTCGATAGCCAGATATCGCAGAACCTTCTGGTTTTCACCAGTGAATAGCTCTTGAAAAGTTAACCAGGGATTTTGAAAGCCGCGACCTTTTACAATGCCTGGTTTTGGAAATATCGCCACCCAAACACATTGTTGAGTAGTTAAAGCTCAAAAATCTGTGGAATCACTGAAATCACTTTGGATGGCCATATTTCGATAACCAGACCACGCAGGACAATTTAGCTTGCATGTGTGTGTAGGTATTGAACAGACCTTTCGTTTGATGTATATTTCGGTGCGATTGGTGAACTTCGAAAATATAATGATTTTTAAAGACAAGTGGTTAGTCCATGATTTTTCCCAAAATTAATAAAAAAATAAATTTTTGAGTTTGGCACATCCATGGAAAGGTCTGTTAATTCTCTATTCAGAATTGAAAACTATAACTCGTTACGAGCCTTGGTTGCGGAAATATCTCCATCTGCATCCGATGACTTTTTTAGATTTGGGTCAATTTTCAGAAATATCACTTTGGGTGGTCATATCTCGATAGCCAGATATCGCAGAACCTTCTGGTTTTCACCAGTGAATAGCTCTTGAAAAGTTAACCAGGGATTTTGAAAGCCGCGACCTTTTACAATGCCTGGTTTTGGAAATATCGCCACCCAAACACATTGTTGAGTAGTTAAAGCTCAAAAATCTGTGGAATCACTGAAATCACTTTGGATGGCCATATTTCGATAACCAGACCACGCAGGACAATTTAGCTTGCATGTGTGTGTAGGTATTGAACAGACCTTTCGTTTGATGTATATTTCGGTGCGATTGGTGAACTTCGAAAATATAATGATTTTTAAAGACAAGTGGTTAGTCCATGATTTTTCCCAAAATTAATAAAAAAATAAATTTTTGAGTTTGGCACATCCATGGAAAGGTCTGTTAATTCTCTATTCAGAATTGAAAACTATAACTCGTTACGAGCCTTGGTTGCGGAAATATCTCCATCTGCATCCGATGACTTTTTTAGATTTGGGTCAATTTTCAGAAATATCACTTTGGGTGGTAATATCTCGATAGCCAGATATCGCAGAACCTTCTGGTTTTCACCAGTGAATAGCTCTTGAAAAGTTAACCAGGGATTTTGAAAGCCGCGACCTTTTACAATGCCTGGTTTTGGAAATATCGCCACCCAAACACATTGTTGAGTAGTTAAAGCTCAAAAATCTGTGGAATCACTGAAATCACTTTGGATGGCCATATTTCGATAACCAGACCACGCAGGACAATTTAGCTTGCATGTGTGTGTAGGTATTGAACAGACCTTTCGTTTGATGTATATTTCGGTGCGATTGGTGAACTTCGAAAATATAATGATTTTTAAAGACAAGTGGTTAGTCCATGATTTTTCCCAAAATTAATAAAAAAATAAATTTTTGAGTTTGGCACATCCATGGAAAGGTCTGTTAATTCTCTATTCAGAATTGAAAACTATAACTCGTTACGAGCCTTGGTTGCGGAAATATCTCCATCTGCATCCGATGACTTTTTTAGATTTGGGTCAATTTTCAGAAATATCACTTTGGGTGGTCATATCTCGATAGCCAGATATCGCAGAACCTTCTGGTTTTCACCAGTGAATAGCTCTTGAAAAGTTAACCAGGGATTTTGAAAGCCGCGACCTTTTACAATGCCTGGTTTTGGAAATATCGCCACCCAAACACATTGTTGAGTAGTTAAAGCTCAAAAATCTGTGGAATCACTGAAATCACTTTGGATGGCCATATTTCGATAACCAGACCACGCAGGACAATTTAGCTTGCATGTGTGTGTAGGTATTGAACAGACCTTTCGTTTGATGTATATTTCGGTGCGATTGGTGAACTTCGAAAATATAATGATTTTTAAAGACAAGTGGTTAGTCCATGATTTTTCCCAAAATTAATAAAAAAATAAATTTTTGAGTTTGGCACATCCATGGAAAGGTCTGTTAATGCTCTATTCAGAATTGAAAACTATAACTCGTTACGAGCCTTGGTTGCGGAAATATCTCCATCTGCATCCGATGACTTTTTTAGATTTGGGTCAATTTTCAGAAATATCACTTTGGGTGGTCATATCTCGATAGCCAGATATCGCAGAACCTTCTGGTTTTCACCAGTGAATAGCTCTTGAAAAGTTAACCAGGGATTTTGAAAGCCGCGACCTTTTACAATGCCTGGTTTTGGAAATATCGCCACCCAAACACATTGTTGAGTAGTTAAAGCTCAAAAATCTGTGGAATCACTGAAATCACTTTGGATGGCCATATTTCGATAACCAGACCACGCAGGACAATTTAGCTTGCATGTGTGTGTAGGTATTGAACAGACCTTTCGTTTGATGTATATTTCGGTGCGATTGGTGAACTTCGAAAATATAATGATTTTTAAAGACAAGTGGTTAGTCCATGATTTTTCCCAAAATTAATAAAAAAATAAATTTTTGAGTTTGGCACATCCATGGAAAGGTCTGTTAATTCTCTATTCAGAATTGAAAACTATAACTCGTTACGAGCCTTGGTTGCGGAAATATCTCCATCTGCATCCGATGACTTTTTTAGATTTGGGTCAATTTTCAGAAATATCACTTTGGGTGGTCATATCTCGATAGCCAGATATCGCAGAACCTTCTGGTTTTCACCAGTGAATAGCTCTTGAAAAGTTAACCAGGGATTTTGAAAGCCGCGACCTTTTACAATGCCTGGTTTTGGAAATATCGCCACCCAAACACATTGTTGAGTAGTTAAAGCTCAAAAATCTGTGGAATCACTGAAATCACTTTGGATGGCCATATTTCGATAACCAGACCACGCAGGACAATTTAGCTTGCATGTGTGTGTAGGTATTGAACAGACCTTTCGTTTGATGTATATTTCGGTGCGATTGGTGAACTTCGAAAATATAATGATTTTTAAAGACAAGTGGTTAGTCCATGATTTTTCCCAAAATTAATAAAAAAATAAATTTTTGAGTTTGGCACATCCATGGAAAGGTCTGTTAATTCTCTATTCAGAATTGAAAACTATAACTCGTTACGAGCCTTGGTTGCGGAAATATCTCCATCTGCATCCGATGACTTTTTTAGATTTGGGTCAATTTTCAGAAATATCACTTTGGGTGGTAATATCTCGATAGCCAGATATCGCAGAACCTTCTGGTTTTCACCAGTGAATAGCTCTTGAAAAGTTAACCAGGGATTTTGAAAGCCGCGACCTTTTACAATGCCTGGTTTTGGAAATATCGCCACCCAAACACATTGTTGAGTAGTTAAAGCTCAAAAATCTGTGGAATCACTGAAATCACTTTGGATGGCCATATTTCGATAACCAGACCACGCAGGACAATTTAGCTTGCATGTGTGTGTAGGTATTGAACAGACCTTTCGTTTGATGTATATTTCGGTGCGATTGGTGAACTTCGAAAATATAATGATTTTTAAAGACAAGTGGTTAGTCCATGATTTTTCCCAAAATTAATAAAAAAATAAATTTTTGAGTTTGGCACATCCATGGAAAGGTCTGTTAATTCTCTATTCAGAATTGAAAACTATAACTCGTTACGAGCCTTGGTTGCGGAAATATCTCCATCTGCATCCGATGACTTTTTTAGATTTGGGTCAATTTTCAGAAATATCACTTTGGGTGGTCATATCTCGATAGCCAGATATCGCAGAACCTTCTGGTTTTCACCAGTGAATAGCTCTTGAAAAGTTAACCAGGGATTTTGAAAGCCGCGACCTTTTACAATGCCTGGTTTTGGAAATATCGCCACCCAAACACATTGTTGAGTAGTTAAAGCTCAAAAATCTGTGGAATCATTGAAATCACTTTGGATGGCCATATTTCGATAACCAGACCACGCAGGACAATTTAGCTTGCATGTGTGTGTAGGTATTGAACAGACCTTTCGTTTGATGTATATTTCGGTGCGATTGGTGAACTTCGAAAATATAATGATTTTTAAAGACAAGTGGTTAGTCCATGATTTTTCCCAAAATTAATAAAAAAATAAATTTTTGAGTTTGGCACATCCATGGAAAGGTCTGTTAATTCTCTATTCAGAATTGAAAACTATAACTCGTTACGAGCCTTGGTTGCGGAAATATCTCCATCTGCATCCGATGACTTTTTTAGATTTGGGTCAATTTTCAGAAATATCACTTTGGGTGGTCATATCTCGATAGCCAGATATCGCAGAACCTTCTGGTTTTCACCAGTGAATAGCTCTTGAAAAGTTAACCAGGGATTTTGAAAGCCGCGACCTTTTACAATGCCTGGTTTTGGAAATATCGCCACCCAAACACATTGTTGAGTAGTTAAAGCTCAAAAATCTGTGGAATCACTGAAATCACTTTGGATGGCCATATTTCGATAACCAGACCACGCAGGACAATTTAGCTTGCATGTGTGTGTAGGTATTGAACAGACCTTTCGTTTGATGTATATTTCGGTGCGATTGGTGAACTTCGAAAATATAATGATTTTTAAAGACAAGTGGTTAGTCCATGATTTTTCCCAAAATTAATAAAAAAATAAATTTTTGAGTTTGGCACATCCATGGAAAGGTCTGTTAATTCTCTATTCAGAATTGAAAACTATAACTCGTTACGAGCCTTGGTTGCGGAAATATCTCCATCTGCATCCGATGACTTTTTTAGATTTGGGTCAATTTTCAGAAATATCACTTTGGGTGGTCATATCTCGATAGCCAGATATCGCAGAACCTTCTGGTTTTCACCAGTGAATAGCTCTTGAAAAGTTAACCAGGGATTTTGAAAGCCGCGACCTTTTACAATGCCTGGTTTTGGAAATATCGCCACCCAAACACATTGTTGAGTAGTTAAAGCTCAAAAATCTGTGGAATCATTGAAATCACTTTGGATGGCCATATTTCGATAACCAGACCACGCAGGACAATTTAGCTTGCATGTGTGTGTAGGTATTGAACAGACCTTTCGTTTGATGTATATTTCGGTGCGATTGGTGAACTTCGAAAATATAATGATTTTTAAAGACAAGTGGTTAGTCCATGATTTTTCCCAAAATTAATAAAAAAATAAATTTTTGAGTTTGGCACATCCATGGAAAGGTCTGTTAATTCTCTATTCAGAATTGAAAACTATAACTCGTTACGAGCCTTGGTTGCGGAAATATCTCCATCTGCATCCGATGACTTTTTTAGATTTGGGTCAATTTTCAGAAATATCACTTTGGGTGGTCATATCTCGATAGCCAGATATCGCAGAACCTTCTGGTTTTCACCAGTGAATAGCTCTTGAAAAGTTAACCAGGGATTTTGAAAGCCGCGACCTTTTACAATGCCTGGTTTTGGAAATATCGCCACCCAAACACATTGTTAAGTAGTTAAAGCTCAAAAATCTGTGGAATCACTGAAATCACTTTGGATGGCCATATTTCGATAACCAGACCACGCAGGACAATTTAGCTTGCATGTGTGTGTAGGTATTGAACAGACCTTTCGTTTGATGTATATTTCGGTGCGATTGGTGAACTTCGAAAATATAATGATTTTTAAAGACAAGTGGTTAGTCCATGATTTTTCCCAAAATTAATAAAAAAATAAATTTTTGAGTTTGGCACATCCATGGAAAGGTCTGTTAATTCTCTATTCAGAATTGAAAACTATAACTCGTTACGAGCCTTGGTTGCGGAAATATCTCCATCTGCATCCGATGACTTTTTTAGATTTGGGTCAATTTTCAGAAATATCACTTTGGGTGGTCATATCTCGATAGCCGGATATCGCAGAACCTTCTGGTTTTCACCAGTGAATAGCTCTTGAAAAGTTAACCAGGGATTTTGAAAGCCGCGACCTTTTACAATGCCTGGTTTTGGAAATATCGCCACCCAAACACATTGTTGAGTAGTTAAAGCTCAAAAATCTGTGGAATCACTGAAATCACTTTGGATGGCCATATTTCGATAACCAGACCACGCAGGACAATTTAGCTTGCATGTGTGTGTAGGTATTGAACAGACCTTTCGTTTGATGTATATTTCGGTGCGATTGGTGAACTTCGAAAATATAATGATTTTTAAAGACAAGTGGTTAGTCCATGATTTTTCCCAAAATTAATAAAAAAATAAATTTTTGAGTTTGGCACATCCATGGAAAGGTCTGTTAATTCTCTATTCAGAATTGAAAACTATAACTCGTTACGAGCCTTGGTTGCGGAAATATCTCCATCTGCATCCGATGACTTTTTTAGATTTGGGTCAATTTTCAGAAATATCACTTTGGGTGGTCATATCTCGATAGCCAGATATCGCAGAACCTTCTGGTTTTCACCAGTGAATAGCTCTTGAAAAGTTAACCAGGGATTTTGAAAGCCGCGACCTTTTACAATGCCTGGTTTTGGAAATATCGCCACCCAAACACATTGTTGAGTAGTTAAAGCTCAAAAATCTGTGGAATCACTGAAATCACTTTGGATGGCCATATTTCGATAACCAGACCACGCAGGACAATTTAGCTTGCATGTGTGTGTAGGTATTGAACAGACCTTTCGTTTGATGTATATTTCGGTGCGATTGGTGAACTTCGAAAATATAATGATTTTTAAAGACAAGTGGTTAGTCCATGATTTTTCCCAAAATTAATAAAAAAATAAATTTTTGAGTTTGGCACATCCATGGAAAGGTCTGTTAATTCTCTATTCAGAATTGAAAACTATAACTCGTTACGAGCCTTGGTTGCGGAAATATCTCCATCTGCATCCGATGACTTTTTTAGATTTGGGTCAATTTTCAGAAATATCACTTTGGGTGGTCATATCTCGATAGCCAGATATCGCAGAACCTTCTGGTTTTCACCAGTGAATAGCTCTTGAAAAGTTAACCAGGGATTTTGAAAGCCGCGACCTTTTACAATGCCTGGTTTTGGAAATATCGCCACCCAAACACATTGTTGAGTAGTTAAAGCTCAAAAATCTGTGGAATCACTGAAATCACTTTGGATGGCCATATTTCGATAACCAGACCACGCAGGACAATTTAGCTTGCATGTGTGTGTAGGTATTGAACAGACCTTTCGTTTGATGTATATTTCGGTGCGATTGGTGAACTTCGAAAATATAATGATTTTTAAAGACAAGTGGTTAGTCCATGATTTTTCCCAAAATTAATAAAAAAATAAATTTTTGAGTTTGGCACATCCATGGAAAGGTCTGTTAATTCTCTATTCAGAATTGAAAACTATAACTCGTTACGAGCCTTGGTTGCGGAAATATCTCCATCTGCATCCGATGACTTTTTTAGATTTGGGTCAATTTTCAGAAATATCACTTTGGGTGGTAATATCTCGATAGCCAGATATCGCAGAACCTTCTGGTTTTCACCAGTGAATAGCTCTTGAAAAGTTAACCAGGGATTTTGAAAGCCGCGACCTTTTACAATGCCTGGTTTTGGAAATATCGCCACCCAAACACATTGTTGAGTAGTTAAAGCTCAAAAATCTGTGGAATCACTGAAATCACTTTGGATGGCCATATTTCGATAACCAGACCACGCAGGACAATTTAGCTTGCATGTGTGTGTAGGTATTGAACAGACCTTTCGTTTGATGTATATTTCGGTGCGATTGGTGAACTTCGAAAATATAATGATTTTTAAAGACAAGTGGTTAGTCCATGATTTTTCCCAAAATTAATAAAAAAATAAATTTTTGAGTTTGGCACATCCATGGAAAGGTCTGTTAATTCTCTATTCAGAATTGAAAACTATAACTCGTTACGAGCCTTGGTTGCGGAAATATCTCCATCTGCATCCGATGACTTTTTTAGATTTGGGTCAATTTTCAGAAATATCACTTTGGGTGGTCATATCTCGATAGCCAGATATCGCAGAACCTTCTGGTTTTCACCAGTGAATAGCTCTTGAAAAGTTAACCAGGGATTTTGAAAGCCGCGACCTTTTACAATGCCTGGTTTTGGAAATATCGCCACCCAAACACATTGTTGAGTAGTTAAAGCTCAAAAATCTGTGGAATCACTGAAATCACTTTGGATGGCCATATTTCGATAACCAGACCACGCAGGACAATTTAGCTTGCATGTGTGTGTAGGTATTGAACAGACCTTTCGTTTGATGTATATTTCGGTGCGATTGGTGAACTTCGAAAATATAATGATTTTTAAAGACAAGTGGTTAGTCCATGATTTTTCCCAAAATTAATAAAAAAATAAATTTTTGAGTTTGGCACATCCATGGAAAGGTCTGTTAATTCTCTATTCAGAATTGAAAACTATAACTCGTTACGAGCCTTGGTTGCGGAAATATCTCCATCTGCATCCGATGACTTTTTTAGATTTGGGTCAATTTTCAGAAATATCACTTTGGGTGGTCATATCTCGATAGCCAGATATCGCAGAACCTTCTGGTTTTCACCAGTGAATAGCTCTTGAAAAGTTAACCAGGGATTTTGAAAGCCGCGACCTTTTACAATGCCTGGTTTTGGAAATATCGCCACCCAAACACATTGTTGAGTAGTTAAAGCTCAAAAATCTGTGGAATCACTGAAATCACTTTGGATGGCCATATTTCGATAACCAGACCACGCAGGACAATTTAGCTTGCATGTGTGTGTAGGTATTGAACAGACCTTTCGTTTGATGTATATTTCGGTGCGATTGGTGAACTTCGAAAATATAATGATTTTTAAAGACAAGTGGTTAGTCCATGATTTTTCCCAAAATTAATAAAAAAATAAATTTTTGAGTTTGGCACATCCATGGAAAGGTCTGTTAATTCTCTATTCAGAATTGAAAACTATAACTCGTTACGAGCCTTGGTTGCGGAAATATCTCCATCTGCATCCGATAACTTTTTTAGATTTGGGTCAATTTTCAGAAATATCACTTTGGGTGGTCATATCTCGATAGCCAGATATCGCAGAACCTTCTGGTTTTCACCAGTGAATAGCTCTTGAAAAGTTAACCAGGGATTTTGAAAGCCGCGACCTTTTACAATGCCTGGTTTTGGAAATATCGCCACCCAAACACATTGTTGAGTAGTTAAAGCTCAAAAATCTGTGGAATCACTGAAATCACTTTGGATGGCCATATTTCGATAACCAGACCACGCAGGACAATTTAGCTTGCATGTGTGTGTAGGTATTGAACAGACCTTTCGTTTGATGTATATTTCGGTGCGATTGGTGAACTTCGAAAATATAATGATTTTTAAAGACAAGTGGTTAGTCCATGATTTTTCCCAAAATTAATAAAAAAATAAATTTTTGAGTTTGGCACATCCATGGAAAGGTCTGTTAATTCTCTATTCAGAATTGAAAACTATAACTCGTTACGAGCCTTGGTTGCGGAAATATCTCCATCTGCATCCGATGACTTTTTTAGATTTGGGTCAATTTTCAGAAATATCACTTTGGGTGGTCATATCTCGATAGCCAGATATCGCAGAACCTTCTGGTTTTCACCAGTGAATAGCTCTTGAAAAGTTAACCAGGGATTTTGAAAGCCGCGACCTTTTACAATGCCTGGTTTTGGAAATATCGCCACCCAAACACATTGTTGAGTAGTTAAAGCTCAAAAATCTGTGGAATCACTGAAATCACTTTGGATGGCCATATTTCGATAACCAGACCACGCAGGACAATTTAGCTTGCATGTGTGTGTAGGTATTGAACAGACCTTTCGTTTGATGTATATTTCGGTGCGATTGGTGAACTTCGAAAATATAATGATTTTTAAAGACAAGTGGTTAGTCCATGATTTTTCCCAAAATTAATAAAAAAATAAATTTTTGAGTTTGGCACATCCATGGAAAGGTCTGTTAATTCTCTATTCAGAATTGAAAACTATAACTCGTTACGAGCCTTGGTTGCGGAAATATCTCCATCTGCATCCGATGACTTTTTTAGATTTGGGTCAATTTTCAGAAATATCACTTTGGGTGGTCATATCTCGATAGCCAGATATCGCAGAACCTTCTGGTTTTCACCAGTGAATAGCTCTTGAAAAGTTAACCAGGGATTTTGAAAGCCGCGACCTTTTACAATGCCTGGTTTTGGAAATATCGCCACCCAAACACATTGTTGAGTAGTTAAAGCTCAAAAATCTGTGGAATCATTGAAATCACTTTGGATGGCCATATTTCGATAACCAGACCACGCAGGACAATTTAGCTTGCATGTGTGTGTAGGTATTGAACAGACCTTTCGTTTGATGTATATTTCGGTGCGATTGGTGAACTTCGAAAATATAATGATTTTTAAAGACAAGTGGTTAGTCCATGATTTTTCCCAAAATTAATAAAAAAATAAATTTTTGAGTTTGGCACATCCATGGAAAGGTCTGTTAATTCTCTATTCAGAATTGAAAACTATAACTCGTTACGAGCCTTGGTTGCGGAAATATCTCCATCTGCATCCGATGACTTTTTTAGATTTGGGTCAATTTTCAGAAATATCACTTTGGGTGGTCATATCTCGATAGCCAGATATCGCAGAACCTTCTGGTTTTCACCAGTGAATAGCTCTTGAAAAGTTAACCAGGGATTTTGAAAGCCGCGACCTTTTACAATGCCTGGTTTTGGAAATATCGCCACCCAAACACATTGTTGAGTAGTTAAAGCTCAAAAATCTGTGGAATCATTGAAATCACTTTGGATGGCCATATTTCGATAACCAGACCACGCAGGACAATTTAGCTTGCATGTGTGTGTAGGTATTGAACAGACCTTTCGTTTGATGTATATTTCGGTGCGATTGGTGAACTTCGAAAATATAATGATTTTTAAAGACAAGTGGTTAGTCCATGATTTTTCCCAAAATTAATAAAAAAATAAATTTTTGAGTTTGGCACATCCATGGAAAGGTCTGTTAATTCTCTATTCAGAATTGAAAACTATAACTCGTTACGAGCCTTGGTTGCGGAAATATCTCCATCTGCATCCGATGACTTTTTTAGATTTGGGTCAATTTTCAGAAATATCACTTTGGGTGGTCATATCTCGATAGCCAGATATCGCAGAACCTTCTGGTTTTCACCAGTGAATAGCTCTTGAAAAGTTAACCAGGGATTTTGAAAGCCGCGACCTTTTACAATGCCTGGTTTTGGAAATATCGCCACCCAAACACATTGTTAAGTAGTTAAAGCTCAAAAATCTGTGGAATCACTGAAATCACTTTGGATGGCCATATTTCGATAACCAGACCACGCAGGACAATTTAGCTTGCATGTGTGTGTAGGTATTGAACAGACCTTTCGTTTGATGTATATTTCGGTGCGATTGGTGAACTTCGAAAATATAATGATTTTTAAAGACAAGTGGTTAGTCCATGATTTTTCCCAAAATTAATAAAAAAATAAATTTTTGAGTTTGGCACATCCATGGAAAGGTCTGTTAATTCTCTATTCAGAATTGAAAACTATAACTCGTTACGAGCCTTGGTTGCGGAAATATCTCCATCTGCATCCGATGACTTTTTTAGATTTGGGTCAATTTTCAGAAATATCACTTTGGGTGGTCATATCTCGATAGCCGGATATCGCAGAACCTTCTGGTTTTCACCAGTGAATAGCTCTTGAAAAGTTAACCAGGGATTTTGAAAGCCGCGACCTTTTACAATGCCTGGTTTTGGAAATATCGCCACCCAAACACATTGTTGAGTAGTTAAAGCTCAAAAATCTGTGGAATCACTGAAATCACTTTGGATGGCCATATTTCGATAACCAGACCACGCAGGACAATTTAGCTTGCATGTGTGTGTAGGTATTGAACAGACCTTTCGTTTGATGTATATTTCGGTGCGATTGGTGAACTTCGAAAATATAATGATTTTTAAAGACAAGTGGTTAGTCCATGATTTTTCCCAAAATTAATAAAAAAATAAATTTTTGAGTTTGGCACATCCATGGAAAGGTCTGTTAATTCTCTATTCAGAATTGAAAACTATAACTCGTTACGAGCCTTGGTTGCGGAAATATCTCCATCTGCATCCGATGACTTTTTTAGATTTGGGTCAATTTTCAGAAATATCACTTTGGGTGGTCATATCTCGATAGCCAGATATCTCAGAACCTTCTGGTTTTCACCAGTGAATAGCTCTTGAAAAGTTAACCAGGGATTTTGAAAGCCGCGACCTTTTACAATGCCTGGTTTTGGAAACATCGCCACCCAAACACATTGTTGAGTAGTTAAAGCTCAAAAATCTGTGGAATCACTGAAATCACTTTGGATGGCCATATTTCGATAACCAGACCACGCAGGACAATTTAGCTTGCATGTGTGTGTAGGTATTGAACAGACCTTTCGTTTGATGTATATTTCGGTGCGATTGGTGAACTTCGAAAATATAATGATTTTTAAAGACAAGTGGTTAGTCCATGATTTTTCCCAAAATTAATAAAAAAATATATTTTTGAGTTTGGCACATCCATGGAAAGGTCTGTTAATTCTTAATTCAGAATTGAAAACTATAACTCGTTACGAGCCTTGGTTGCGGAAATATCTCCATCTGCATCCGATGACTTTTTTAGATTTGGGTCAATTTTCAGAAATATCACTTTGGGTGGTCATATCTCGATAGCCAGATATCGCAGAACCTTCTGGTTTTCACCAGTGAATAGCTCTTGAAAAGTTAACCAGGGATTTTGAAAGCCGCGACCTTTTACAATGCCTGGTTTTGGAAATATCGCCACCCAAACACATTGTTGAGTAGTTAAAGCTCAAAAATCTGTGGAATCACTGAAATCACTTTGGATGGCCATATTTCGATAACCAGACCACGCAGGACAATTTAGCTTGCATGTGTGTGTAGGTATTGAACAGACCTTTCGTTTGATGTATATTTCGGTGCGATTGGTGAACTTCGAAAATATAATGATTTTTAAAGACAAGTGGTTAGTCCATGATTTTTCCCAAAATTAATAAAAAAATAAATTTTTGAGTTTGGCACATCCATGGAAAGGTCTGTTAATTCTCTATTCAGAATTGAAAACTATAACTCGTTACGAGCCTTGGTTGCGGAAATATCTCCATCTGCATCCGATGACTTTTTTAGATTTGGGTCAATTTTCAGAAATATCACTTTGGGTGGTCATATCTCGATAGCCAGATATCGCAGAACCTTCTGGTTTTCACCAGTGAATAGCTCTTGAAAAGTTAACCAGGGATTTTGAAAGCCGCGACCTTTTACAATGCCTGGTTTTGGAAACATCGCCACCCAAACACATTGTTGAGTAGTTAAAGCTCAAAAATCTGTGGAATCACTGAAATCACTTTGGATGGCCATATTTCGATAACCAGACCACGCAGGACAATTTAGCTTGCATGTGTGTGTAGGTATTGAACAGACCTTTCGTTTGATGTATATTTCGGTGCGATTGGTGAACTTCGAAAATATAATGATTTTTAAAGACAAGTGGTTAGTCCATGATTTTTCCCAAAATTAATAAAAAAATATATTTTTGAGTTTGGCACATCCATGGAAAGGTCTGTTAATTCTTAATTCAGAATTGAAAACTATAACTCGTTACGAGCCTTGGTTGCGGAAATATCTCCATCTGCATCCGATGACTTTTTTAGATTTGGGTCAATTTTCAGAAATATCACTTTGGGTGGTCATATCTCGATAGCCAGATATCGCAGAACCTTCTGGTTTTCACCAGTGAATAGCTCTTGAAAAGTTAACCAGGGATTTTGAAAGCCGCGACCTTTTACAATGCCTGGTTTTGGAAATATCGCCACCCAAACACATTGTTGAGTAGTTAAAGCTCAAAAATCTGTGGAATCACTGAAATCACTTTGGATGGCCATATTTCGATAACCAGACCACGCAGGACAATTTAGCTTGCATGTGTGTGTAGGTATTGAACAGACCTTTCGTTTGATGTATATTTCGGTGCGATTGGTGAACTTCGAAAATATAATGATTTTTAAAGACAAGTGGTTAGTCCATGATTTTTCCCAAAATTAATAAAAAAATAAATTTTTGAGTTTGGCACATCCATGGAAAGGTCTGTTAATTCTCTATTCAGAATTGAAAACTATAACTCGTTACGAGCCTTGGTTGCGGAAATATCTCCATCTGCATCCGATGACTTTTTTAGATTTGGGTCAATTTTCAGAAATATCACTTTGGGTGGTCATATCTCGATAGCCAGATATCGCAGAACCTTCTGGTTTTCACCAGTGAATAGCTCTTGAAAAGTTAACCAGGGATTTTGAAAGCCGCGACCTTTTACAATGCCTGGTTTTGGAAATATCGCCACCCAAACACATTGTTGAGTAGTTAAAGCTCAAAAATCTGTGGAATCACTGAAATCACTTTGGATGGCCATATTTCGATAACCAGACCACGCAGGACAATTTAGCTTGCATGTGTGTGTAGATATTGAACAGACCTTTCGTTTGATGTATATTTCGGTGCGATTGGTGAACTTCGAAAATATAATGATTTTTAAAGACAAGTGGTTAGTCCATGATTTTTTCCAAAATTAATAAAAAAATAAATTTTTGAGTTTGGCACATCCATGGAAAGGTCTGTTAATTCTCTATTCAGAATTGAAAACTATAACTCGTTACGAGCCTTGGTTGCGGAAATATCTCCATCTGCATCCGATGACTTTTTTAGATTTGGGTCACTTTTCAGAAATATCACTTTGGGTGGTCATATCTCGATAGCCAGATATCGCAGAACCTTCTGGTTTTCACCAGTGAATAGCTCTTGAAAAGTTAACCAGGGATTTTGAAAACCGCGACCTTTTACAATGCCTGGTTTTAGAAATATCGCCACCCAAACACATTGTTGAGTAGTTAAAGCTCAAAAATCTGTGGAATCATTGAAATCACTTTGGATGGCCATATTTCGATAACCAGACCACGCAGGACAATTTAGCTTGCATGTGTGTGTAGGTATTGAACAGACCTTTCGTTTGATGTATATTTCGGTGCGATTGGTGAACTTCGAAAATATAATGATTTTTAAAGACAAGTGGTTAGTCCATGATTTTTCCCAAAATTAATAAAAAAATAAATTTTTGAGTTTGGCACATCCATGGAAAGGTCTGTTAATTCTCTATTCAGAATTGAAAACTATAACTCGTTACCAGCCTTGGTTGCGGAAATATCTCCATCTGCATCCGATGACTTTTTTAGATTTGGGTCAATTTTCAGAAATATCACTTTGGGTGGTCATATCTCGATAGCCAGATATCACAGAACCTTCTGGTTTTCACCAGTGAATAGCTCTTGAAAAGCTAACCAGGGATTTTGAAAGCCGCGACCTTTTACAATGCCTGGTTTTGGAAATATCGCCACCCAAACACATTGTTGAGTAGTTAAAGCTCAAAAATCTGTGGAATCACTGAAATCACTTTGGATGGCCATATTTCGATAACCAGACCACGCAGGACAATTTAGCTTGCATGTGTGTGTAGGTATTGAACAGACCTTTCGTTTGATGTATATTTCGGTGCGATTGGTGAACTTCGAAAATATAATGATTTTTAAAGACAAGTGGTGTCCATGATTTTTCCCAAAATTAATAAAAAAATAAATTTTTGAGTGTGGCACATCCATGGAAAGGTCTGTTAATTCTCTATTCAGAATTGAAAACTATAACTCGTTACGAGCCTTGGTTGCGGAAATATCTCCATCTGCATCCGATGACTTTTTTAGATTTGGGTCAATTTTCAGAAATATCACTTTGGGTGGTCATATCTCGATAGCCAGATATCGCAGAACCTTCTGGTTTTCACCAGTGAATAGCTCTTGAAAAGTTAACCAGGGATTTTGAAAGCCGCGACCTTTTACAATGCCTGGTTTTGGAAATATCGCCACCCAAACACATTGTTGAGTAGTTAAAGCTCAAAAATCTGTGGAATCACTGAAATCACTTTGGATGGCCATATTTCGATAACCAGACCACGCAGGACAATTTAGCTTGCATGTGTGTGTAGGTATTGAACAGACCTTTCGTTTGATGTATATTTCGGTGCGATTGGTGAACTTCGAAAATATAATGATTTTTAAAGACAAGTGGTTAGTCCATGATTTTTCCCAAAATTAATAAAAAAATAAATTTTTGAGTTTGGCACATCCATGGAAAGGTCTGTTAATTCTCTATTCAGAATTGAAAACTATAACTCGTTACCAGCCTTGGTTGCGGAAATATCTCCATCTGCATCCGATGACTTTTTTAGATTTGGGTCAATTTTCAGAAATATCACTTTGGGTGGTCATATCTCGATAGCCAGATATCACAGAACCTTCTGGTTTTCACCAGTGAATAGCTCTTGAAAAGTTAACCAGGGATTTTGAAAGCCGCGACCTTTTACAATGCCTGGTTTTGGAAATATCGCCACCCAAACACATTGTTGAGTAGTTAAAGCTCAAAAATCTGTGGAATCACTGAAATCACTTTGGATGGCCATATTTCGATAACCAGACCACGCAGGACAATTTAGCTTGCATGTGTGTGTAGGTATTGAACAGACCTTTCGTTTGATGTATATTTCGGTGCGATTGGTGAACTTCGAAAATATAATGATTTTTAAAGACAAGTGGTGTCCATGATTTTTCCCAAAATTAATAAAAAAATAAATTTTTGAGTGTGGCACATCCATGGAAAGGTCTGTTAATTCTCTATTCAGAATTGAAAACTATAACTCGTTACGAGCCTTGGTTGCGGAAATATCTCCATCTGCATCCGATGACTTTTTTAGATTTGGGTCAATTTTCAGAAATATCACTTTGGGTGGTCATATCTCGATAGCCAGATATCGCAGAACCTTCTGGTTTTCACCAGTGAATAGCTCTTGAAAAGTTAACCAGGGATTTTGAAAGCCGCGACCTTTTACAATGCCTGGTTTTGGAAATATCGCCACCCAAACACATTGTTGAGTAGTTAAAGCTCAAAAATCTGTGGAATCACTGAAATCACTTTGGATGGCCATATTTCGATAACCAGACCACGCAGGACAATTTAGCTTGCATGTGTGTGTAGGTATTGAACAGACCTTTCGTTTGATGTATATTTCGGTGCGATTGGTGAACTTCGAAAATATAATGATTTTTAAAGACAAGTGGTTAGTCCATGATTTTTCCCAAAATTAATAAAAAAATATATTTTTGAGTTTGGCACATCCATGGAAAGGTCTGTTAATTCTTAATTCAGAATTGAAAACTATAACTCGTTACCAGCCTTGGTTGCGGAAATATCTCCATCTGCATCCGATGACTTTTTTAGATTTGGGTCAATTTTCAGAAATATCACTTTGGGTGGTCATATCTCGATAGCCAGATATCGCAGAACCTTCTGGTTTTCACCAGTGAATAGCTCTTGAAAAGTTAACCAGGGATTTTGAAAGCCGCGACCTTTTACAATGCCTGGTTTTGGAAATATCGCCACCCAAACACATTGTTGAGTAGTTAAAGCTCAAAAATCTGTGGAATCACTGAAATCACTTTGGATGGCCATATTTCGATAACCAGACCACGCAGGACAATTTAGCTTGCATGTGTGTGTAGGTATTGAACAGACCTTTCGTTTGATGTATATTTCGGTGCGATTGGTGAACTTCGAAAATATAATGATTTTTAAAGACAAGTGGTTAGTCCATGATTTTTCCCAAAATTAATAAAAAAATAAATTTTTGAGTTTGGCACATCCATGGAAAGGTCTGTTAATTCTCTATTCAGAATTGAAAACTATAACTCGTTACCAGCCTTGGTTGCGGAAATATCTCCATCTGCATCCGATGACTTTTTTAGATTTGGGTCAATTTTCAGAAATATCACTTTGGGTGGTCATATCTCGATAGCCAGATATCGCAGAACCTTCTGGTTTTCACCAGTGAATAGCTCTTGAAAAGTTAACCAGGGATTTTGAAAGCCGCGACCTTTTACAATGCCTGGTTTTGGAAATATCGCCACCCAAACACATTGTTGAGTAGTTAAAGCTCAAAAATCTGTGGAATCACTGAAATCACTTTGGATGGCCATATTTCGATAACCAGACCACGCAGGACAATTTAGCTTGCATGTGTGTGTAGGTATTGAACAGACCTTTCGTTTGATGTATATTTCGGTGCGATTGGTGAACTTCGAAAATATAATGATTTTTAAAGACAAGTGGTTAGTCCATGATTTTTCCCAAAATTAATAAAAAAATAAATTTTTGAGTTTGGCACATCCATGGAAAGGTCTGTTAATTCTCTATTCAGAATTGAAAACTATAACTCGTTACGAGCCTTGGTTGCGGAAATATCTCCATCTGCATCCGATGACTTTTTTAGATTTGGGTCAATTTTCAGAAATATCACTTTGGGTGGTCATATCTCGATAGCCAGATATCGCAGAACCTTCTGGTTTTCACCAGTGAATAGCTCTTGAAAAGTTAACCAGGGATTTTGAAAGCCGCGACCTTTTACAATGCCTGGTTTTGGAAATATCGCCACCCAAACACATTGTTGAGTAGTTAAAGCTCAAAAATCTGTGGAATCACTGAAATCACTTTGGATGGCCATATTTCGATAACCAGACCACGCAGGACAATTTAGCTTGCATGTGTGTGTAGGTATTGAACAGACCTTTCGTTTGATGTATATTTCGGTGCGATTGGTGAACTTCGAAAATATAATGATTTTTAAAGACAAGTGGTTAGTCCATGATTTTTTCCAAAATTAATAAAAAAATAAATTTTTGAGTTTGGCACATCCATGGAAAGGTCTGTTAATTCTCTATTCAGAATTGAAAACTATAACTCGTTACGAGCCTTGGTTGCGGAAATATCTCCATCTGCATCCGATGACTTTTTTAGATTTGGGTCACTTTTCAGAAATATCACTTTGGGTGGTCATATCTCGATAGCCAGATATCGCAGAACCTTCTGGTTTTCACCAGTGAATAGCTCTTGAAAAGTTAACCAGGGATTTTGAAAACCGCGACCTTTTACAATGCCTGGTTTTAGAAATATCGCCACCCAAACACATTGTTGAGTAGTTAAAGCTCAAAAATCTGTGGAATCATTGAAATCACTTTGGATGGCCATATTTCGATAACCAGACCACGCAGGACAATTTAGCTTGCATGTGTGTGTAGGTATTGAACAGACCTTTCGTTTGATGTATATTTCGGTGCGATTGGTGAACTTCGAAAATATAATGATTTTTAAAGACAAGTGGTTAGTCCATGATTTTTCCCAAAATTAATAAAAAAATAAATTTTTGAGTTTGGCACATCCATGGAAAGGTCTGTTAATTCTCTATTCAGAATTGAAAACTATAACTCGTTACCAGCCTTGGTTGCGGAAATATCTCCATCTGCATCCGATGACTTTTTTAGATTTGGGTCAATTTTCAGAAATATCACTTTGGGTGGTCATATCTCGATAGCCAGATATCACAGAACCTTCTGGTTTTCACCAGTGAATAGCTCTTGAAAAGTTAACCAGGGATTTTGAAAGCCGCGACCTTTTACAATGCCTGGTTTTGGAAATATCGCCACCCAAACACATTGTTGAGTAGTTAAAGCTCAAAAATCTGTGGAATCACTGAAATCACTTTGGATGGCCATATTTCGATAACCAGACCACGCAGGACAATTTAGCTTGCATGTGTGTGTAGGTATTGAACAGACCTTTCGTTTGATGTATATTTCGGTGCGATTGGTGAACTTCGAAAATATAATGATTTTTAAAGACAAGTGGTGTCCATGATTTTTCCCAAAATTAATAAAAAAATAAATTTTTGAGTGTGGCACATCCATGGAAAGGTCTGTTAATTCTCTATTCAGAATTGAAAACTATAACTCGTTACGAGCCTTGGTTGCGGAAATATCTCCATCTGCATCCGATGACTTTTTTAGATTTGGGTCAATTTTCAGAAATATCACTTTGGGTGGTCATATCTCGATAGCCAGATATCGCAGAACCTTCTGGTTTTCACCAGTGAATAGCTCTTGAAAAGTTAACCAGGGATTTTGAAAGCCGCGACCTTTTACAATGCCTGGTTTTGGAAATATCGCCACCCAAACACATTGTTGAGTAGTTAAAGCTCAAAAATCTGTGGAATCACTGAAATCACTTTGGATGGCCATATTTCGATAACCAGACCACGCAGGACAATTTAGCTTGCATGTGTGTGTAGGTATTGAACAGACCTTTCGTTTGATGTATATTTCGGTGCGATTGGTGAACTTCGAAAATATAATGATTTTTAAAGACAAGTGGTTAGTCCATGATTTTTCCCAAAATTAATAAAAAAATAAATTTTTGAGTTTGGCACATCCATGGAAAGGTCTGTTAATTCTCTATTCAGAATTGAAAACTATAACTCGTTACCAGCCTTGGTTGCGGAAATATCTCCATCTGCATCCGATGACTTTTTTAGATTTGGGTCAATTTTCAGAAATATCACTTTGGGTGGTCATATCTCGATAGCCAGATATCACAGAACCTTCTGGTTTTCACCAGTGAATAGCTCTTGAAAAGTTAACCAGGGATTTTGAAAGCCGCGACCTTTTACAATGCCTGGTTTTGGAAATATCGCCACCCAAACACATTGTTGAGTAGTTAAAGCTCAAAAATCTGTGGAATCACTGAAATCACTTTGGATGGCCATATTTCGATAACCAGACCACGCAGGACAATTTAGCTTGCATGTGTGTGTAGGTATTGAACAGACCTTTCGTTTGATGTATATTTCGGTGCGATTGGTGAACTTCGAAAATATAATGATTTTTAAAGACAAGTGGTGTCCATGATTTTTCCCAAAATTAATAAAAAAATAAATTTTTGAGTGTGGCACATCCATGGAAAGGTCTGTTAATTCTCTATTCAGAATTGAAAACTATAACTCGTTACGAGCCTTGGTTGCGGAAATATCTCCATCTGCATCCGATGACTTTTTTAGATTTGGGTCAATTTTCAGAAATATCACTTTGGGTGGTCATATCTCGATAGCCAGATATCGCAGAACCTTCTGGTTTTCACCAGTGAATAGCTCTTGAAAAGTTAACCAGGGATTTTGAAAGCCGCGACCTTTTACAATGCCTGGTTTTGGAAATATCGCCACCCAAACACATTGTTGAGTAGTTAAAGCTCAAAAATCTGTGGAATCACTGAAATCACTTTGGATGGCCATATTTCGATAACCAGACCACGCAGGACAATTTAGCTTGCATGTGTGTGTAGGTATTGAACAGACCTTTCGTTTGATGTATATTTCGGTGCGATTGGTGAACTTCGAAAATATAATGATTTTTAAAGACAAGTGGTTAGTCCATGATTTTTCCCAAAATTAATAAAAAAATATATTTTTGAGTTTGGCACATCCATGGAAAGGTCTGTTAATTCTTAATTCAGAATTGAAAACTATAACTCGTTACCAGCCTTGGTTGCGGAAATATCTCCATCTGCATCCGATGACTTTTTTAGATTTGGGTCAATTTTCAGAAATATCACTTTGGGTGGTCATATCTCGATAGCCAGATATCGCAGAACCTTCTGGTTTTCACCAGTGAATAGCTCTTGAAAAGTTAACCAGGGATTTTGAAAGCCGCGACCTTTTACAATGCCTGGTTTTGGAAATATCGCCACCCAAACACATTGTTGAGTAGTTAAAGCTCAAAAATCTGTGGAATCACTGAAATCACTTTGGATGGCCATATTTCGATAACCAGACCACGCAGGACAATTTAGCTTGCATGTGTGTGTAGGTATTGAACAGACCTTTCGTTTGATGTATATTTCGGTGCGATTGGTGAACTTCGAAAATATAATGATTTTTAAAGACAAGTGGTTAGTCCATGATTTTTCCCAAAATTAATAAAAAAATAAATTTTTGAGTTTGGCACATCCATGGAAAGGTCTGTTAATTCTCTATTCAGAATTGAAAACTATAACTCGTTACCAGCCTTGGTTGCGGAAATATCTCCATCTGCATCCGATGACTTTTTTAGATTTGGGTCAATTTTCAGAAATATCACTTTGGGTGGTCATATCTCGATAGCCAGATATCGCAGAACCTTCTGGTTTTCACCAGTGAATAGCTCTTGAAAAGTTAACCAGGGATTTTGAAAGCCGCGACCTTTTACAATGCCTGGTTTTGGAAATATCGCCACCCAAACACATTGTTGAGTAGTTAAAGCTCAAAAATCTGTGGAATCACTGAAATCACTTTGGATGGCCATATTTCGATAACCAGACCACGCAGGACAATTTAGCTTGCATGTGTGTGTAGGTATTGAACAGACCTTTCGTTTGATGTATATTTCGGTGCGATTGGTGAACTTCGAAAATATAATGATTTTTAAAGACAAGTGGTTAGTCCATGATTTTTCCCAAAATTAATAAAAAAATAAATTTTTGAGTTTGGCACATCCATGGAAAGGTCTGTTAATTCTCTATTCAGAATTGAAAACTATAACTCGTTACCAGCCTTGGTTGCGGAAATATCTCCATCTGCATCCGATGACTTTTTTAGATTTGGGTCAATTTTCAGAAATATCACTTTGGGTGGTCATATCTCGATAGCCAGATATCACAGAACCTTCTGGTTTTCACCAGTGAATAGCTCTTGAAAAGTTAACCAGGGATTTTGAAAGCCGCGACCTTTTACAATGCCTGGTTTTGGAAATATCGCCACCCAAACACATTGTTGAGTAGTTAAAGCTCAAAAATCTGTGGAATCACTGAAATCACTTTGGATGGCCATATTTCGATAACCAGACCACGCAGGACAATTTAGCTTGCATGTGTGTGTAGGTATTGAACAGACCTTTCGTTTGATGTATATTTCGGTGCGATTGGTGAACTTCGAAAATATAATGATTTTTAAAGACAAGTGGTGTCCATGATTTTTCCCAAAATTAATAAAAAAATAAATTTTTGAGTGTGGCACATCCATGGAAAGGTCTGTTAATTCTCTATTCAGAATTGAAAACTATAACTCGTTACGAGCCTTGGTTGCGGAAATATCTCCATCTGCATCCGATGACTTTTTTAGATTTGGGTCAATTTTCAGAAATATCACTTTGGGTGGTCATATCTCGATAGCCAGATATCGCAGAACCTTCTGGTTTTCACCAGTGAATAGCTCTTGAAAAGTTAACCAGGGATTTTGAAAGCCGCGACCTTTTACAATGCCTGGTTTTGGAAATATCGCCACCCAAACACATTGTTGAGTAGTTAAAGCTCAAAAATCTGTGGAATCACTGAAATAACTTTGGATGGCCATATTTCGATAACCAGACCACGCAGGACAATTTAGCTTGCATGTGTGTGTAGGTATTGAACAGACCTTTCGTTTGATGTATATTTCGGTGCGATTGGTGAACTTCGAAAATATAATGATTTTTAAAGACAAGTGGTTAGTCCATGATTTTTCCCAAAATTAATAAAAAAATATATTTTTGAGTTTGGCACATCCATGGAAAGGTCTGTTAATTCTTAATTCAGAATTGAAAACTATAACTCGTTACCAGCCTTGGTTGCGGAAATATCTCCATCTGCATCCGATGACTTTTTTAGATTTGGGTCAATTTTCAGAAATATCACTTTGGGTGGTCATATCTCGATAGCCAGATATCGCAGAACCTTCTGGTTTTCACCAGTGAATAGCTCTTGAAAAGTTAACCAGGGATTTTGAAAGCCGCGACCTTTTACAATGCCTGGTTTTGGAAATATCGCCACCCAAACACATTGTTGAGTAGTTAAAGCTCAAAAATCTGTGGAATCACTGAAATCACTTTGGATGGCCATATTTCGATAACCAGACCACGCAGGACAATTTAGCTTGCATGTGTGTGTAGGTATTGAACAGACCTTTCGTTTGATGTATATTTCGGTGCGATTGGTGAACTTCGAAAATATAATGATTTTTAAAGACAAGTGGTTAGTCCATGATTTTTCCCAAAATTAATAAAAAAATATATTTTTGAGTTTGGCACATCCATGGAAAGGTCTGTTAATTCTTAATTCAGAATTGAAAACTATAACTCGTTACGAGCCTTGGTTGCGGAAATATCTCCATCTGCATCCGATGACTTTTTTAGATTTGGGTCAATTTTCAGAAATATCACTTTGGGTGGTCATATCTCGATAGCCAGATATCGCAGAACCTTCTGGTTTTCACCAGTGAATAGCTCTTGAAAAGTTAACCAGGGATTTTGAAAGCCGCGACCTTTTACAATGCCTGGTTTTGGAAATATCGCCACCCAAACACATTGTTGAGTAGTTAAAGCTCAAAAATCTGTGGAATCACTGAAATCACTTTGGATGGCCATATTTCGATAACCAGACCACGCAGGACAATTTAGCTTGCATGTGTGTGTAGGTATTGAACAGACCTTTCGTTTGATGTATATTTCGGTGCGATTGGTGAACTTCGAAAATATAATGATTTTTAAAGACAAGTGGTTAGTCCATGATTTTTCCCAAAATTAATAAAAAAATAAATTTTTGAGTTTGGCACATCCATGGAAAGGTCTGTTAATTCTCTATTCAGAATTGAAAACTATAACTCGTTACGAGCCTTGGTTGCGGAAATATCTCCATCTGCATCCGATGACTTTTTTAGATTTGGGTCAATTTTCAGAAATATCACTTTGGGTGGTCATATCTCGATAGCCAGATATCGCAGAACCTTCTGGTTTTCACCAGTGAATAGCTCTTGAAAAGTTAACCAGGGATTTTGAAAGCCGCGACCTTTTACAATGCCTGGTTTTGGAAATATCGCCACCCAAACACATTGTTGAGTAGTTAAAGCTCAAAAATCTGTGGAATCACTGAAATCACTTTGGATGGCCATATTTCGATAACCAGACCACGCAGGACAATTTAGCTTGCATGTGTGTGTAGGTATTGAACAGACCTTTCGTTTGATGTATATTTCGGTGCGATTGGTGAACTTCGAAAATATAATGATTTTTAAAGACAAGTGGTTAGTCCATGATTTTTTCCAAAATTAATAAAAAAATAAATTTTTGAGTTTGGCACATCCATGGAAAGGTCTGTTAATTCTCTATTCAGAATTGAAAACTATAACTCGTTACGAGCCTTGGTTGCGGAAATATCTCCATCTGCATCCGATGACTTTTTTAGATTTGGGTCACTTTTCAGAAATATCACTTTGGGTGGTCATATCTCGATAGCCAGATATCGCAGAACCTTCTGGTTTTCACCAGTGAATAGCTCTTGAAAAGTTAACCAGGGATTTTGAAAGCCGCGACCTTTTACAATGCCTGGTTTTGGAAATATCGCCACCCAAACACATTGTTGAGTAGTTAAAGCTCAAAAATCTGTGGAATCACTGAAATCACTTTGGATGGCCATATTTCGATAACCAGACCACGCAGGACAATTTAGCTTGCATGTGTGTGTAGGTATTGAACAGACCTTTCGTTTGATGTATATTTCGGTGCGATTGGTGAACTTCGAAAATATAATGATTTTTAAAGACAAGTGGTGTCCATGATTTTTCCCAAAATTAATAAAAAAATAAATTTTTGAGTGTGGCACATCCATGGAAAGGTCTGTTAATTCTCTATTCAGAATTGAAAACTATAACTCGTTACGAGCCTTGGTTGCGGAAATATCTCCATCTGCATCCGATGACTTTTTTAGATTTGGGTCAATTTTCAGAAATATCACTTTGGGTGGTCATATCTCGATAGCCAGATATCGCAGAACCTTCTGGTTTTCACCAGTGAATAGCTCTTGAAAAGTTAACCAGGGATTTTGAAAGCCGCGACCTTTTACAATGCCTGGTTTTGGAAATATCGCCACCCAAACACATTGTTGAGTAGTTAAAGCTCAAAAATCTGTGGAATCACTGAAATCACTTTGGATGGCCATATTTCGATAACCAGACCACGCAGGACAATTTAGCTTGCATGTGTGTGTAGGTATTGAACAGACCTTTCGTTTGATGTATATTTCGGTGCGATTGGTGAACTTCGAAAATATAATGATTTTTAAAGACAAGTGGTTAGTCCATGATTTTTCCCAAAATTAATAAAAAAATAAATTTTTGAGTTTGGCACATCCATGGAAAGGTCTGTTAATTCTCTATTCAGAATTGAAAACTATAACTCGTTACCAGCCTTGGTTGCGGAAATATCTCCATCTGCATCCGATGACTTTTTTAGATTTGGGTCAATTTTCAGAAATATCACTTTGGGTGGTCATATCTCGATAGCCAGATATCGCAGAACCTTCTGGTTTTCACCAGTGAATAGCTCTTGAAAAGTTAACCAGGGATTTTGAAAGCCGCGACCTTTTACAATGCCTGGTTTTGGAAATATCGCCACCCAAACACATTGTTGAGTAGTTAAAGCTCAAAAATCTGTGGAATCACTGAAATCACTTTGGATGGCCATATTTCGATAACCAGACCACGCAGGACAATTTAGCTTGCATGTGTGTGTAGGTATTGAACAGACCTTTCGTTTGATGTATATTTCGGTGCGATTGGTGAACTTCGAAAATATAATGATTTTTAAAGACAAGTGGTTAGTCCATGATTTTTCCCAAAATTAATAAAAAAATAAATTTTTGAGTTTGGCACATCCATGGAAAGGTCTGTTAATTCTCTATTCAGAATTGAAAACTATAACTCGTTACCAGCCTTGGTTGCGGAAATATCTCCATCTGCATCCGATGACTTTTTTAGATTTGGGTCAATTTTCAGAAATATCACTTTGGGTGGTCATATCTCGATAGCCAGATATCACAGAACCTTCTGGTTTTCACCAGTGAATAGCTCTTGAAAAGTTAACCAGGGATTTTGAAAGCCGCGACCTTTTACAATGCCTGGTTTTGGAAATATCGCCACCCAAACACATTGTTGAGTAGTTAAAGCTCAAAAATCTGTGGAATCACTGAAATCACTTTGGATGGCCATATTTCGATAACCAGACCACGCAGGACAATTTAGCTTGCATGTGTGTGTAGGTATTGAACAGACCTTTCGTTTGATGTATATTTCGGTGCGATTGGTGAACTTCGAAAATATAATGATTTTTAAAGACAAGTGGTGTCCATGATTTTTCCCAAAATTAATAAAAAAATAAATTTTTGAGTGTGGCACATCCATGGAAAGGTCTGTTAATTCTCTATTCAGAATTGAAAACTATAACTCGTTACGAGCCTTGGTTGCGGAAATATCTCCATCTGCATCCGATGACTTTTTTAGATTTGGGTCAATTTTCAGAAATATCACTTTGGGTGGTCATATCTCGATAGCCAGATATCGCAGAACCTTCTGGTTTTCACCAGTGAATAGCTCTTGAAAAGTTAACCAGGGATTTTGAAAGCCGCGACCTTTTACAATGCCTGGTTTTGGAAATATCGCCACCCAAACACATTGTTGAGTAGTTAAAGCTCAAAAATCTGTGGAATCACTGAAATCACTTTGGATGGCCATATTTCGATAACCAGACCACGCAGGACAATTTAGCTTGCATGTGTGTGTAGGTATTGAACAGACCTTTCGTTTGATGTATATTTCGGTGCGATTGGTGAACTTCGAAAATATAATGATTTTTAAAGACAAGTGGTTAGTCCATGATTTTTCCCAAAATTAATAAAAAAATATATTTTTGAGTTTGGCACATCCATGGAAAGGTCTGTTAATTCTTAATTCAGAATTGAAAACTATAACTCGTTACCAGCCTTGGTTGCGGAAATATCTCCATCTGCATCCGATGACTTTTTTAGATTTGGGTCAATTTTCAGAAATATCACTTTGGGTGGTCATATCTCGATAGCCAGATATCGCAGAACCTTCTGGTTTTCACCAGTGAATAGCTCTTGAAAAGTTAACCAGGGATTTTGAAAGCCGCGACCTTTTACAATGCCTGGTTTTGGAAATATCGCCACCCAAACACATTGTTGAGTAGTTAAAGCTCAAAAATCTGTGGAATCACTGAAATCACTTTGGATGGCCATATTTCGATAACCAGACCACGCAGGACAATTTAGCTTGCATGTGTGTGTAGGTATTGAACAGACCTTTCGTTTGATGTATATTTCGGTGCGATTGGTGAACTTCGAAAATATAATGATTTTTAAAGACAAGTGGTTAGTCCATGATTTTTCCCAAAATTAATAAAAAAATATATTTTTGAGTTTGGCACATCCATGGAAAGGTCTGTTAATTCTTAATTCAGAATTGAAAACTATAACTCGTTACGAGCGTTGGTTGCGGAAATATCTCCATCTGCATCCGATGACTTTTTTAGATTTGGGTCAATTTTCAGAAATATCACTTTGGGTGGTCATATCTCGATAGCCAGATATCGCAGAACCTTCTGGTTTTCACCAGTGAATAGCTCTTGAAAAGTTAACCAGGGATTTTGAAAGCCGCGACCTTTTACAATGCCTGGTTTTGGAAATATCGCCACCCAAACACATTGTTGAGTAGTTAAAGCTCAAAAATCTGTGGAATCACTGAAATCACTTTGGATGGCCATATTTCGATAACCAGACCACGCAGGACAATTTAGCTTGCATGTGTGTGTAGGTATTGAACAGACCTTTCGTTTGATGTATATTTCGGTGCGATTGGTGAACTTCGAAAATATAATGATTTTTAAAGACAAGTGGTTAGTCCATGATTTTTCCCAAAATTAATAAAAAAATAAATTTTTGAGTTTGGCACATCCATGGAAAGGTCTGTTAATTCTCTATTCAGAATTGAAAACTATAACTCGTTACGAGCCTTGGTTGCGGAAATATCTCCATCTGCATCCGATGACTTTTTTAGATTTGGGTCAATTTTCAGAAATATCACTTTGGGTGGTCATATCTCGATAGCCAGATATCGCAGAACCTTCTGGTTTTCACCAGTGAATAGCTCTTGAAAAGTTAACCAGGGATTTTGAAAGCCGCGACCTTTTACAATGCCTGGTTTTGGAAATATCGCCACCCAAACACATTGTTGAGTAGTTAAAGCTCAAAAATCTGTGGAATCACTGAAATCACTTTGGATGGCCATATTTCGATAACCAGACCACGCAGGACAATTTAGCTTGCATGTGTGTGTAGGTATTGAACAGACCTTTCGTTTGATGTATATTTCGGTGCGATTGGTGAACTTCGAAAATATAATGATTTTTAAAGACAAGTGGTTAGTCCATGATTTTTTCCAAAATTAATAAAAAAATAAATTTTTGAGTTTGGCACATCCATGGAAAGGTCTGTTAATTCTCTATTCAGAATTGAAAACTATAACTCGTTACGAGCCTTGGTTGCGGAAATATCTCCATCTGCATCCGATGACTTTTTTAGATTTGGGTCACTTTTCAGAAATATCACTTTGGGTGGTCATATCTCGATAGCCAGATATCGCAGAACCTTCTGGTTTTCACCAGTGAATAGCTCTTGAAAAGTTAACCAGGGATTTTGAAAGCCGCGACCTTTTACAATGCCTGGTTTTGGAAATATCGCCACCCAAACACATTGTTGAGTAGTTAAAGCTCAAAAATCTGTGGAATCACTGAAATCACTTTGGATGGCCATATTTCGATAACCAGACCACGCAGGACAATTTAGCTTGCATGTGTGTGTAGGTATTGAACAGACCTTTCGTTTGATGTATATTTCGGTGCGATTGGTGAACTTCGAAAATATAATGATTTTTAAAGACAAGTGGTGTCCATGATTTTTCCCAAAATTAATAAAAAAATAAATTTTTGAGTGTGGCACATCCATGGAAAGGTCTGTTAATTCTCTATTCAGAATTGAAAACTATAACTCGTTACGAGCCTTGGTTGCGGAAATATCTCCATCTGCATCCGATGACTTTTTTAGATTTGGGTCAATTTTCAGAAATATCACTTTGGGTGGTCATATCTCGATAGCCAGATATCGCAGAACCTTCTGGTTTTCACCAGTGAATAGCTCTTGAAAAGTTAACCAGGGATTTTGAAAGCCGCGACCTTTTACAATGCCTGGTTTTGGAAATATCGCCACCCAAACACATTGTTGAGTAGTTAAAGCTCAAAAATCTGTGGAATCACTGAAATCACTTTGGATGGCCATATTTCGATAACCAGACCACGCAGGACAATTTAGCTTGCATGTGTGTGTAGGTATTGAACAGACCTTTCGTTTGATGTATATTTCGGTGCGATTGGTGAACTTCGAAAATATAATGATTTTTAAAGACAAGTGGTTAGTCCATGATTTTTCCCAAAATTAATAAAAAAATATATTTTTGAGTTTGGCACATCCATGGAAAGGTCTGTTAATTCTTAATTCAGAATTGAAAACTATAACTCGTTACGAGCCTTGGTTGCGGAAATATCTCCATCTGCATCCGATGACTTTTTTAGATTTGGGTCAATTTTCAGAAATATCACTTTGGGTGGTCATATCTCGATAGCCAGATATCGCAGAACCTTCTGGTTTTCACCAGTGAATAGCTCTTGAAAAGTTAACCAGGGATTTTGAAAGCCGCGACCTTTTACAATGCCTGGTTTTGGAAATATCGCCACCCAAACACATTGTTGAGTAGTTAAAGCTCAAAAATCTGTGGAATCACTGAAATCACTTTGGATGGCCATATTTCGATAACCAGACCACGCAGGACAATTTAGCTTGCATGTGTGTGTAGGTATTGAACAGACCTTTCGTTTGATGTATATTTCGGTGCGATTGGTGAACTTCGAAAATATAATGATTTTTAAAGACAAGTGGTTAGTCCATGATTTTTCCCAAAATTAATAAAAAAATAAATTTTTGAGTTTGGCACATCCATGGAAAGGTCTGTTAATTCTCTATTCAGAATTGAAAACTATAACTCGTTACGAGCCTTGGTTGCGGAAATATCTCCATCTGCATCCGATGACTTTTTTAGATTTGGGTCAATTTTCAGAAATATCACTTTGGGTGGTCATATCTCGATAGCCAGATATCGCAGAACCTTCTGGTTTTCACCAGTGAATAGCTCTTGAAAAGTTAACCAGGGATTTTGAAAGCCGCGACCTTTTACAATGCCTGGTTTTGGAAATATCGCCACCCAAACACATTGTTGAGTAGTTAAAGCTCAAAAATCTGTGGAATCACTGAAATCACTTTGGATGGCCATATTTCGATAACCAGACCACGCAGGACAATTTAGCTTGCATGTGTGTGTAGGTATTGAACAGACCTTTCGTTTGATGTATATTTCGGTGCGATTGGTGAACTTCGAAAATATAATGATTTTTAAAGACAAGTGGTTAGTCCATGATTTTTTCCAAAATTAATAAAAAAATAAATTTTTGAGTTTGGCACATCCATGGAAAGGTCTGTTAATTCTCTATTCAGAATTGAAAACTATAACTCGTTACGAGCCTTGGTTGCGGAAATATCTCCATCTGCATCCGATGACTTTTTTAGATTTGGGTCACTTTTCAGAAATATCACTTTGGGTGGTCATATCTCGATAGCCAGATATCGCAGAACCTTCTGGTTTTCACCAGTGAATAGCTCTTGAAAAGTTAACCAGGGATTTTGAAAGCCGCGACCTTTTACAAAGCCTGGTTTTGGAAATATCGCCACCCAAACACATTGTTGAGTAGTTAAAGCTCAAAAATCTGTGGAATCACTGAAATCACTTTGGATGGCCATATTTCGATAACCAGACCACGCAGGACAATTTAGCTTGCATGTGTGTGTAGGTATTGAACAGACCTTTCGTTTGATGTATATTTCGGTGCGATTGGTGAACTTCGAAAATATAATGATTTTTAAAGACAAGTGGTGTCCATGATTTTTCCCAAAATTAATAAAAAAATAAATTTTTGAGTGTGGCACATCCATGGAAAGGTCTGTTAATTCTCTATTCAGAATTGAAAACTATAACTCGTTACGAGCCTTGGTTGCGGAAATATCTCCATCTGCATCCGATGACTTTTTTAGATTTGGGTCACTTTTCAGAAATATCACTTTGGGTGGTCATATCTCGATAGCCAGATATCGCAGAACCTTCTGGTTTTCACCAGTGAATAGCTCTTGAAAAGTTAACCAGGGATTTTGAAAGCCGCGACCTTTTACAATGCCTGGTTTTGGAAATATCGCCACCCAAACACATTGTTGAGTAGTTAAAGCTCAAAAATCTGTGGAATCACTGAAATCACTTTGGATGGCCATATTTCGATAACCAGACCACGCAGGACAATTTAGCTTGCATGTGTGTGTAGGTATTGAACAGACCTTTCGTTTGATGTATATTTCGGTGCGATTGGTGAACTTCGAAAATATAATGATTTTTAAAGCCAAGTGGTTAGTCCATGATTTTTTCCAAAATTAATAAAAAAATAAATTTTTGAGTTTGGCACATCCATGGAAAGGTCTGTTAATTCTCTATTCAGAATTGAAAACTATAACTCGTTACGAGCCTTGGTTGCGGAAATATCTCCATCTGCATCCGATGACTTTTTTAGATTTGGGTCACTTTTCAGAAATATCACTTTGGGTGGTCATATCTCGATAGCCAGATATCGCAGAACCTTCTGGTTTTCACCAGTGAATAGCTCTTGAAAAGTTAACCAGGGATTTTGAAAGCCGCGACCTTTTACAATGCCTGGTTTTGGAAATATCGCCACCCAAACACATTGTTGAGTAGTTAAAGCTCAAAAATCTGTGGAATCACTGAAATCACTTTGGATGGCCATATTTCGATAACCAGACCACGCAGGACAATTTAGCTTGCATGTGTGTGTAGGTATTGAACAGACCTTTCGTCTGATGTATATTTCGGTGCGATTGGTGAACTTCGAAAATATAATGATTTTTAAAGACAAGTGGTTAGTCCATGATTTTTTCCAAAATTAATAAAAAAATAAATTTTTGAGTTTGGCACATCCATGGAAAGGTCTGTTAATTCTCTATTCAGAATTGAAAACTATAACTCGTTACGAGCCTTGGTTGCGGAAATATCTCCATCTGCATCCGATGACTTTTTTAGATTTGGGTCACTTTTCAGAAATATCACTTTGGGTGGTCATATCTCGATAGCCAGATATCGCAGAACCTTCTGGTTTTCACCAGTGAATAGCTCTTGAAAAGTTAACCAGGGATTTTGAAAGCCGCGACCTTTTACAATGCCTGGTTTTGGAAATATCGCCACCCAAACACATTGTTGAGTAGTTAAAGCTCAAAAATCTGTGGAATCACTGAAATCACTTTGGATGGCCATATTTCGATAACCAGACCACGCAGGACAATTTAGCTTGCATGTGTGTGTAGGTATTGAACAGACCTTTCGTTTGATGTATATTTCGGTGCGATTGGTGAACTTCGAAAATATAATGATTTTTAAAGCCAAGTGGTTAGTCCATGATTTTTTCCAAAATTAATAAAAAAATAAATTTTTGAGTTTGGCACATCCATGGAAAGGTCTGTTAATTCTCTATTCAGAATTGAAAACTATAACTCGTTACGAGCCTTGGTTGCGGAAATATCTCCATCTGCATCCGATGACTTTTTTAGATTTGGGTCACTTTTCAGAAATATCACTTTGGGTGGTCATATCTCGATAGCCAGATATCGCAGAACCTTCTGGTTTTCACCAGTGAATAGCTCTTGAAAAGTTAACCAGGGATTTTGAAAGCCGCGACCTTTTACAATGCCTGGTTTTGGAAATATCGCCACCCAAACACATTGTTGAGTAGTTAAAGCTCAAAAATCTGTGGAATCACTGAAATCACTTTGGATGGCCATATTTCGATAACCAGACCACGCAGGACAATTTAGCTTGCATGTGTGTGTAGGTATTGAACAGACCTTTCGTCTGATGTATATTTCGGTGCGATTGGTGAACTTCGAAAATATAATGATTTTTAAAGACAAGTGGTTAGTCCATGATTTTTTCCAAAATTAATAAAAAAATAAATTTTTGAGTTTGGCACATCCATGGAAAGGTCTGTTAATTCTCTATTCAGAATTGAAAACTATAACTCGTTACGAGCCTTGGTTGCGGAAATATCTCCATCTGCATCCGATGACTTTTTTAGATTTGGGTCACTTTTCAGAAATATCACTTTGGGTGGTCATATCTCGATAGCCAGATATCGCAGAACCTTCTGGTTTTCACCAGTGAATAGCTCTTGAAAAGTTAACCAGGGATTTTGAAAACCGCGACCTTTTACAATGCCTGGTTTTGGAAATATCGCCACCCAAACACATTGTTGAGTAGTTAAAGCTCAAAAATCTGTGGAATCATTGAAATCACTTTGGATGGCCATATTTCGATAACCAGACCACGCAGGACAATTTAGCTTGCATGTGTGTGTAGGTATTGAACAGACCTTTCGTTTGATGTATATTTCGGTGCGATTGGTGAACTTCGAAAATATAATGATTTTTAAAGACAAGTGGTTAGTCCATGATTTTTTCCAAAATTAATAAAAAAATAAATTTTTGAGTTTGGCACATCCATGGAAAGGTCTGTTAATTCTCTATTCAGAATTGAAAACTATAACTCGTTACGAGCCTTGGTTGCGGAAATATCTCCATCTGCATCCGATGACTTTTTTAGATTTGGGTCACTTTTCAGAAATATCACTTTGGGTGGTCATATCTCGATAGCCAGATATCGCAGAACCTTCTGGTTTTCACCAGTGAATAGCTCTTGAAAAGTTAACCAGGGATTTTGAAAGCCGCGACCTTTTACAATGCCTGGTTTTGGAAATATCGCCACCCAAACACATTGTTGAGTAGTTAAAGCTCAAAAATCTGTGGAATCACTGAAATCACTTTGGATGGCCATATTTCGATAACCAGACCACGCAGGACAATTTAGCTTGCATGTGTGTGTAGGTATTGAACAGACCTTTCGTTTGATGTATATTTCGGTGCGATTGGTGAACTTCGAAAATATAATGATTTTTAAAGACAAGTGGTTAGTCCATGATTTTTCCCAAAATTAATAAAAAAATAAATTTTTGAGTTTGGAACATCCATGGAAAGGTCTGTTAATTCTCTATTCAGAATTGAAAACTATAACTCGTTACGAGCCTTGGTTGCGGAAATATCTCCATCTGCATCCGATGACTTTTTTAGATTTGGGTCAATTTTCAGAAATATCACTTTGGGTGGTCATATCTCGATAGCCAGATATCGCAGAACCTTCTGGTTTTCACCAGTGAATAGCTCTTGAAAAGTTAACCAGGGATTTTGAAAGCCGCGACCTTTTACAATGCCTGGTTTTGGAAATATCGCCACCCAAACACATTGTTGAGTAGTTAAAGCTCAAAAATCTGTGGAATCACTGAAATCACTTTGGATGGCCATATTTCGATAACCAGACCACGCAGGACAATTTAGCTTGCATGTGTGTGTAGGTATTGAACAGACCTTTCGTTTGATGTATATTTCGGTGCGATTGGTGAACTTCGAAAATATAATGATTTTTAAAGACAAGTGGTGTCCATGATTTTTCCCAAAATTAATAAAAAAATAAATTTTTGAGTGTGGTACATCCATGGAAAGGTCTGTTAATTCTCTATTCAGAATTGAAAACTATAACTCGTTACGAGCCTTGGTTGCGGAAATATCTCCATCTGCATCCGATGACTTTTTTAGATTTGGGTCAATTTTCAGAAATATCACTTTGGGTGGTCATATCTCGATAGCCAGATATCGCAGAACCTTCTGGTTTTCACCAGTGAATAGCTCTTGAAAAGTTAACCAGGGATTTTGAAAGCCGCGACCTTTTACAATGCCTGGTTTTGGAAATATCGCCACCCAAACACATTGTTGAGTAGTTAAAGCTCAAAAATCTGTGGAATCACTGAAATCACTTTGGATGGCCATATTTCGATAACCAGACCACGCAGGACAATTTAGCTTGCATGTGTGTGTAGGTATTGAACAGACCTTTCGTTTGATGTATATTTCGGTGCGATTGGTGAACTTCGAAAATATAATGATTTTTAAAGACAAGTGGTGTCCATGATTTTTCCCAAAATTAATAAAAAAATAAATTTTTGAGTGTGGCACATCCATGGAAAGGTCTGTTAATTCTCTATTCAGAATTGAAAACTATAACTCGTTACGAGCCTTGGTTGCGGAAATATCTCCATCTGCATCCGATGACTTTTTTAGATTTGGGTCACTTTTCAGAAATATCACTTTGGGTGGTCATATCTCGATAGCCAGATATCGCAGAACCTTCTGGTTTTCACCAGTGAATAGCTCTTGAAAAGTTAACCAGGGATTTTGAAAACCGCGACCTTTTACAATGCCTGGTTTTTGAAATATCGCCACCCAAACACATTGTTGAGTAGTTAAAGCTCAAAAATCTGTGGAATCATTGAAATCACTTTGGATGGCCATATTTCGATAACCAGACCACGCAGGACAATTTAGCTTGCATGTGTGTGTAGGTATTGAACAGACCTTTCGTTTGATGTATATTTCGGTGCGATTGGTGAACTTCGAAAATATAATGATTTTTAAAGCCAAGTGGTTAGTCCATGATTTTTTCCAAAATTAATAAAAAAATAAATTTTTGAGTTTGGCACATCCATGGAAAGGTCTGTTAATTCTCTATTCAGAATTGAAAACTATAACTCGTTACGAGCCTTGGTTGCGGAAATATCTCCATCTGCATCCGATGACTTTTTTAGATTTGGGTCACTTTTCAGAAATATCACTTTGGGTGGTCATATCTCGATAGCCAGATATCGCAGAACCTTCTGGTTTTCACCAGTGAATAGCTCTTGAAAAGTTAACCAGGGATTTTGAAAGCCGCGACCTTTTACAATGCCTGGTTTTGGAAATATCGCCACCCAAACACATTGTTGAGTAGTTAAAGCTCAAAAATCTGTGGAATCACTGAAATCACTTTGGATGGCCATAATTCGATAACCAGACCACGCAGGACAATTTAGCTTGCATGTGTGTGTAGGTATTGAACAGACCTTTCGTTTGATGTATATTTCGGTGCGATTGGTGAACTTCGAAAATATAATGATTTTTAAAGACAAGTGGTTAGTCCATGATTTTTCCCAAAATTAATAAAAAAATAAATTTTTGAGTTTGGCACATCCATGGAAAGGTCTGTTAATTCTCTATTCAGAATTGAAAACTATAACTCGTTACCAGCCTTGGTTGCGGAAATATCTCCATCTGCATCCGATGACTTTTTTAGATTTGGGTCAATTTTCAGAAATATCACTTTGGGTGGTCATATCTCGATAGCCAGATATCGCAGAACCTTCTGGTTTTCACCAGTGAATAGCTCTTGAAAAGTTAACCAGGGATTTTGAAAGCCGCGACCTTTTACAATGCCTGGTTTTGGAAATATCGCCACCCAAACACATTGTTGAGTAGTTAAAGCTCAAAAATCTGTGGAATCACTGAAATCACTTTGGATGGCCATATTTCGATAACCAGACCACGCAGGACAATTTAGCTTGCATGTGTGTGTAGGTATTGAACAGACCTTTCGTTTGATGTATATTTCGGTGCGATTGGTGAACTTCGAAAATATAATGATTTTTAAAGACAAGTGGTTAGTCCATGATTTTTCCCAAAATTAATAAAAAAATAAATTTTTGAGTTTGGCACATCCATGGAAAGGTCTGTTAATTCTCTATTCAGAATTGAAAACTATAACTCGTTACCAGCCTTGGTTGCGGAAATATCTCCATCTGCATCCGATGACTTTTTTAGATTTGGGTCAATTTTCAGAAATATCACTTTGGGTGGTCATATCTCGATAGCCAGATATCGCAGAACCTTCTGGTTTTCACCAGTGAATAGCTCTTGAAAAGTTAACCAGGGATTTTGAAAGCCGCGACCTTTTACAATGCCTGGTTTTGGAAATATCGCCACCCAAACACATTGTTGAGTAGTTAAAGCTCAAAAATCTGTGGAATCACTGAAATCACTTTGGATGGCCATATTTCGATAACCAGACCACGCAGGACAATTTAGCTTGCATGTGTGTGTAGGTATTGAACAGACCTTTCGTTTGATGTACATTTCGGTGCGATTGGTGAACTTCGAAAATATAATGATTTTTAAAGACAAGTGGTTAGTCCATGATTTTTCCCAAAATTAATAAAAAAATATATTTTTGAGTTTGGCACATCCATGGAAAGGTCTGTTAATTCTCTATTCAGAATTGAAAACTATAACTCGTTACGAGCCTTGGTTGCGGAAATATCTCCATCTGCATCCGATAACTTTTTTAGATTTGGGTCAATTTTCAGAAATATCACTTTGGGTGGTCATATCTCGATAGCCAGATATCGCAGAACCTTCTGGTTTTCACCAGTGAATAGCTCTTGAAAAGTTAACCAGGGATTTTGAAAGCCGCGACCTTTTACAATGCCTGGTTTTGGAAATATCGCCACCCAAACACATTGTTGAGTAGTTAAAGCTCAAAAATCTGTGGAATTACTGAAATCACTTTGGATGGCCATAATTCGATAACCAGACCACGCAGGACAATTTAGCTTGCATGTGTGTGTAGGTATTGAACAGACCTTTCGTTTGATGTATATTTCGGTGCGATTGGTGAACTTCGAAAATATAATGATTTTTAAAGACAAGTGGTTAGTCCATGATTTTTCCCAAAATTAATAAAAAAATAAATTTTTGAGTTTGGCACATCCATGGAAAGGTCTGTTAATTCTCTATTCAGAATTGAAAACTATAACTCGTTACCAGCCTTGGTTGCGGAAATATCTCCATCTGCATCCGATGACTTTTTTAGATTTGGGTCAATTTTCAGAAATATCACTTTGGGTGGTCATATCTCGATAGCCAGATATCGCAGAACCTTCTGGTTTTCACCAGTGAATAGCTCTTGAAAAGTTAACCAGGGATTTTGAAAGCCGCGACCTTTTACAATGCCTGGTTTTGGAAATATCGCCACCCAAACACATTGTTGAGTAGTTAAAGCTCAAAAATCTGTGGAATCACTGAAATCACTTTGGATGGCCATATTTCGATAACCAGACCACGCAGGACAATTTAGCTTGCATGTGTGTGTAGGTATTGAACAGACCTTTCGTTTGATGTATATTTCGGTGCGATTGGTGAACTTCGAAAATATAATGATTTTTAAAGACAAGTGGTTAGTCCATGATTTTTCCCAAAATTAATAAAAAAATAAATTTTTGAGTTTGGCACATCCATGGAAAGGTCTGTTAATTCTCTATTCAGAATTGAAAACTATAACTCGTTACCAGCCTTGGTTGCGGAAATATCTCCATCTGCATCCGATGACTTTTTTAGATTTGGGTCAATTTTCAGAAATATCACTTTGGGTGGTCATATCTCGATAGCCAGATATCGCAGAACCTTCTGGTTTTCACCAGTGAATAGCTCTTGAAAAGTTAACCAGGGATTTTGAAAGCCGCGACCTTTTACAATGCCTGGTTTTGGAAATATCGCCACCCAAACACATTGTTGAGTAGTTAAAGCTCAAAAATCTGTGGAATCACTGAAATCACTTTGGATGGCCATATTTCGATAACCAGACCACGCAGGACAATTTAGCTTGCATGTGTGTGTAGGTATTGAACAGACCTTTCGTTTGATGTATATTTCGGTGCGATTGGTGAACTTCGAAAATATAATGATTTTTAAAGACAAGTGGTTAGTCCATGATTTTTCCCAAAATTAATAAAAAAATATATTTTTGAGTTTGGCACATCCATGGAAAGGTCTGTTAATTCTCTATTCAGAATTGAAAACTATAACTCGTTACGAGCCTTGGTTGCGGAAATATCTCCATCTGCATCCGATAACTTTTTTAGATTTGGGTCAATTTTCAGAAATATCACTTTGGGTGGTCATATCTCGATAGCCAGATATCGCAGAACCTTCTGGTTTTCACCAGTGAATAGCTCTTGAAAAGTTAACCAGGGATTTTGAAAGCCGCGACCTTTTACAATGCCTGGTTTTGGAAATATCGCCACCCAAACACATTGTTGAGTAGTTAAAGCTCAAAAATCTGTGGAATCACTGAAATCACTTTGGATGGCCATATTTCGATAACCAGACCACGCAGGACAATTTAGCTTGCATGTGTGTGTAGGTATTGAACAGACCTTTCGTTTGATGTATATTTCGGTGCGATTGGTGAACTTCGAAAATATAATGATTTTTAAAGACAAGTGGTTAGTCCATGATTTTTCCCAAAATTAATAAAAAAATATATTTTTGAGTTTGGCACATCCATGGAAAGGTCTGTTAATTCTCTATTCAGAATTGAAAACTATAACTCGTTACGAGCCTTGGTTGCGGAAATATCTCCATCTGCATCCGATAACTTTTTTAGATTTGGGTCAATTTTCAGAAATATCACTTTGGGTGGTCAAATCTCGATAGCCAGATATCGCAGAACCTTCTGGTTTTCACCAGTGAATAGCTCTTGAAAAGTTAACCAGGGATTTTGAAAGCCGCGACCTTTTACAATGCCTGGTTTTGGAAATATCGCCACCCAAACACATTGTTGAGTAGTTAAAGCTCAAAAATCTGTGGAATCACTGAAATCACTTTGGATGGCCATAATTCGATAACCAGACCACGCAGGACAATTTAGCTTGCATGTGTGTGTAGGTATTGAACAGACCTTTCGTTTGATGTATATTTCGGTGCGATTGGTGAACTTCGAAAATATAATGATTTTTAAAGACAAGTGGTTAGTCCATGATTTTTCCCAAAATTAATAAAAAAATAAATTTTTGAGTTTGGCACATCCATGGAAAGGTCTGTTAATTCTCTATTCAGAATTGAAAACTATAACTCGTTACGAGCCTTGGTTGCGGAAATATCTCCATCTGCATCCGATGACTTTTTTAGATTTGGGTCAATTTTCAGAAATATCACTTTGGGTGGTCATATCTCGATAGCCAGATATCGCAGAACCTTCTGGTTTTCACCAGTGAATAGCTCTTGAAAAGTTAACCAGGGATTTTGAAAGCCGCGACCTTTTACAATGCCTGGTTTTGGAAATATCGCCACCCAAACACATTGTTGAGTAGTTAAAGCTCAAAAATCTGTGGAATCACTGAAATCACTTTGGATGGCCATATTTCGATAACCAGACCACGCAGGACAATTTAGCTTGCATGTGTGTGTAGGTATTGAACAGACCTTTCGTTTGATGTATATTTCGGTGCGATTGGTGAACTTCGAAAATATAATGATTTTTAAAGACAAGTGGTTAGTCCATGATTTTTCCCAAAATTAATAAAAAAATATATTTTTGAGTTTGGCACATCCATGGAAAGGTCTGTTAATTCTTAATTCAGAATTGAAATCTATAACTCGTTACCAGCCTTGGTTGCGGAAATATCTCCATCTGCATCCGATGACTTTTTTAGATTTGGGTCAATTTTCAGAAATATCACTTTGGGTGGTCATATCTCGATAGCCAGATATCGCAGAACCTTCTGGTTTTCACCAGTGAATAGCTCTTGAAAAGTTAACCAGGGATTTTGAAAGCCGCGACCTTTTACAATGCCTGGTTTTGGAAATATCGCCACCCAAACACATTGTTGAGTAGTTAAAGCTCAAAAATCTGTGGAATCACTGAAATCACTTTGGATGGCCATATTTCGATAACCAGACCACGCAGGACAATTTAGCTTGCATGTGTGTGTAGGTATTGAACAGACCTTTCGTTTGATGTATATTTCGGTGCGATTGGTGAACTTCGAAAATATAATGATTTTTAAAGACAAGTGGTTAGTCCATGATTTTTCCCAAAATTAATAAAAAAATATATTTTTGAGTTTGGCACATCCATGGAAAGGTCTGTTAATTCTCTATACAGAATTGAAAACTATAACTCGTTACCAGCCTTGGTTGCGGAAATATCTCCATCTGCATCCGATGACTTTTTTAGATTTGGGTCAATTTTCAGAAATATCACTTTGGGTGGTCATATCTCGATAGCCAGATATCGCAGAACCTTCTGGTTTTCACCAGTGAATAGCTCTTGAAAAGTTAACCAGGGATTTTGAAAGCCGCGACCTTTTACAATGCCTGGTTTTGGAAATATCGCCACCCAAACACATTGTTGAGTAGTTAAAGCTCAAAAATCTGTGGAATCACTGAAATCACTTTGGATGGCCATATTTCGATAACCAGACCACGCAGGACAATTTAGCTTGCATGTGTGTGTAGGTATTGAACAGACCTTTCGTTTGATGTATATTTCGGTGCGATTGGTGAACTTCGAAAATATAATGATTTTTAAAGACAAGTGGTTAGTCCATGATTTTTTCCAAAATTAATAAAAAAATAAATTTTTGAGTTTGGCACATCCATGGAAAGGTCTGTTAATTCTCTATTCAGAATTGAAAACTATAACTCGTTACGAGCCTTGGTTGCGGAAATATCTCCATCTGCATCCGATGACTTTTTTAGATTTGGGTCACTTTTCAGAAATATCACTTTGGGTGGTCATATCAAGATAGCCAGATATCGCAGAACCTTCTGGTTTTCACCAGTGAATAGCTCTTGAAAAGTTAACCAGGGATTTTGAAAGCCGCGACCTTTTACAATGCCTGGTTTTGGAAATATCGCCACCCAAACACATTGTTGAGTAGTTAAAGCTCAAAAATCTGTGGAATCACTGAAATCACTTTGGATGGCCATATTTCGATAACCAGACCACGCAGGACAATTTAGCTTGCATGTGTGTGTAGGTATTGAACAGACCTTTCGTTTGATGTATATTTCGGTGCGAGTGGTGAACTTCGAAAATATAATGATTTTTAAAGACAAGTGGTTAGTCCATGATTTTTCCCAAAATTAATAAAAAAATGAATTTTTGAGTTTGGCACATCCATGGAAAGGTCTGTTAATTCTCTATTCAGAATTGAAAACTATAACTCGTTACCAGCCTTGGTTGCGGAAATATCTCCATCTGCATCCGATGACTTTTTTAGATTTGGGTCAATTTTCAGAAATATCACTTTGGGTGGTCATATCTCGATAGACAGATATCACAGAACCTTCTGGTTTTCACCAGTGAATAGCTCTTGAAAAGTTAACCAGGGATTTTGAAAGCCGCGACCTTTTACAATGCCTGGTTTTGGAAATATCGCCACCCAAACACATTGTTGAGTAGTTAAAGCTCAAAAATCTGTGGAATCACTGAAATCACTTTGGATGGCCATATTTCGATAACCAGACCACGCAGGACAATTTAGCTTGCATGTGTGTGTAGGTATTGAACAGACCTTTCGTTTGATGTATATTTCGGTGCGATTGGTGAACTTCGAAAATATAATGATTTTTAAAGACAAGTGGTTAGTCCATGATTTTTCCCAAAATTAATAAAAAAATATATTTTTGAGTTTGGCACATCCATGGAAAGGTCTGTTAATTCTCTATTCAGAATTGAAAACTATAACTCGTTACCAGCCTTGGTTGCGGAAATATCTCCATCTGCATCCGATGACTTTTTTAGATTTGGGTCAATTTTCAGAAATATCACTTTGGGTGGTCATATCTCGATAGCCAGATATCGCAGAACCTTCTGGTTTTCACCAGTGAATAGCTCTTGAAAAGTTAACCAGGGATTTTGAAAGCCGCGACCTTTTACAATGCCTGGTTTTGGAAATATCGCCACCCAAACACATTGTTGAGTAGTTAAAGCTCAAAAATCTGTGGAATCACTGAAATCACTTTGGATGGCCATATTTCGATAACCAGACCACGCAGGACAATTTAGCTTGCATGTGTGTGTAGGTATTGAACAGACCTTTCGTTTGATGTATATTTCGGTGCGATTGGTGAACTTCGAAAATATAATGATTTTTAAAGACAAGTGGTTAGTTAGTCCATGATTTTTTCCAAAATTAATAAAAAAATAAATTTTTGAGTTTGGCACATCCATGGAAAGGTCTGTTAATTCTCTATTCAGAATTGAAAACTATAACTCGTTACCAGCCTTGGTTGCGGAAATATCTCCATCTGCATCCGATGACTTTTTTAGATTTGGGTCAATTTTCAGAAATATCACTTTGGGTGGTCATATCTCGATAGCCAGATATCGCAGAACCTTCTGGTTTTCACCAGTGAATAGCTCTTGAAAAGTTAACCAGGGATTTTGAAAGCCGCGACCTTTTACAATGCCTGGTTTTGGAAATATCGCCACCCAAACACATTGTTGAGTAGTTAAAGCTCAAAAATCTGTGGAATCACTGAAATCACTTTGGATGGCCATATTTCGATAACCAGACCACGCAGGACAATTTAGCTTGCATGTGTGTGTAGGTATTGAACAGACCTTTCGTTTGATGTATATTTCGGTGCGATTGGTGAACTTCGAAAATATAATGATTTTTAAAGACAAGTGGTTAGTCCATGATTTTTTCCAAAATTAATAAAAAAATAAATTTTTGAGTTTGGCACATCCATGGAAAGGTCTGTTAATTCTCTATTCAGAATTGAAAACTATAACTCGTTACGAGCCTTGGTTGCGGAAATATCTCCATCTGCATCCGATGACTTTTTTAGATTTGGGTCACTTTTCAGAAATATCACTTTGGGTGGTCATATCAAGATAGCCAGATATCGCAGAACCTTCTGGTTTTCACCAGTGAATAGCTCTTGAAAAGTTAACCAGGGATTTTGAAAGCCGCGACCTTTTACAATGCCTGGTTTTGGAAATATCGCCACCCAAACACATTGTTGAGTAGTTAAAGCTCAAAAATCTGTGGAATCACTGAAATCACTTTGGATGGCCATATTTCGATAACCAGACCACGCAGGACAATTTAGCTTGCATGTGTGTGTAGGTATTGAACAGACCTTTCGTTTGATGTATATTTCGGTGCGAGTGGTGAACTTCGAAAATATAATGATTTTTAAAGACAAGTGGTTAGTCCATGATTTTTCCCAAAATTAATAAAAAAATGAATTTTTGAGTTTGGCACATCCATGGAAAGGTCTGTTAATTCTCTATTCAGAATTGAAAACTATAACTCGTTACCAGCCTTGGTTGCGGAAATATCTCCATCTGCATCCGATGACTTTTTTAGATTTGGGTCAATTTTCAGAAATATCACTTTGGGTGGTCATATCTAGATAGACAGATATCACAGAACCTTCTGGTTTTCACCAGTGAATAGCTCTTGAAAAGTTAACCAGGGATTTTGAAAGCCGCGACCTTTTACAATGCCTGGTTTTGGAAATATCGCCACCCAAACACATTGTTGAGTAGTTAAAGCTCAAAAATCTGTGGAATCACTGAAATCACTTTGGATGGCCATATTTCGATAACCAGACCACGCAGGACAATTTAGCTTGCATGTGTGTGTAGGTATTGAACAGACCTTTCGTTTGATGTATATTTCGGTGCGATTGGTGAACTTCGAAAATATAATGATTTTTAAAGACAAGTGGTTAGTCCATGATTTTTCCCAAAATTAATAAAAAAATATATTTTTGAGTTTGGCACATCCATGGAAAGGTCTGTTAATTCTCTATTCAGAATTGAAAACTATAACTCGTTACCAGCCTTGGTTGCGGAAATATCTCCATCTGCATCCGATGACTTTTTTAGATTTGGGTCAATTTTCAGAAATATCACTTTGGGTGGTCATATCTCGATAGCCAGATATCGCAGAACCTTCTGGTTTTCACCAGTGAATAGCTCTTGAAAAGTTAACCAGGGATTTTGAAAGCCGCGACCTTTTACAATGCCTGGTTTTGGAAATATCGCCACCCAAACACATTGTTGAGTAGTTAAAGCTCAAAAATCTGTGGAATCACTGAAATCACTTTGGATGGCCATATTTCGATAACCAGACCACGCAGGACAATTTAGCTTGCATGTGTGTGTAGGTATTGAACAGACCTTTCGTTTGATGTATATTTCGGTGCGATTGGTGAACTTCGAAAATATAATGATTTTTAAAGACAAGTGGTTAGTTAGTCCATGATTTTTTCCAAAATTAATAAAAAAATAAATTTTTGAGTTTGGCACATCCATGGAAAGGTCTGTTAATTCTCTATTCAGAATTGAAAACTATAACTCGTTACCAGCCTTGGTTGCGGAAATATCTCCATCTGCATCCGATGACTTTTTTAGATTTGGGTCAATTTTCAGAAATATCACTTTGGGTGGTCATATCTCGATAGCCAGATATCGCAGAACCTTCTGGTTTTCACCAGTGAATAGCTCTTGAAAAGTTAACCAGGGATTTTGAAAGCCGCGACCTTTTACAATGCCTGGTTTTGGAAATATCGCCACCCAAACACATTGTTGAGTAGTTAAAGCTAAAAAATCTGTGGAATCACTGAAATCACTTTGGATGGCCATATTTCGATAACCAGACCACGCAGGACAATTTAGCTTGCATGTGTGTGTAGGTATTGAACAGACCTTTCGTTTGATGTATATTTCGGTGCGATTGGTGAACTTCGAAAATATAATGATTTTTAAAGACAAGTGGTTAGTCCATGATTTTTCCCAAAATTAATAAAAAAATATATTTTTGAGTTTGGCACATCCATGGAAAGGTCTGTTAATTCTCTATTCAGAATTGAAAACTATAACTCGTTACCAGCCTTGGTTGCGGAAATATCTCCATCTGCATCCGATGACTTTTTTAGATTTGGGTCAATTTTCAGAAATATCACTTTGGGTGGTCATATCTCGATAGCCAGATATCGCAGAACCTTCTGGTTTTCACCAGTGAATAGCTCTTGAAAAGTTAACCAGGGATTTTGAAAGCCGTGACCTTTTACAATGCCTGGTTTTGGAAATATCGCCACCCAAACACATTGTTGAGTAGTTAAAGCTCAAAAATCTGTGGAATCACTGAAATCACTTTGGATGGCCATATTTCGATAACCAGACCACGCAGGACAATTTAGCTTGCATGTGTGTGTAGGTATTGAACAGACCTTTCGTTTGATGTATATTTCGGTGCGATTGGTGAACTTCGAAAATATAATGATTTTTAAAGACAAGTGGTGTCCATGATTTTTCCCAAAATTAATAAAAAAATAAATTTTTGAGTTTGGCACATCCATGGAAAGGTCTGTTAATTCTCTATTCAGAATTGAAAACTATAACTCGTTACCAGCCTTGGTTGCGGAAATATCTCCATCTGCATCCGATGACTTTTTTAGATTTGGGTCAATTTTCAGAAATATCACTTTGGGTGGTCATATCTCGATAGACAGATATCACAGAACCTTCTGGTTTTCACCAGTGAATAGCTCTTGAAAAGTTAACCAGGGATTTTGAAAGCCGCGACCTTTTACAATGCCTGGTTTTGGAAATATCGCCACCCAAACACATTGTTGAGTAGTTAAAGCTCAAAAATCTGTGGAATCACTGAAATCACTTTGGATGGCCATATTTCGATAACCAGACCACGCAGGACAATTTAGCTTGCATGTGTGTGTAGGTATTGAACAGACCTTTCGTTTGATGTATATTTCGGTGCGATTGGTGAACTTCGAAAATATAATGATTTTTAAAGACAAGTGGTTAGTCCATGATTTTTCCATGATATTTCTGAAAATTGACCCAAATCTAAAAAAGTCATCGGATGCAGATGGAGATATTTCCATCTGCATCCGATGACTTTTTTAGATTTGGGTCAATTTTCAGAAATATCACTTTGGGTGGTCATATCTCGATAGCCAGATATCGCAGAACCTTCTGGTTTTCACCAGTGAATAGCTCTTGAAAAGTTAACCAGGGATTTTGAAAGCCGCGACCTTTTACAATGCCTGGTTTTGGAAATATCGCCACCCAAACACATTGTTGAGTAGTTAAAGCTCAAAAATCTGTGGAATCACTGAAATCACTTTGGATGGCCATATTTCGATAACCAGACCACGCAGGACAATTTAGCTTGCATGTGTGTGTAGGTATTGAACAGACCTTTCGTTTGATGTATATTTCGGTGCGATTGGTGAACTTCGAAAATATAATGATTTTTAAAGACAAGTGGTTAGTCCATGATTTTTCCCAAAATTAATAAAAAAATATATTTTTGAGTTTGGCACATCCATGGAAAGGTCTGTTAATTCTCTATTCAGAATTGAAAACTATAACTCGTTACCAGCCTTGGTTGCGGAAATATCTCCATCTGCATCCGATGACTTTTTTAGATTTGGGTCAATTTTCAGAAATATCACTTTGGGTGGTCATATCTCGATAGCCAGATATCGCAGAACCTTCTGGTTTTCACCAGTGAATAGCTCTTGAAAAGTTAACCAGGGATTTTGAAAGCCGCGACCTTTTACAATGCCTGGTTTTGGAAATATCGCCACCCAAACACATTGTTGAGTAGTTAAAGCTCAAAAATCTGTGGAATCACTGAAATCACTTTGGATGGCCATATTTCGATAACCAGACCACGCAGGACAATTTAGCTTGCATGTGTGTGTAGGTATTGAACAGACCTTTCGTTTGATGTATATTTCGGTGCGAGTGGTGAACTTCGAAAATATAATGATTTTTAAAGACAAGTGGTTAGTCCATGATTTTTCCCAAAATTAATAAAAAAATGAATTTTTGAGTTTGGCACATCCATGGAAAGGTCTGTTAATTCTCTATTCAGAATTGAAAACTATAACTCGTTACCAGCCTTGGTTGCGGAAATATCTCCATCTGCATCCGATGACTTTTTTAGATTTGGGTCAATTTTCAGAAATATCACTTTGGGTGGTCATATCTCGATAGCCAGATATCGCAGAACCTTCTGGTTTTCACCAGTGAATAGCTCTTGAAAAGTTAACCAGGGATTTTGAAAGCCGCGACCTTTTACAATGCCTGGTTTTGGAAATATCGCCACCCAAACACATTGTTGAGTAGTTAAAGCTCAAAAATCTGTGGAATCACTGAAATCACTTTGGATGGCCATATTTCGATAACCAGACCACGCAGGACAATTTAGCTTGCATGTGTGTGTAGGTATTGAACAGACCTTTCGTTTGATGTATATTTCGGTGCGAGTGGTGAACTTCGAAAATATAATGATTTTTAAAGACAAGTGGTTAGTCCATGATTTTTCCCAAAATTAATAAAAAAATATATTTTTGAGTTTGGCACATCCATGGAAAGGTCTGTTAATTCTCTATTCAGAATTGAAAACTATAACTCGTTACCAGCCTTGGTTGCGGAAATATCTCCATCTGCATCCGATGACTTTTTTAGATTTGGGTCAATTTTCAGAAATATCACTTTGGGTGGTCATATCTCGATAGCCAGATATCGCAGAACCTTCTGGTTTTCACCAGTGAATAGCTCTTGAAAAGTTAACCAGGGATTTTGAAAGCCGCGACCTTTTACAATGCCTGGTTTTGGAAATATCGCCACCCAAACACATTGTTGAGTAGTTAAAGCTCAAAAATCTGTGGAATCACTGAAATCACTTTGGATGGCCATATTTCGATAACCAGACCACGCAGGACAATTTAGCTTGCATGTGTGTGTAGGTATTGAACAGACCTTTCGTTTGATGTATATTTCGGTGCGAGTGGTGAACTTCGAAAATATAATGATTTTTAAAGACAAGTGGTTAGTCCATGATTTTTCCCAAAATTAATAAAAAAATGAATTTTTGAGTTTGGCACATCCATGGAAAGGTCTGTTAATTCTCTATTCAGAATTGAAAACTATAACTCGTTACCAGCCTTGGTTGCGGAAATATCTCCATCTGCATCCGATGACTTTTTTAGATTTGGGTCAATTTTCAGAAATATCACTTTGGGTGGTCATATCTCGATAGACAGATATCACAGAACCTTCTGGTTTTCACCAGTGAATAGCTCTTGAAAAGTTAACCAGGGATTTTGAAAGCCGCGACCTTTTACAATGCCTGGTTTTGGAAATATCGCCACCCAAACACATTGTTGAGTAGTTAAAGCTCAAAAATCTGTGGAATCACTGAAATCACTTTGGATGGCCATATTTCGATAACCAGACCACGCAGGACAATTTAGCTTGCATGTGTGTGTAGGTATTGAACAGACCTTTCGTTTGATGTATATTTCGGTGCGATTGGTGAACTTCGAAAATATAATGATTTTTAAAGACAAGTGGTTAGTCCATGATTTTTCCCAAAATTAATAAAAAAATATATTTTTGAGTTTGGCACATCCATGGAAAGGTCTGTTAATTCTCTATTCAGAATTGAAAACTATAACTCGTTACCAGCCTTGGTTGCGGAAATATCTCCATCTGCATCCGATGACTTTTTTAGATTTGGGTCAATTTTCAGAAATATCACTTTGGGTGGTCATATCTCGATAGCCAGATATCGCAGAACCTTCTGGTTTTCACCAGTGAATAGCTCTTGAAAAGTTAACCAGGGATTTTGAAAGCCGCGACCTTTTACAATGCCTGGTTTTGGAAATATCGCCACCCAAACACATTGTTGAGTAGTTAAAGCTCAAAAATCTGTGGAATCACTGAAATCACTTTGGATGGCCATATTTCGATAACCAGACCACGCAGGACAATTTAGCTTGCATGTGTGTGTAGGTATTGAACAGACCTTTCGTTTGATGTATATTTCGGTGCGATTGGTGAACTTCGAAAATATAATGATTTTTAAAGACAAGTGGTTAGTCCATGATTTTTCCCAAAATTAATAAAAAAATAAATTTTTGAGTTTGGCACATCCATGGAAAGGTCTGTTAATTCTCTATTCAGAATTGAAAACTATAACTCGTTACCAGCCTTGGTTGCGGAAATATCTCCATCTGCATCCGATGACTTTTTTAGATTTGGGTCAATTTTCAGAAATATCACTTTGGGTGGTCATATCTCGATAGCCAGATATCGCAGAACCTTCTGGTTTTCACCAGTGAATAGCTCTTGAAAAGTTAACCAGGGATTTTGAAAGCCGCGACCTTTTACAATGCCTGGTTTTGGAAATATCGCCACCCAAACACATTGTTGAGTAGTTAAAGCTCAAAAATCTGTGGAATCACTAAAAACACTTTGGATGGCCATATTTCGATAACCAGACCACGCAGGACAATTTAGCTTGCATGTGTGTGTAGGTATTGAACAGACCTTTCGTTTGATGTATATTTCGGTGCGATTGGTGAACTTCGAAAATATAATGATTTTTAAAGACAAGTGGTTAGTCCATGATTTTTCCCAAAATTAATAAAAAAATAAATGTTTGAGTTTGGCACATCCATGGAAAGGTCTGTTAATTCTCTATTCAGAATTGAAAACTATAACTCGTTACGAGCCTTGCATGTGTGTGTAGGTATTGAACAGACCTTTCGTTTGATGTATATTTCGGTGCGATTGGTGAACTTCGAAAATATAATGATTTTTAAAGACAAGTGGTTAGTCCATGATTTTTCCCAAAATTAATAAAAAAATAAATTTTTGAGTTTGGCACATCCATGGAAAGGTCTGTTAATTCTCTATTCAGAATTGAAAACTATAACTCGTTACGAGCCTTGGTTGCGGAAATATCTCCATCTGCATCCGATGACTTTTTTAGATTTGGGTCAATTTTCAGAAATATCACTTTGGGTGGTCATATCTCGATAGCCAGATATCGCAGAACCTTCTGGTTTTCACCAGTGAATAGCTCTTGAAAAGTTAACCAGGGATTTTGAAAGCCGCGACCTTTTACAATGCCTGGTTTTGGAAATATCGCCACCCAAACACATTGTTGAGTAGTTAAAGCTCAAAAATCTGTGGAATCACTGAAATCACTTTGGATGGCCATATTTCGATAACCAGACCACGCAGGACAATTTAGCTTGCATGTGTGTGTAGGTATTGAACAGACCTTTCGTTTGATGTATATTTCGGTGCGATTGGTGAACTTCGAAAATATAATGATTTTTAAAGACAAGTGGTTAGTCCATGATTTTTCCATGATATTTCTGAAAATTGACCCAAATCTAAAAATGTCGTCGGATGCAGATGGAGATATTTCCATCTGCATCCGATGACTTTTTTAGATGTGGGTCAATTTTCAGAAATATCACTTTGGGTGGTCATATCTCGATAGCCAGATATCGCAGAACCTTCTGGTTTTCACCAGTGAATAGCTCTTGAAAAGTTTACCAGGGATTTTGAAAGCCGCGACCTTTTACAATGCCTGGTTTTGGAAATATCGCCACCCAAACACATTGTTGAGTAGTTAAAGCTCAAAAATCTGTGGAATCACTGAAATCACTTTGGATGGCCATATTTCGATAACCAGACCACGCAGGACAATTTAGCTTGCATGTGTGTGTAGGTATTGAACAGACCTTTCGTTTGATGTATATTTCGGTGCGATTGGTGAACTTCGAAAATATAATGATTTTTAAAGACAAGTGGTTAGTCCATGATTTTTCCCAAAATTAATAAAAAAATAAATGTTTGAGTTTGGCACATCCATGGAAAGGTCTGTTAATTCTCTATTCAGAATTGAAAACTATAACTCGTTACGAGCCTTGGTTGCGGAAATATCTCCATCTGCATCCGATGACTTTTTTAGATTTGGGTCACTTTTCAGAAATATCACTTTGGGTGGTCATATCTCGATAGCCAGATATCGCAGAACCTTCTGGTTTTCACCAGTGAATAGCTCTTGAAAAGTTAACCAGGGATTTTGAAAGCCGCGACCTTTTACAATGCCTGGTTTTGGAAATATCGCCACCCAAACACATTGTTGAGTAGTTAAAGCTCAAAAATCTGTGGAATCACTGAAATCACTTTGGATGGCCATATTTCGATAACCAGACCACGCAGGACAATTTAGCTTGCATGTGTGTGTAGGTATTGAACAGACCTTTCGTTTGATGTATATTTCGGTGCGATTGGTGAACTTCGAAAATATAATGATTTTTAAAGACAAGTGGTTAGTCCATGATTTTTCCCAAAATTAATAAAAAAATAAATTTTTGAGTTTGGCACATCCATGGAAAGGTCTGTTAATTCTCTATTCAGAATTGAAAACTATAACTCGTTACGAGCCTTGCATGTGTGTGTAGGTATTGAACAGACCTTTCGTTTGATGTATATTTCGGTGCGATTGGTGAACTTCGAAAATATAATGATTTTTAAAGACAAGTGGTTAGTCCATGATTTTTCCCAAAATTAATAAAAAAATAAATTTTTGAGTTTGGCACATCCATGGAAAGGTCTGTTAATTCTCTATTCAGAATTGAAAACTATAACTCGTTACGAGCCTTGGTTGCGGAAATATCTCCATCTGCATCCGATGACTTTTTTAGATTTGGGTCAATTTTCAGAAATATCACTTTGGGTGGTCATATCTCGATAGCCAGATATCGCAGAACCTTCTGGTTTTCACCAGTGAATAGCTCTTGAAAAGTTAACCAGGGATTTTGAAAGCCGCGACCTTTTACAATGCCTGGTTTTGGAAATATCGCCACCCAAACACATTGTTGAGTAGTTAAAGCTCAAAAATCTGTGGAATCACTGAAATCACTTTGGATGGCCATATTTCGATAACCAGACCACGCAGGACAATTTAGCTTGCATGTGTGTGTAGGTATTGAACAGACCTTTCGTTTGATGTATATTTCGGTGCGATTGGTGAACTTCGAAAATATAATGATTTTTAAAGACAAGTGGTTAGTCCATGATTTTTCCATGATATTTCTGAAAATTGACCCATATTTCCATCTGCATCCGATGACTTTTTTAGATTTGGGTCAATTTTCAGAAATATCACTTTGGGTGGTCATATCTCGATAGCCAGATATCGCAGAACCTTCTGGTTTTCACCAGTGAATAGCTCTTGAAAAGTTAACCAGGGATTTTGAAAGCCGCGACCTTTTACAATGCCTGGTTTTGGAAATATCGCCACCCAAACACATTGTTGAGTAGTTAAAGCTCAAAAATCTGTGGAATCACTGAAATCACTTTGGATGGCCATATTTCGATAACCAGACCACGCAGGACAATTTAGCTTGCATGCGTGTGTAGGTATTGAACAGACCTTTCGTTTGATGTATATTTCGGTGCGATTGGTGAACTTCGAAAATATAATGATTTTTAAAGACAAGTGGTTAGTCCATGATTTTTCCCAAAATTAATAAAAAAATAAATTTTTGAGTTTGGCACATCCATGGAAAGGTCTGTTAATTCTCTATTCAGAATTGAAAACTATAACTCGTTACCAGCCTTGGTTGCGGAAATATCTCCATCTGCATCCGATGACTTTTTTAGATTTGGGTCACTTTTCAGAAATATCACTTTGGGTGGTCATATCTCGATAGCCAGATATCGCAGAACCTTCTGGTTTTCACCAGTGAATAGCTCTTGAAAAGTTAACCAGGGATTTTGAAAGCCGCGACCTTTTACAATGCCTGGTTTTGGAAATATCGCCACCCAAACACATTGTTGAGTAGTTAAAGCTCAAAAATCTGTGGAATCACTGAAATCACTTTGGATGGCCATATTTCGATAACCAGACCACGCAGGACAATTTAGCTTGCATGTGTGTGTAGGTATTGAACAGACCTTTCGTTTGATGTATATTTCGGTGCGATTGGTGAACTTCGAAAATATAATGATTTTTAAAGACAAGTGGTTAGTCCATGATTTTTCCCAAAATTAATAAAAAAATAAATTTTTGAGTTTGGCACATCCATGGAAAGGTCTGTTAATTCTCTATTCAGAATTGAAAACTATAACTCGTTACGAGCCTTGCATGTGTGTGTAGGTATTGAACAGACCTTTCGTTTGATGTATATTTCGGTGCGATTGGTGAACTTCGAAAATATAATGATTTTTAAAGACAAGTGGTTAGTCCATGATTTTTCCCAAAATTAATAAAAAAATAAATTTTTGAGTTTGGCACATCCATGGAAAGGTCTGTTAATTCTCTATTCAGAATTGAAAACTATAACTCGTTACGAGCCTTGGTTGCGGAAATATCTCCATCTGCATCCGATGACTTTTTTAGATTTGGGTCAATTTTCAGAAATATCACTTTGGGTGGTCATATCTCGATAGCCAGATATCGCAGAACCTTCTGGTTTTCACCAGTGAATAGCTCTTGAAAAGTTAACCAGGGATTTTGAAAGCCGCGACCTTTTACAATGCCTGGTTTTGGAAATATCGCCACCCAAACACATTGTTGAGTAGTTAAAGCTCAAAAATCTGTGGAATCACTGAAATCACTTTGGATGGCCATATTTCGATAACCAGACCACGCAGGACAATTTAGCTTGCACGTGTGTGTAGGTATTGAACAGACCTTTCGTTTGATGTATATTTCGGTGCGATTGGTGAACTTCGAAAATATAATGATTTTTAAAGACAAGTGGTTAGTCCATGATTTTTCCCAAAATTAATAAAAAAATAAATTTTTGAGTTTGGCACATCCATGGAAAGGTCTGTTAATTCTCTATTCAGAATTGAAAACTATAACTCGTTACCAGCCTTGGTTGCGGAAATATCTCCATCTGCATCCGATGACTTTTTTAGATTTGGGTCAATTTTCAGAAATATCACTTTGGGTGGTCATATCTCGATAGACAGATATCACAGAACCTTCTGGTTTTCACCAGTGAATAGCTCTTGAAAAGTTAACCAGGGATTTTGAAAGCCGCGACCTTTTACAATGCCTGGTTTTGGAAATATCGCCACCCAAACACATTGTTGAGTAGTTAAAGCTCAAAAATCTGTGGAATCACTGAAATCACTTTGGATGGCCATATTTCGATAACCAGACCACGCAGGACAATTTAGCTTGCATGTGTGTGTAGGTATTGAACAGACCTTTCGTTTGATGTATATTTCGGTGCGATTGGTGAACTTCGAAAATATAATGATTTTTAAAGACAAGTGGTTAGTCCATGATTTTTCCATGATATTTCTGAAAATTGACCCATATTTCCATCTGCATCCGATGACTTTTTTAGATTTGGGTCAATTTTCAGAAATATCACTTTGGGTGGTCATATCTCGATAGCCAGATATCGCAGAACCTTCTGGTTTTCACCAGTGAATAGCTCTTGAAAAGTTAACCAGGGATTTTGAAAGCCGCGACCTTTTACAATGCCTGGTTTTGGAAATATCGCCACCCAAACACATTGTTGAGTAGTTAAAGCTCAAAAATCTGTGGAATCACTGAAATCACTTTGGATGGCCATATTTCGATAACCAGACCACGCAGGACAATTTAGCTTGCATGTGTGTGTAGGTATTGAACAGACCTTTCGTTTGATGTATATTTCGGTGCGATTGGTGAACTTCGAAAATATAATGATTTTTAAAGACAAGTGGTTAGTCCATGATTTTTCCCAAAATTAATAAAAAAATAAATTTTTGAGTTTGGCACATCCATGGAAAGGTCTGTTAATTCTCTATTCAGAATTGAAAACTATAACTCGTTACCAGCCTTGGTTGCGGAAATATCTCCATCTGCATCCGATGACTTTTTTAGATTTGGGTCAATTTTCAGAAATATCACTTTGGGTGGTCATATCTCGATAGACAGATATCACAGAACCTTCTGGTTTTCACCAGTGAATAGCTCTTGAAAAGTTAACCAGGGATTTTGAAAGCCGCGACCTTTTACAATGCCTGGTTTTGGAAATATCGCCACCCAAACACATTGTTGAGTAGTTAAAGCTCAAAAATCTGTGGAATCACTGAAATCACTTTGGATGGCCATATTTCGATAACCAGACCACGCAGGACAATTTAGCTTGCATGTGTGTGTAGGTATTGAACAGACCTTTCGTTTGATGTATATTTCGGTGCGATTGGTGAACTTCGAAAATATAATGATTTTTAAAGACAAGTGGTTAGTCCATGATTTTTCCATGATATTTCTGAAAATTGACCCATATTTCCATCTGCATCCGATGACTTTTTTAGATTTGGGTCAATTTTCAGAAATATCACTTTGGGTGGTCATATCTCGATAGCCAGATATCGCAGAACCTTCTGGTTTTCACCAGTGAATAGCTCTTGAAAAGTTAACCAGGGATTTTGAAAGCCGCGACCTTTTACAATGCCTGGTTTTGGAAATATCGCCACCCAAACACATTGTTGAGTAGTTAAAGCTCAAAAATCTGTGGAATCACTGAAATCACTTTGGATGGCCATATTTCGATAACCAGACCACGCAGGACAATTTAGCTTGCATGTGTGTGTAGGTATTGAACAGACCTTTCGTTTGATGTATATTTCGGTGCGATTGGTGAACTTCGAAAATATAATGATTTTTAAAGACAAGTGGTTAGTCCATGATTTTTCCCAAAATTAATAAAAAAATAAATTTTTGAGTTTGGCACATCCATGGAAAGGTCTGTTAATTCTCTATTCAGAATTGAAAACTATAACTCGTTACCAGCCTTGGTTGCGGAAATATCTCCATCTGCATCCGATGACTTTTTTAGATTTGGGTCAATTTTCAGAAATATCACTTTGGGTGGTCATATCTCGATAGACAGATATCACAGAACCTTCTGGTTTTCACCAGTGAATAGCTCTTGAAAAGTTAACCAGGGATTTTGAAAGCCGCGACCTTTTACAATGCCTGGTTTTGGAAATATCGCCACCCAAACACATTGTTGAGTAGTTAAAGCTCAAAAATCTGTGGAATCACTGAAATCACTTTGGATGGCCATATTTTGATAACCAGACCACGCAGGACAATTTAGCTTGCATGTGTGTGTAGGTATTGAACAGACCTTTCGTTTGATGTACATTTCGGTGCGATTGGTGAACTTCGAAAATATAATGATTTTTAAAGACAAGTGGTTAGTCCATGATTTTTCCATGATATTTCTGAAAATTGACCCAAATCTAAAAAAGTCATCGGATGCAGATGGAGATATTTCCACGCAGGACAATTTAGCTTGCATGTGTGTGTAGGTATTGAACAGACCTTTCGTTTGATGTATATTTCGGTGCGATTGGTGAACTTCGAAAATATAATGATTTTTAAAGACAAGTGGTTAGTCCATGATTTTTCCCAAAATTAATAAAAAAATAAATGTTTGAGTTTGGCACATCCATGGAAAGGTCTGTTAATTCTCTATTCAGAATTGAAAACTATAACTCGTTACGAGCCTTGCATGTGTGTGTAGGTATTGAACAGACCTTTCGTTTGATGTATATTTCGGTGCGATTGGTGAACTTCGAAAATATAATGATTTTTAAAGACAAGTGGTTAGTCCATGATTTTTTCCAATTTTCAATTTTCAGAAATATCACTTTGGGTGGTCATATCTCGATAGCCAGATATCGCAGAACCTTCTGGTTTTCACCAGTGAATAGCTCTTGAAAAGTTAACCAGGGATTTTGAAAGCCGCGACCTTTTACAATGCCTGGTTTTGGAAATATCGCCACCCAAACACATTGTTGAGTAGTTAAAGCTCAAAAATCTGTGGAATCACTGAAATCACTTTGGATGGCCATATTTCGATAACCAGACCACGCAGGACAATTTAGCTTGCATGTGTGTGTAGGTATTGAACAGACCTTTCGTTTGATGTATATTTCGGTGCGATTGGTGAACTTCGAAAATATAATGATTTTTAAAGACAAGTGGTTAGTCCATGATTTTTCCCAAAATTAATAAAAAAATAAATTTTTGAGTTTGGCACATCCATGGAAAGGTCTGTTAATTCTCTATTCAGAATTGAAAACTATAACTCGTTACCAGCCTTGGTTGCGGAAATATCTCCATCTGCATCCGATGACTTTTTTAGATTTGGGTCAATTTTCAGAAATATCACTTTGGGTGGTCATATCTCGATAGCCAGATATCACAGAACCTTCTGGTTTTCACCAGTGAATAGCTCTTGAAAAGTTAACCAGGGATTTTGAAAGCCGCGACCTTTTACAATGCCTGGTTTTGGAAATATCGCCACCCAAACACATTGTTGAGTAGTTAAAGCTCAAAAATCTGTGGAATCACTGAAATCACTTTGGATGGCCATATTTCGATAACCAGACCACGCAGGACAATTTAGCTTGCATATGTGTGTAGGTATTGAACAGACCTTTCGTTTGATGTATATTTCGGTGCGATTGGTGAACTTCGAAAATATAATGATTTTTAAAGACAAGTGGTGTCCATGATTTTTCCCAAAATTAATAAAAAAATAAATTTTTGAGTTTGGCACATCCATGGAAAGGTCTGTTAATTCTCTATTCAGAATTGAAAACTATAACTCGTTACGAGCCTTGGTTGCGGAAATATCTCCATCTGCATCCGATGACTTTTTTAGATTTGGGTCAATTTTCAGAAATATCACTTTGGGTGGTCATATCTCGATAGCCAGATATCGCAGAACCTTCTGGTTTTCACCAGTGAATAGCTCTTGAAAAGTTAACTAGGGATTTTGAAAGCCGCGACCTTTTACAATGCCTGGTTTTGGAAATATCGCCACCCAAACACATTGTTGAGTAGTTAAAGCTCAAAAATCTGTGGAATCACTGAAATCACTTTGGATGGCCATATTTCGATAACCCGACCACGCAGGACAATTTAGCTTGCATGTGTGTGTAGGTATTGAACAGACCTTTCGTTTGATGTATATTTCGGTGCGATTGGTGAACTTCGAAAATATAATGATTTTTAAAGACAAGTGGTTAGTCCATGATTTTTCCCAAAATTAATAAAAAAATAAATTTTTGAGTTTGGCACATCCATGGAAAGGTCTGTTAATTCTCTATTCAGAATTGAAAACTATAACTCGTTACCAGCCTTGGTTGCGGAAATATCTCCATCTGCATCCGATGACTTTTTTAGATTTGGGTCAATTTTCAGAAATATCACTTTGGGTGGTCATATCTCGATAGACAGATATCACAGAACCTTCTGGTTTTCACCAGTGAATAGCTCTTGAAAAGTTAACCAGGGATTTTGAAAGCCGCGACCTTTTACAATGCCTGGTTTTGGAAATATCGCCACCCAAACACATTGTTGAGTAGTTAAAGCTCAAAAATCTGTGGAATCACTGAAATCACTTTGGATGGCCATATTTCGATAACCAGACCACGCAGGACAATTTAGCTTGCATGTGTGTGTAGGTATTGAACAGACCTTTCGTTTGATGTATATTTCGGTGCGATTGGTGAACTTCGAAAATATAATGATTTTTAAAGACAAGTGGTTAGTCCATGATTTTTCCCAAAATTAATAAAAAAATATATTTTTGAGTTTGGCACATCCATGGAAAGGTCTGTTAATTCTTAATTCAGAATTGAAAACTATAACTCGTTACCAGCCTTGGTTGCGGAAATATCTCCATCTGCATCCGATGACTTTTTTAGATTTGGGTCAATTTTCAGAAATATCACTTTGGGTGGTCATATCTCGATAGCCAGATATCGCAGAACCTTCTGGTTTTCACCAGTGAATAGCTCTTGAAAAGTTAACCAGGGATTTTGAAAGCCGCGACCTTTTACAATGCCTGGTTTTGGAAATATCGCCACCCAAACACATTGTTGAGTAGTTAAAGCTCAAAAATCTGTGGAATCACTGAAATCACTTTGGATGGCCATATTTCGATAACCAGACCACGCAGGACAATTTAGCTTGCATGTGTGTGTAGGTATTGAACAGACCTTTCGTTTGATGTATATTTCGGTGCGATTGGTGAACTTCGAAAATATAATGATTTTTAAAGACAAGTGGTTAGTCCATGATTTTTCCCAAAATTAATAAAAAAATAAATTTTTGAGTTTGGCACATCCATGGAAAGGTCTGTTAATTCTCTATTCAGAATTGAAAACTATAACTCGTTACCAGCCTTGGTTGCGGAAATATCTCCATCTGCATCCGATGACTTTTTTAGATTTGGGTCAATTTTCAGAAATATCACTTTGGGTGGTCATATCTCGATAGACAGATATCACAGAACCTTCTGGTTTTCACCAGTGAATAGCTCTTGAAAAGTTAACCAGGGATTTTGAAAGCCGCGACCTTTTACAATGCCTGGTTTTGGAAATATCGCCACCCAAACACATTGTTGAGTAGTTAAAGCTCAAAAATCTGTGGAATCACTGAAATCACTTTGGATGGCCATATTTCGATAACCAGACCACGCAGGACAATTTAGCTTGCATGTGTGTGTAGGTATTGAACAGACCTTTCGTTTGATGTATATTTCGGTGCGATTGGTGAACTTCGAAAATATAATGATTTTTAAAGACAAGTGGTTAGTCCATGATTTTTCCATGATATTTCTGAAAATTGACCCATATTTCCATCTGCATCCGATGACTTTTTTAGATTTGGGTCAATTTTCAGAAATATCACTTTGGGTGGTCATATCTCGATAGCCAGATATCGCAGAACCTTCTGGTTTTCACCAGTGAATAGCTCTTGAAAAGTTAACCAGGGATTTTGAAAGCCGCGACCTTTTACAATGCCTGGTTTTGGAAATATCGCCACCCAAACACATTGTTGAGTAGTTAAAGCTCAAAAATCTGTGGAATCACTGAAATCACTTTGGATGGCCATATTTCGATAACCAGACCACGCAGGACAATTTAGCTTGCATGTGTGTGTAGGTATTGAACAGACCTTTCGTTTGATGTATATTTCGGTGCGATTGGTGAACTTCGAAAATATAATGATTTTTAAAGACAAGTCCATGATTTTTCCCAAAATTAATAAAAAAATAAATTTTTGAGTTTGGCACATCCATGGAAAGGTCTGTTAATTCTCTATTCAGAATTGAAAACTATAACTCGTTACCAGCCTTGGTTGCGGAAATATCTCCATCTGCATCCGATGACTTTTTTAGATTTGGGTCAATTTTCAGAAATATCACTTTGGGTGGTCATATCTCGATAGACAGATATCACAGAACCTTCTGGTTTTCACCAGTGAATAGCTCTTGAAAAGTTAACCAGGGATTTTGAAAGCCGCGACCTTTTACAATGCCTGGTTTTGGAAATATCGCCACCCAAACACATTGTTGAGTAGTTAAAGCTCAAAAATCTGTGGAATCACTGAAATCACTTTGGATGGCCATATTTCGATAACCAGACCACGCAGGACAATTTAGCTTGCATGTGTGTGTAGGTATTGAACAGACCTTTCGTTTGATGTATATTTCGGTGCGATTGGTGAACTTCGAAAATATAATGATTTTTAAAGACAAGTGGTTAGTCCATGATTTTTCCATGATATTTCTGAAAATTGACCCAAATCTAAAAAAGTCATCGGATGCAGATGGAGATATTTCCACGCAGGACAATTTAGCTTGCATGTGTGTGTAGGTATTGAACAGACCTTTCGTTTGATGTATATTTCGGTGCGATTGGTGAACTTCGAAAATATAATGATTTTTAAAGACAAGTGGTTAGTCCATGATTTTTCCCAAAATTAATAAAAAAATAAATGTTTGAGTTTGGCACATCCATGGAAAGGTCTGTTAATTCTCTATTCAGAATTGAAAACTATAACTCGTTACCAGCCTTGGTTGCGGAAATATCTCCATCTGCATCCGATGACTTTTTTAGATTTGGGTCAATTTTCAGAAATATCACTTTGGGTGGTCATATCTCGATAGACAGATATCACAGAACCTTCTGGTTTTCACCAGTGAATAGCTCTTGAAAAGTTAACCAGGGATTTTGAAAGCCGCGACCTTTTACAATGCCTGGTTTTGGAAATATCGCCACCCAAACACATTGTTGAGTAGTTAAAGCTCAAAAATCTGTGGAATCACTGAAATCACTTTGGATGGCCATATTTCGATAACCAGACCACGCAGGACAATTTAGCTTGCATGTGTGTGTAGGTATTGAACAGACCTTTCGTTTGATGTATATTTCGGTGCGATTGGTGAACTTCGAAAATATAATGATTTTTAACGACAAGTGGTTAGTCCATGATTTTTCCCAAAATTAATAAAAAAATAAATTTTTGAGTTTGGCACATCCATGGAAAGGTCTGTTAATTCTCTATTCAGAATTGAAAACTATAACTCGTTACGAGCCTTGGTTGCGGAAATATCTCCATCTGCATCCGATGACTTTTTTAGATTTGGGTCAATTTTCAGAAATATCACTTTGGGTGGTCATATCTCGATAGCCAGATATCGCAGAACCTTCTGGTTTTCACCAGTGAATAGCTCTTGAAAAGTTAACCAGGGATTTTGAAAGCCGCGACCTTTTACAATGCCTGGTTTTGGAAATATCGCCACCCAAACACATTGTTGAGTAGTTAAAGCTCAAAAATCTGTGGAATCACTGAAATCACTTTGGATGGCCATATTTCGATAACCAGACCACGCAGGACAATTTAGCTTGCATGTGTGTGTAGGTATTGAACAGACCTTTCGTTTGATGTATATTTCGGTGCGATTGGTGAACTTCGAAAATATAATGATTTTTAAAGACAAGTGGTTAGTCCATGATTTTTCCCAAAATTAATAAAAAAATAAATGTTTGAGTTTGGCACATCCATGGAAAGGTCTGTTAATTCTCTATTCAGAATTGAAAAATATAACTCGTTACGAGCCTTGGTTGCGGAAATATCTCCATCTGCATCCGATGACTTTTTTAGATTTGGGTCACTTTTCAGAAATATCACTTTGGGTGGTCATATCTCGATAGCCAGATATCGCAGAACCTTCTGGTTTTCACCAGTGAATAGCTCTTGAAAAGTTAACCACGGATTTTGAAAGCCGCGACCTTTTACAATGCCTGGTTTTGGAAATATCGCCACCCAAACACATTGTTGAGTAGTTAAAGCTCAAAAATCTGTGGAATCACTGAAATCACTTTGGATGGCCATATTTCGATAACCAGACCACGCAGGACAATTTAGCTTGCATGTGTGTGTAGGTATTGAACAGACCTTTCGTTTGATGTATATTTCGGTGCGATTGGTGAACTTCGAAAATATAATGATTTTTAAAGACAAGTGGTTAGTCCATGATTTTTCCCAAAATTAATAAAAAAATAAATTTTTGAGTTTGGCACATCCATGGAAAGGTCTGTTAATTCTCTATTCAGAATTGAAAACTATAACTCGTTACGAGCCTTGGTTGCGGAAATATCTCCATCTGCATCCGATGACTTTTTTAGATTTGGGTCAATTTTCAGAAATATCACTTTGGGTGGTCATATCTCGATAGCCAGATATCGCAGAACCTTCTGGTTTTCACCAGTGAATAGCTCTTGAAAAGTTAACCAGGGATTTTGAAAGCCGCGACCTTTTACAATGCCTGGTTTTGGAAATATCGCCACCCAAACACATTGTTGAGTAGTTAAAGCTCAAAAATCTGTGGAATCACTGAAATCACTTTGGATGGCCATATTTCGATAACCAGACCACGCAGGACAATTTAGCTTGCATGTGTGTGTAGGTATTGAACAGACCTTTCGTTTGATTTATATTTCGGTGCGATTGGTGAACTTCGAAAATATAATGATTTTTAAAGACAAGTGGTTAGTCCATGATTTTTCCCAAAATTAATAAAAAAATAAATGTTTGAGTTTGGCACATCCATGGAAAGGTCTGTTAATTCTCTATTCAGAATTGAAAACTATAACTCGTTACGAGCCTTGGTTGCGGAAATATCTCCATCTGCATCCGATGACTTTTTTAGATTTGGGTCACTTTTCAGAAATATCACTTTGGGTGGTCATATCTCGATAGCCAGATATCGCAGAACCTTCTGGTTTTCACCAGTGAATAGCTCTTGAAAAGTTACCAGGGATTTTGAAAGCCGCGACCTTTTACAATGCCTGGTTTTGGAAATATCGCCACCCAAACACATTGTTGAGTAGTTAAAGCTCAAAAATCTGTGGAATCACTGAAATCACTTTGGATGGCCATATTTCGATAACCAGACCACGCAGGACAATTTAGCTTGCATGTGTGTGTAGGTATTGAACAGACCTTTCGTTTGATGTATATTTCGGTGCGATTGGTGAACTTCGAAAATATAATGATTTTTAAAGACAAGTGGTTAGTCCATGATTTTTCCCAAAATTAATAAAAAAATAAATGTTTGAGTTTGGCACATCCATGGAAAGGTCTGTTAATTCTCTATTCAGAATTGAAAACTATAACTCGTTACGAGCATTGGTTGCGGAAATATCTCCATCTGCATCCGATGACTTTTTTAGATTTGGGTCAATTTTCAGAAATATCACTTTGGGTGGTCATATCTCGATAGCCAGATATCGCAGAACCTTCTGGTTTTCACCAGTGAATAGCTCTTGAAAAGTTAACCAGGGATTTTGAAAGCCGCGACCTTTTACAATGCCTGGTTTTGGAAATATCGCCACCCAAACACATTGTTGAGTAGTTAAAGCTCAAAAATCTGTGGAATCACTGAAATCACTTTGGATGGCCATATTTCGATAACCAGACCACGCAGGACAATTTAGCTTGCATGTGTGTGTAGGTATTGAACAGACCTTTCGTTTGATGTATATTTCGGTGCGATTGGTGAACTTCGAAAATATAATGATTTTTAAAGACAAGTGGTTAGTCCATGATTTATCACTTTGGGTGGTCATATCTCGATAGCCAGATATCGCAGAACCTTCTGGTTTTCACCAGTGAATAGCTCTTGAAAAGTTACCAGGGATTTTGAAAGCCGCGACCTTTTACAATGCCTGGTTTTGGAAATATCGCCACCCAAACACATTGTTGAGTAGTTAAAGCTCAAAAATCTGTGGAATCACTGAAATCACTTTGGATGGCCATATTTCGATAACCAGACCACGCAGGACAATTTAGCTTGCATGTGTGTGTAGGTATTGAACAGACCTTTCGTTTGATGTATATTTCGGTGCGATTGGTGAACTTCGAAAATATAATGATTTTTAAAGACAAGTGGTTAGTCCATGATTTTTCCCAAAATTAATAAAAAAATAAATGTTTGAGTTTGGCACATCCATGGAAAGGTCTGTTAATTCTCTATTCAGAATTGAAAACTATAACTCGTTACGAGCCTTGGTTGCGGAAATATCTCCATCTGCATCCGATGACTTTTTTAGATTTGGGTCACTTTTCAGAAATATCACTTTGGGTGGTCATATCTCGATAGCCAGATATCGCAGAACCTTCTGGTTTTCACCAGTGAATAGCTCTTGAAAAGTTAACCAGGGATTTTGAAAGCCGCGACCTTTTACAATGCCTGGTTTTGGAAATATCGCCACCCAAACACATTGTTGAGTAGTTAAAGCTCAAAAATCTGTGGAATCACTGAAATCACTTTGAATGGCCATATTTCGATAACCAGACCACGCAGGACAATTTAGCTTGCATGTGTGTGTAGGTATTGAACAGACCTTTCGTTTGATGTATATTTCGGTGCGATTGGTGAACTTCGAAAATATAATGATTTTTAAAGACAAGTGGTTAGTCCATGATTTTTCCCAAAATTAATAAAAAAATAAATTTTTGAGTTTGGCACATCCATGGAAAGGTCTGTTAATTCTCTATTCAGAATTGAAAACTATAACTCGTTACGAGCCTTGGTTGCGGAAATATCTCCATCTGCATCCGATGACTTTTTTAGATTTGGGTCAATTTTCAGAAATATCACTTTGGGTGGTCATATCTCGATAGCCAGATATCGCAGAACCTTCTGGTTTTCACCAGTGAATAGCTCTTGAAAAGTTAACCAGGGATTTTGAAAGCCGCGACCTTTTACAATGCCTGGTTTTGGAAATATCGCCACCCAAACACATTGTTGAGTAGTTAAAGCTCAAAAATCTGTGGAATCACTGAAATCACTTTGGATGGCCATATTTCGATAACCAGACCACGCAGGACAATTTAGCTTGCATGTGTGTGTAGGTATTGAACAGACCTTTCGTTTGATGTATATTTCGGTGCGATTGGTGAACTTCGAAAATATAATGATTTTTAAAGACAAGTGGTTAGTCCATGATTTTTCCCAAAATTAATAAAAAAATAAATGTTTGAGTTTGGCACATCCATGGAAAGGTCTGTTAATTCTCTATTCAGAATTGAAAACTATAACTCGTTACGAGCCTTGGTTGCGGAAATATCTCCATCTGCATCCGATGACTTTTTTAGATTTGGGTCACTTTTCAGAAATATCACTTTGGGTGGTCATATCTCGATAGCCAGATATCGCAGAACCTTCTGGTTTTCACCAGTGAATAGCTCTTGAAAAGTTACCAGGGATTTTGAAAGCCGCGACCTTTTACAATGCCTGGTTTTGGAAATATCGCCACCCAAACACATTGTTGAGTAGTTAAAGCTCAAAAATCTGTGGAATCACTGAAATCACTTTGGATGGCCATATTTCGATAACCAGACCACGCAGGACAATTTAGCTTGCATGTGTGTGTAGGTATTGAACAGACCTTTCGTTTGATGTATATTTCGGTGCGATTGGTGAACTTCGAAAATATAATGATTTTTAAAGACAAGTGGTTAGTCCATGATTTTTCCCAAAATTAATAAAAAAATAAATTTTTGAGTTTGGCACATCCATGGAAAGGTCTGTTAATTCTCTATTCAGAATTGAAAACTATAACTCGTTACGAGCCTTGGTTGCGGAAATATCTCCATCTGCATCCGATGACTTTTTTAGATTTGGGTCAATTTTCAGAAATATCACTTTGGGTGGTCATATCTCGATAGCCAGATATCGCAGAACCTTCTGGTTTTCACCAGTGAATAGCTCTTGAAAAGTTAACCAGGGATTTTGAAAGCCGCGACCTTTTACAATGCCTGGTTTTGGAAATATCGCCACCCAAACACATTGTTGAGTAGTTAAAGCTCAAAAATCTGTGGAATCACTGAAATCACTTTGGATGGCCATATTTCGATAACCAGACCACGCAGGACAATTTAGCTTGCATGTGTGTGTAGGTATTGAACAGACCTTTCGTTTGATTTATATTTCGGTGCGATTGGTGAACTTCGAAAATATAATGATTTTTAAAGACAAGTGGTTAGTCCATGATTTTTCCCAAAATTAATAAAAAAATAAATGTTTGAGTTTGGCACATCCATGGAAAGGTCTGTTAATTCTCTATTCAGAATTGAAAACTATAACTCGTTACGAGCCTTGGTTGCGGAAATATCTCCATCTGCATCCGATGACTTTTTTAGATTTGGGTCACTTTTCAGAAATATCACTTTGGGTGGTCATATCTCGATAGCCAGATATCGCAGAACCTTCTGGTTTTCACCAGTGAATAGCTCTTGAAAAGTTACCAGGGATTTTGAAAGCCGCGACCTTTTACAATGCCTGGTTTTGGAAATATCGCCACCCAAACACATTGTTGAGTAGTTAAAGCTCAAAAATCTGTGGAATCACTGAAATCACTTTGGATGGCCATATTTCGATAACCAGACCACGCAGGACAATTTAGCTTGCATGTGTGTGTAGGTATTGAACAGACCTTTCGTTTGATGTATATTTCGGTGCGATTGGTGAACTTCGAAAATATAATGATTTTTAAAGACAAGTGGTTAGTCCATGATTTTTCCCAAAATTAATAAAAAAATAAATGTTTGAGTTTGGCACATCCATGGAAAGGTCTGTTAATTCTCTATTCAGAATTGAAAACTATAACTCGTTACGAGCCTTGGTTGCGGAAATATCTCCATCTGCATCCGATGACTTTTTTAGATTTGGGTCAATTTTCAGAAATATCACTTTGGGTGGTCATATCTCGATAGCCAGATATCGCAGAACCTTCTGGTTTTCACCAGTGAATAGCTCTTGAAAAGTTAACCAGGGATTTTGAAAGCCGCGACCTTTTACAATGCCTGGTTTTGGAAATATCGCCACCCAAACACATTGTTGAGTAGTTAAAGCTCAAAAATCTGTGGAATCACTGAAATCACTTTGGATGGCCATATTTCGATAACCAGACCACGCAGGACAATTTAGCTTGCATGTGTGTGTAGGTATTGAACAGACCTTTCGTTTGATGTATATTTCGGTGCGATTGGTGAACTTCGAAAATATAATGATTTTTAAAGACAAGTGGTTAGTCCATGATTTTTCCATGATATTTCTGAAAATTGACCCAAATCTAAAAAAGTCATCGGATGCAGATGGAGATATTTCCATCTGCATCCGATGACTTTTTTAGATTTGGGTCAGTTTTCAGAAATATCACTTTGGGTGGTCATATCTCGATAGCCAGATATCGCAGAACCTTCTGGTTTTCACCAGTGAATAGCTCTTGAAAAGTTACCAGGGATTTTGAAAGCCGCGACCTTTTACAATGCCTGGTTTTGGAAATATCGCCACCCAAACACATTGTTGAGTAGTTAAAGCTCAAAAATCTGTGGAATCACTGAAATCACTTTGGATGGCCATATTTCGATAACCAGACCACGCAGGACAATTTAGCTTGCATGTGTGTGTAGGTATTGAACAGACCTTTCGTTTGATGTATATTTCGGTGCGATTGGTGAACTTCGAAAATATAATGATTTTTAAAGACAAGTGGTTAGTCCATGATTTTTCCCAAAATTAATAAAAAAATAAATGTTTGAGTTTGGCACATCCATGGAAAGGTCTGTTAATTCTCTATTCAGAATTGAAAACTATAACTCGTTACGAGCCTTGGTTGCGGAAATATCTCCATCTGCATCCGATGACTTTTTTAGATTTGGGTCACTTTTCAGAAATATCACTTTGGGTGGTCATATCTCGATAGCCAGATATCGCAGAACCTTCTGGTTTTCACCAGTGAATAGCTCTTGAAAAGTTAACCAGGGATTTTGAAAGCCGCGACCTTTTACAATGCCTGGTTTTGGAAATATCGCCACCCAAACACATTGTTGAGTAGTTAAAGCTCAAAAATCTGTGGAATCACTGAAATCACTTTGGATGGCCATATTTCGATAACCAGACCACGCAGGACAATTTAGCTTGCATGTGTGTGTAGGTATTGAACAGACCTTTCGTTTGATTTATATTTCGGTGCGATTGGTGAACTTCGAAAATATAATGATTTTTAAAGACAAGTGGTTAGTCCATGATTTTTCCCAAAATTAATAAAAAAATAAATTTTTGAGTTTGGCACATCCATGGAAAGGTCTGTTAATTCTCTATTCAGAATTGAAAACTATAACTCGTTACGAGCCTTGGTTGCGGAAATATCTCCATCTGCATCCGATGACTTTTTTAGATTTGGGTCACTTTTCAGAAATATCACTTTGGGTGGTCATATCTCGATAGCCAGATATCGCAGAACCTTCTGGTTTTCACCAGTGAATAGCTCTTGAAAAGTTACCAGGGATTTTGAAAGCCGCGACCTTTTACAATGCCTGGTTTTGGAAATATCGCCACCCAAACACATTGTTGAGTAGTTAAAGCTCAAAAATCTGTGGAATCACTGAAATCACTTTGGATGGCCATATTTCGATAACCAGACCACGCAGGACAATTTAGCTTGCATGTGTGTGTAGGTATTGAACAGACCTTTCGTTTGATGTATATTTCGGTGCGATTGGTGAACTTCGAAAATATAATGATTTTTAAAGACAAGTGGTTAGTCCATGATTTTTCCATGATATTTCTGAAAATTGACCCAAATCTAAAAAAGTCATCGGATGCAGATGGAGATATTTCCATCTGCATCCGATGACTTTTTTAGATTTGGGTCAATTTTCAGAAATATCACTTTGGGTGGTCATATCTCGATAGCCAGATATCGCAGAACCTTCTGGTTTTCACCAGTGAATAGCTCTTGAAAAGTTACCAGGGATTTTGAAAGCCGCGACCTTTTACAATGCCTGGTTTTGGAAATATCGCCACCCAAACACATTGTTGAGTAGTTAAAGCTCAAAAATCTGTGGAATCACTGAAATCACTTTGGATGGCCATATTTCGATAACCAGACCACGCAGGACAATTTAGCTTGCATGTGTGTGTAGGTATTGAACAGACCTTTCGTTTGATGTATATTTCGGTGCGATTGGTGAACTTCGAAAATATAATGATTTTTAAAGACAAGTGGTTAGTCCATGATTTTTCCCAAAATTAATAAAAAAATAAATGTTTGAGTTTGGCACATCCATGGAAAGGTCTGTTAATTCTCTATTCAGAATTGAAAACTATAACTCGTTACGAGCCTTGGTTGCGGAAATATCTCCATCTGCATCCGATGACTTTTTTAGATTTGGGTCACTTTTCAGAAATATCACTTTGGGTGGTCATATCTCGATAGCCAGATATCGCAGAACCTTCTGGTTTTCACCAGTGAATAGCTCTTGAAAAGTTAACCAGGGATTTTGAAAGCCGCGACCTTTTACAATGCCTGGTTTTGGAAATATCGCCACCCAAACACATTGTTGAGTAGTTAAAGCTCAAAAATCTGTGGAATCACTGAAATCACTTTGAATGGCCATATTTCGATAACCAGACCACGCAGGACAATTTAGCTTGCATGTGTGTGTAGGTATTGAACAGACCTTTCGTTTGATGTATATTTCGGTGCGATTGGTGAACTTCGAAAATATAATGATTTTTAAAGACAAGTGGTTAGTCCATGATTTTTCCCAAAATTAATAAAAAAATAAATTTTTGAGTTTGGCACATCCATGGAAAGGTCTGTTAATTCTCTATTCAGAATTGAAAACTATAACTCGTTACGAGCCTTGGTTGCGGAAATATCTCCATCTGCATCCGATGACTTTTTTAGATTTGGGTCAATTTTCAGAAATATCACTTTGGGTGGTCATATCTCGATAGCCAGATATCGCAGAACCTTCTGGTTTTCACCAGTGAATAGCTCTTGAAAAGTTAACCAGGGATTTTGAAAGCCGCGACCTTTTACAATGCCTGGTTTTGGAAATATCGCCACCCAAACACATTGTTGAGTAGTTAAAGCTCAAAAATCTGTGGAATCACTGAAATCACTTTGGATGGCCATATTTCGATAACCAGACCACGCAGGACAATTTAGCTTGCATGTGTGTGTAGGTATTGAACAGACCTTTCGTTTGATGTATATTTCGGTGCGATTGGTGAACTTCGAAAATATAATGATTTTTAAAGACAAGTGGTTAGTCCATGATTTTTCCATGATATTTCTGAAAATTGACCCAAATCTAAAAAAGTCATCGGATGCAGATGGAGATATTTCCATCTGCATCCGATGACTTTTTTAGATTTGGGTCAATTTTCAGAAATATCACTTTGGGTGGTCATATCTCGATAGCCAGATATCGCAGAACCTTCTGGTTTTCACCAGTGAATAGCTCTTGAAAAGTTAACCAGGGATTTTGAAAGCCGCGACCTTTTACAATGCCTGGTTTTGGAAATATCGCCACCCAAACACATTGTTGAGTAGTTAAAGCTCAAAAATCTGTGGAATCACTGAAATCACTTTGGATGGCCATATTTCGATAACCAGACCACGCAGGACAATTTAGCTTGCATGTGTGTGTAGGTATTGAACAGACCTTTCGTTTGATGTATATTTCGGTGCGATTGGTGAACTTCGAAAATATAATGATTTTTAAAGACAAGTGGTTAGTCCATGATTTTTCCCAAAATTAATAAAAAAATAAATTTTTGAGTTTGGCACATCTATGGAAAGGTCTGTTAATTCTCTATTCAGAATTGAAAACTATAACTCGTTACGAGCCTTGGTTGCGGAAATATCTCCATCTGCATCCGATGACTTTTTTAGATTTGGGTCACTTTTCAGAAATATCACTTTGGGTGGTCATATCTCGATAGCCAGATATCGCAGAACCTTCTGGTTTTCACCAGTGAATAGCTCTTGAAAAGTTACCAGGGATTTTGAAAGCCGCGACCTTTTACAATGCCTGGTTTTGGAAATATCGCCACCCAAACACATTGTTGAGTAGTTAAAGCTCAAAAATCTGTGGAATCACTGAAATCACTTTGGATGGCCATATTTCGATAACCAGACCACGCAGGACAATTTAGCTTGCATGTGTGTGTAGGTATTGAACAGACCTTTCGTTTGATGTATATTTCGGTGCGATTGGTGAACTTCGAAAATATAATGATTTTTAAAGACAAGTGGTTAGTCCATGATTTTTCCATGATATTTCTGAAAATTGACCCAAATCTAAAAAAGTCATCGGATGCAGATGGAGATATTTCCATCTGCATCCGATGACTTTTTTAGATTTGGGTCAATTTTCAGAAATATCACTTTGGGTGGTCATATCTCGATAGCCAGATATCGCAGAACCTTCTGGTTTTCACCAGTGAATAGCTCTTGAAAAGTTAACCAGGGATTTTGAAAGCCGCGACCTTTTACAATGCCTGGTTTTGGAAATATCGCCACCCAAACACATTGTTGAGTAGTTAAAGCTCAAAAATCTGTGGAATCACTGAAATCACTTTGGATGGCCATATTTCGATAACCAGACCACGCAGGACAATTTAGCTTGCATGTGTGTGTAGGTATTGAACAGACCTTTCGTTTGATGTATATTTCGGTGCGATTGGTGAACTTCGAAAATATAATGATTTTTAAAGACAAGTGGTTAGTCCATGATTTTTCCCAAAATTAATAAAAAAATAAATGTTTGAGTTTGGCACATCCATGGAAAGGTCTGTTAATTCTCTATTCAGAATTGAAAACTATAACTCGTTACGAGCCTTGGTTGCGGAAATATCTCCATCTGCATCCGATGACTTTTTTAGATTTGGGTCACTTTTCAGAAATATCACTTTGGGTGGTCATATCTCGATAGCCAGATATCGCAGAACCTTCTGGTTTTCACCAGTGAATAGCTCTTGAAAAGTTAACCAGTGATTTTGAAAGCCGCGACCTTTTACAATGCCTGGTTTTGGAAATATCGCCACCCAAACACATTGTTGAGTAGTTAAAGCTCAAAAATCTGTGGAATCACTGAAATCACTTTGAATGGCCATATTTCGATAACCAGACCACGCAGGACAATTTAGCTTGCATGTGTGTGTAGGTATTGAACAGACCTTTCGTTTGATGTATATTTCGGTGCGATTGGTGAACTTCGAAAATATAATGATTTTTAAAGACAAGTGGTTAGTCCATGATTTTTCCCAAAATTAATAAAAAAATAAATTTTTGAGTTTGGCACATCCATGGAAAGGTCTGTTAATTCTCTATTCAGAATTGAAAACTATAACTCGTTACGAGCCTTGGTTGCGGAAATATCTCCATCTGCATCCGATGACTTTTTTAGATTTGGGTCAATTTTCAGAAATATCACTTTGGGTGGTCATATCTCGATAGCCAGATATCGCAGAACCTTCTGGTTTTCACCAGTGAATAGCTCTTGAAAAGTTAACCAGGGATTTTGAAAGCCGCGACCTTTTACAATGCCTGGTTTTGGAAATATCGCCACCCAAACACATTGTTGAGTAGTTAAAGCTCAAAAATCTGTGGAATCACTGAAATCACTTTGGATGGCCATATTTCGATAACCAGACCACGCAGGACAATTTAGCTTGCATGTGTGTGTAGGTATTGAACAGACCTTTCGTTTGATGTATATTTCGGTGCGATTGGTGAACTTCGAAAATATAATGATTTTTAAAGACAAGTGGTTAGTCCATGATTTTTCCATGATATTTCTGAAAATTGACCCAAATCTAAAAAAGTCATCGGATGCAGATGGAGATATTTCCATCTGCATCCGATGACTTTTTTAGATTTGGGTCAATTTTCAGAAATATCACTTTGGGTGGTCATATCTCGATAGCCAGATATCGCAGAACCTTCTGGTTTTCACCAGTGAATAGCTCTTGAAAAGTTAACCAGGGATTTTGAAAGCCGCGACCTTTTACAATGCCTGGTTTTGGAAATATCGCCACCCAAACACATTGTTGAGTAGTTAAAGCTCAAAAATCTGTGGAATCACTGAAATCACTTTGGATGGCCATATTTCGATAACCAGACCACGCAGGACAATTTAGCTTGCATGTGTGTGTAGGTATTGAACAGACCTTTCGTTTGATATATATTTCGGTGCGATTGGTGAACTTCGAAAATATAATGATTTTTAAAGACAAGTGGTTAGTCCATGATTTTTCCCAAAATTAATAAAAAAATAAATTTTTGAGTTTGGCACATCTATGGAAAGGTCTGTTAATTCTCTATTCAGAATTGAAAACTATAACTCGTTACGAGCCTTGGTTGCGGAAATATCTCCATCTTCATCCGATGACTTTTTTAGATTTGGGTCACTTTTCAGAAATATCACTTTGGGTGGTCATATCTCGATAGCCAGATATCGCAGAACCTTCTGGTTTTCACCAGTGAATAGCTCTTGAAAAGTTACCAGGGATTTTGAAAGCCGCGACCTTTTACAATGCCTGGTTTTGGAAATATCGCCACCCAAACACATTGTTGAGTAGTTAAAGCTCAAAAATCTGTGGAATCACTGAAATCACTTTGGATGGCCATATTTCGATAACCAGACCACGCAGGACAATTTAGCTTGCATGTGTGTGTAGGTATTGAACAGACCTTTCGTTTGATGTATATTTCGGTGCGATTGGTGAACTTCGAAAATATAATGATTTTTAAAGACAAGTGGTTAGTCCATGATTTTTCCATGATATTTCTGAAAATTGACCCAAATCTAAAAAAGTCATCGGATGCAGATGGAGATATTTCCATCTGCATCCGATGACTTTTTTAGATTTGGGTCAATTTTCAGAAATATCACTTTGGGTGGTCATATCTCGATAGCCAGATATCGCAGAACCTTCTGGTTTTCACCAGTGAATAGCTCTTGAAAAGTTAACCAGGGATTTTGAAAGCCGCGACCTTTTACAATGCCTGGTTTTGGAAATATCGCCACCCAAACACATTGTTGAGTAGTTAAAGCTCAAAAATCTGTGGAATCACTGAAATCACTTTGGATGGCCATATTTCGATAACCAGACCACGCAGGACAATTTAGCTTGCATGTGTGTGTAGGTATTGAACAGACCTTTCGTTTGATGTATATTTCGGTGCGATTGGTGAACTTCGAAAATATAATGATTTTTAAAGACAAGTGGTTAGTCCATGATTTTTCCCAAAATTAATAAAAAAATAAATGTTTGAGTTTGGCACATCCATGGAAAGGTCTGTTAATTCTCTATTCAGAATTGAAAACTATAACTCGTTACGAGCCTTGGTTGCGGAAATATCTCCATCTGCATCCGATGACTTTTTTAGATTTGGGTCACTTTTCAGAAATATCACTTTGGGTGGTCATATCTCGATAGCCAGATATCGCAGAACCTTCTGGTTTTCACCAGTGAATAGCTCTTGAAAAGTTACCAGGGATTTTGAAAGCCGCGACCTTTTACAATGCCTGGTTTTGGAAATATCGCCACCCAAACACATTGTTGAGTAGTTAAAGCTCAAAAATCTGTGGAATCACTGAAATCACTTTGGATGGCCATATTTCGATAACCAGACCACGCAGGACAATTTAGCTTGCATGTGTGTGTAGGTATTGAACAGACCTTTCGTTTGATGTATATTTCGGTGCGATTGGTGAACTTCGAAAATATAATGATTTTTAAAGACAAGTGGTTAGTCCATGATTTTTCCCAAAATTAATAAAAAAATAAATGTTTGAGTTTGGCACATCCATGGAAAGGTCTGTTAATTCTCTATTCAGAATTGAAAACTATAACTCGTTACGAGCCTTGGTTGCGGAAATATCTCCATCTGCATCCGATGACTTTTTTAGATTTGGGTCAATTTTCAGAAATATCACTTTGGGTGGTCATATCTCGATAGCCAGATATCGCAGAACCTTCTGGTTTTCACCAGTGAATAGCTCTTGAAAAGTTAACCAGGGATTTTGAAAGCCGCGACCTTTTACAATGCCTGGTTTTGGAAATATCGCCACCCAAACACATTGTTGAGTAGTTAAAGCTCAAAAATCTGTGGAATCACTGAAATCACTTTGGATGGCCATATTTCGATAACCAGACCACGCAGGACAATTTAGCTTGCATGTGTGTGTAGGTATTGAACAGACCTTTCGTTTGATGTATATTTCGGTGCGATTGGTGAACTTCGAAAATATAATGATTTTTAAAGACAAGTGGTTAGTCCATGATTTTTCCATGATATTTCTGAAAATTGACCCAAATCTAAAAAAGTCATCGGATGCAGATGGAGATATTTCCATCTGCATCCGATGACTTTTTTAGATTTGGGTCAATTTTCAGAAATATCACTTTGGGTGGTCATATCTCGATAGCCAGATATCGCAGAACCTTCTGGTTTTCACCAGTGAATAGCTCTTGAAAAGTTACCAGGGATTTTGAAAGCCGCGACCTTTTACAATGCCTGGTTTTGGAAATATCGCCACCCAAACACATTGTTGAGTAGTTAAAGCTCAAAAATCTGTGGAATCACTGAAATCACTTTGGATGGCCATATTTCGATAACCAGACCACGCAGGACAATTTAGCTTGCATGTGTGTGTAGGTATTGAACAGACCTTTCGTTTGATGTATATTTCGGTGCGATTGGTGAACTTCGAAAATAAAATGATTTTTAAAGACAAGTGGTTAGTCCATGATTTTTCCCAAAATTAATAAAAAAATAAATGTTTGAGTTTGGCACATCCATGGAAAGGTCTGTTAATTCTCTATTCAGAATTGAAAACTATAACTCGTTACGAGCCTTGGTTGCGGAAATATCTCCATCTGCATCCGATGACTTTTTTAGATTTGGGTCACTTTTCAGAAATATCACTTTGGGTGGTCATATCTCGATAGCCAGATATCGCAGAACCTTCTGGTTTTCACCAGTGAATAGCTCTTGAAAAGTTAACCAGGGATTTTGAAAGCCGCGACCTTTTACAATGCCTGGTTTTGGAAATATCGCCACCCAAACACATTGTTGAGTAGTTAAAGCTCAAAAATCTGTGGAATCACTGAAATCACTTTGGATGGCCATATTTCGATAACCAGACCACGCAGGACAATTTAGCTTGCATGTGTGTGTAGGTATTGAACAGACCTTTCGTTTGATGTATATTTCGGTGCGATTGGTGAACTTCGAAAATATAATGATTTTTAAAGACAAGTGGTTAGTCCATGATTTTTCCCAAAATTAATAAAAAAATAAATTTTTGAGTTTGGCACATCCATGGAAAGGTCTGTTAATTCTCTATTCAGAATTGAAAACTATAACTCGTTACGAGCCTTGGTTGCGGAAATATCTCCATCTGCATCCGATGACTTTTTTAGATTTGGGTCAATTTTCAGAAATATCACTTTGGGTGGTCATATCTCGATAGCCAGATATCGCAGAACCTTCTGGTTTTCACCAGTGAATAGCTCTTGAAAAGTTAACCACGGATTTTGAAAGCCGCGACCTTTTACAATGCCTGGTTTTGGAAATATCGCCACCCAAACACATTGTTGAGTAGTTAAAGCTCAAAAATCTGTGGAATCACTGAAATCACTTTGGATGGCCATATTTCGATAACCAGACCACGCAGGACAATTTAGCTTGCATGTGTGTGTAGGTATTGAACAGACCTTTCGTTTGATGTATATTTCGGTGCGATTGGTGAACTTCGAAAATATAATGATTTTTAAAGACAAGTGGTAAGTCCATGATTTTTCCATGATATTTCTGAAAATTGACCCAAATCTAAAAAAGTCATCGGATGCAGATGGAGATATTTCCATCTGCATCCGATGACTTTTTTAGATTTGGGTCACTTTTCAGAAATATCACTTTGGGTGGTCATATCTCGATAGCCAGATATCGCAGAACCTTCTGGTTTTCACCAGTGAATAGCTCTTGAAAAGTTAACCAGGGATTTTGAAAGCCGCGACCTTTTACAATGCCTGGTTTTGGAAATATCGCCACCCAAACACATTGTTGAGTAGTTAAAGCTCAAAAATCTGTGGAATCACTGAAATCACTTTGGATGGCCATATTTCGATAACCAGACCACGCAGGACAATTTAGCTTGCATGTGTGTGTAGGTATTGAACAGACCTTTCGTTTGATGTATATTTCGGTGCGATTGGTGAACTTCGAAAATATAATGATTTTTAAAGACAAGTGGTTAGTCCATGATTTTTCCCAAAATTAATAAAAAAATAAATGTTTGAGTTTGGCACATCCATGGAAAGGTCTGTTAATTCTCTATTCAGAATTGAAAACTATAACTCGTTACGAGCCTTGGTTGCGGAAATATCTCCATCTGCATCCGATGACTTTTTTAGATTTGGGTCACTTTTCAGAAATATCACTTTGGGTGGTCATATCTCGATAGCCAGATATCGCAGAACCTTCTGGTTTTCACCAGTGAATAGCTCTTGAAAAGTTAACCAGGGATTTTGAAAGCCGCGACCTTTTACAATGCCTGGTTTTGGAAATATCGCCACCCAAACACATTGTTGAGTAGTTAAAGCTCAAAAATCTGTGGAATCACTGAAATCACTTTGGATGGCCATATTTCGATAACCAGACCACGCAGGACAATTTAGCTTGCATGTGTGTGTAGGTATTGAACAGACCTTTCGTTTGATGTATATTTCGGTGCGATTGGTGAACTTCGAAAATATAATGATTTTTAAAGACAAGTGGTTAGTCCATGATTTTTCCCAAAATTAATAAAAAAATAAATGTTTGAGTTTGGCACATCCATGGAAAGGTCTGTTAATTCTCTATTCAGAATTGAAAACTATAACTCGTTACGAGCCTTGGTTGCGGAAATATCTCCATCTGCATCCGATGACTTTTTTAGATTTGGGTCACTTTTCAGAAATATCACTTTGGGTGGTCATATCTCGATAGCCAGATATCGCAGAACCTTCTGGTTTTCACCAGTGAATAGCTCTTGAAAAGTTAACCAGGGATTTTGAAAGCCGCGACCTTTTACAATGCCTGGTTTTGGAAATATCGCCACCCAAACACATTGTTGAGTAGTTAAAGCTCAAAAATCTGTGGAATCACTGAAATCACTTTGGATGGCCATATTTCGATAACCAGACCACGCAGGACAATTTAGCTTGCATGTGTGTGTAGGTATTGAACAGACCTTTCGTTTGATGTATATTTCGGTGCGATTGGTGAACTTCGAAAATATAATGATTTTTAAAGACAAGTGGTTAGTCCATGATTTTTCCCAAAATTAATAAAAAAATAAATTTTTGAGTTTGGCACATCCATGGAAAGGTCTGTTAATTCTCTATTCAGAATTGAAAACTATAACTCGTTACGAGCCTTGGTTGCGGAAATATCTCCATCTGCATCCGATGACTTTTTTAGATTTGGGTCAATTTTCAGAAATATCACTTTGGGTGGTCATATCTCGATAGCCAGATATCGCAGAACCTTCTGGTTTTCACCAGTGAATAGCTCTTGAAAAGTTAACCACGGATTTTGAAAGCCGCGACCTTTTACAATGCCTGGTTTTGGAAATATCGCCACCCAAACACATTGTTGAGTAGTTAAAGCTCAAAAATCTGTGGAATCACTGAAATCACTTTGGATGGCCATATTTCGATAACCAGACCACGCAGGACAATTTAGCTTGCATGTGTGTGTAGGTATTGAACAGACCTTTCGTTTGATGTATATTTCGGTGCGATTGGTGAACTTCGAAAATATAATGATTTTTAAAGACAAGTGGTAAGTCCATGATTTTTCCATGATATTTCTGAAAATTGACCCAAATCTAAAAAAGTCATCGGATGCAGATGGAGATATTTCCATCTGCATCCGATGACTTTTTTAGATTTGGGTCACTTTTCAGAAATATCACTTTGGGTGGTCATATCTCGATAGCCAGATATCGCAGAACCTTCTGGTTTTCACCAGTGAATAGCTCTTGAAAAGTTAACCAGGGATTTTGAAAGCCGCGACCTTTTACAATGCCTGGTTTTGGAAATATCGCCACCCAAACACATTGTTGAGTAGTTAAAGCTCAAAAATCTGTGGAATCACTGAAATCACTTTGGATGGCCATATTTCGATAACCAGACCACGCAGGACAATTTAGCTTGCATGTGTGTGTAGGTATTGAACAGACCTTTCGTTTGATGTATATTTCGGTGCGATTGGTGAACTTCGAAAATATAATGATTTTTAAAGACAAGTGGTTAGTCCATGATTTTTCCCAAAATTAATAAAAAAATAAATTTTTGAGTTTGGCACATCCATGGAAAGGTCTGTTAATTCTCTATTCAGAATTGAAAACTATAACTCGTTACGAGCCTTGGTTGCGGAAATATCTCCATCTGCATCCGATGACTTTTTTAGATTTGGGTCAATTTTCAGAAATATCACTTTGGGTGGTCATATCTCGATAGCCAGATATCGCAGAACCTTCTGGTTTTCACCAGTGAATAGCTCTTGAAAAGTTAACCAGGGATTTTGAAAGCCGCGACCTTTTACAATGCCTGGTTTTGGAAATATCGCCACCCAAACACATTGTTGAGTAGTTAAAGCTCAAAAATCTGTGGAATCACTGAAATCACTTTGGATGGCCATATTTCGATAACCAGACCACGCAGGACAATTTAGCTTGCATGTGTGTGTAGGTATTGAACAGACCTTTCGTTTGATGTATATTTCGGTGCGATTGGTGAACTTCGAAAATATAATGATTTTTAAAGACAAGTGGTTAGTCCATGATTTTTCCCAAAATTAATAAAAAAATAAATGTTTGAGTTTGGCACATCCATGGAAAGGTCTGTTAATTCTCTATTCAGAATTGAAAACTATAACTCGTTACGAGCCTTGGTTGCGGAAATATCTCCATCTGCATCCGATGACTTTTTTAGATTTGGGTCACTTTTCAGAAATATCACTTTGGGTGGTCATATCTCGATAGCCAGATATCGCAGAACCTTCTGGTTTTCACCAGTGAATAGCTCTTGAAAAGTTAACCAGGGATTTTGAAAGCCGCGACCTTTTACAATGCCTGGTTTTGGAAATATCGCCACCCAAACACATTGTTGAGTAGTTAAAGCTCAAAAATCTGTGGAATCACTGAAATCACTTTGGATGGCCATAATTCGATAACCAGACCACGCAGGACAATTTAGCTTGCATGTGTGTGTAGGTATTGAACAGACCTTTCGTTTGATGTATATTTCGGTGCGATTGGTGAACTTCGAAAATATAATGATTTTTAAAGACAAGTGGTTAGTCCATGATTTTTCCCAAAATTAATAAAAAAATAAATTTTTGAGTTTGGCACATCCATGGAAAGGTCTGTTAATTCTCTATTCAGAATTGAAAACTATAACTCGTTACGAGCCTTGGTTGCGGAAATATCTCCATCTGCATCCGATGACTTTTTTAGATTTGGGTCAATTTTCAGAAATATCACTTTGGGTGGTCATATCTCGATAGCCAGATATCGCAGAACCTTCTGGTTTTCACCAGTGAATAGCTCTTGAAAAGTTAACCACGGATTTTGAAAGCCGCGACCTTTTACAATGCCTGGTTTTGGAAATATCGCCACCCAAACACATTGTTGAGTAGTTAAAGCTCAAAAATCTGTGGAATCACTGAAATCACTTTGGATGGCCATATTTCGATAACCAGACCACGCAGGACAATTTAGCTTGCATGTGTGTGTAGGTATTGAACAGACCTTTCGTTTGATGTATATTTCGGTGCGATTGGTGAACTTCGAAAATATAATGATTTTTAAAGACAAGTGGTAAGTCCATGATTTTTCCATGATATTTCTGAAAATTGACCCAAATCTAAAAAAGTCATCGGATGCAGATGGAGATATTTCCATCTGCATCCGATGACTTTTTTAGATTTGGGTCACTTTTCAGAAATATCACTTTGGGTGGTCATATCTCGATAGCCAGATATCGCAGAACCTTCTGGTTTTCACCAGTGAATAGCTCTTGAAAAGTTAACCAGGGATTTTGAAAGCCGCGACCTTTTACAATGCCTGGTTTTGGAAATATCGCCACCCAAACACATTGTTGAGTAGTTAAAGCTCAAAAATCTGTGGAATCACTGAAATCACTTTGGATGGCCATATTTCGATAACCAGACCACGCAGGACAATTTAGCTTGCATGTGTGTGTAGGTATTGAACAGACCTTTCGTTTGATGTATATTTCGGTGCGATTGGTGAACTTCGAAAATATAATGATTTTTAAAGACAAGTGGTTAGTCCATGATTTTTCCCAAAATTAATAAAAAAATAAATGTTTGAGTTTGGCACATCCATGGAAAGGTCTGTTAATTCTCTATTCAGAATTGAAAACTATAACTCGTTACGAGCCTTGGTTGCGGAAATATCTCCATCTGCATCCGATGACTTTTTTAGATTTGGGTCACTTTTCAGAAATATCACTTTGGGTGGTCATATCTCGATAGCCAGATATCGCAGAACCTTCTGGTTTTCACCAGTGAATAGCTCTTGAAAAGTTAACCAGGGATTTTGAAAGCCGCGACCTTTTACAATGCCTGGTTTTGGAAATATCGCCACCCAAACACATTGTTGAGTAGTTAAAGCTCAAAAATCTGTGGAATCACTGAAATCACTTTGGATGGCCATATTTCGATAACCAGACCACGCAGGACAATTTAGCTTGCATGTGTGTGTAGGTATTGAACAGACCTTTCGTTTGATGTATATTTCGGTGCGATTGGTGAACTTCGAAAATATAATGATTTTTAAAGACAAGTGGTTAGTCCATGATTTTTCCCAAAATTAATAAAAAAATAAATGTTTGAGTTTGGCACATCCATGGAAAGGTCTGTTAATTCTCTATTCAGAATTGAAAACTATAACTCGTTACGAGCCTTGGTTGCGGAAATATCTCCATCTGCATCCGATGACTTTTTTAGATTTGGGTCACTTTTCAGAAATATCACTTTGGGTGGTCATATCTCGATAGCCAGATATCGCAGAACCTTCTGGTTTTCACCAGTGAATAGCTCTTGAAAAGTTAACCAGGGATTTTGAAAGCCGCGACCTTTTACAATGCCTGGTTTTGGAAATATCGCCACCCAAACACATTGTTGAGTAGTTAAAGCTCAAAAATCTGTGGAATCACTGAAATCACTTTGGATGGCCATATTTCGATAACCAGACCACGCAGGACAATTTAGCTTGCATGTGTGTGTAGGTATTGAACAGACCTTTCGTTTGATGTATATTTCGGTGCGATTGGTGAACTTCGAAAATATAATGATTTTTAAAGACAAGTGGTTAGTCCATGATTTTTCCCAAAATTAATAAAAAAATAAATTTTTGAGTTTGGCACATCCATGGAAAGGTCTGTTAATTCTCTATTCAGAATTGAAAACTATAACTCGTTACGAGCCTTGGTTGCGGAAATATCTCCATCTGCATCCGATGACTTTTTTAGATTTGGGTCAATTTTCAGAAATATCACTTTGGGTGGTCATATCTCGATAGCCAGATATCGCAGAACCTTCTGGTTTTCACCAGTGAATAGCTCTTGAAAAGTTAACCACGGATTTTGAAAGCCGCGACCTTTTACAATGCCTGGTTTTGGAAATATCGCCACCCAAACACATTGTTGAGTAGTTAAAGCTCAAAAATCTGTGGAATCACTGAAATCACTTTGGATGGCCATATTTCGATAACCAGACCACGCAGGACAATTTAGCTTGCATGTGTGTGTAGGTATTGAACAGACCTTTCGTTTGATGTATATTTCGGTGCGATTGGTGAACTTCGAAAATATAATGATTTTTAAAGACAAGTGGTAAGTCCATGATTTTTCCATGATATTTCTGAAAATTGACCCAAATCTAAAAAAGTCATCGGATGCAGATGGAGATATTTCCATCTGCATCCGATGACTTTTTTAGATTTGGGTCACTTTTCAGAAATATCACTTTGGGTGGTCATATCTCGATAGCCAGATATCGCAGAACCTTCTGGTTTTCACCAGTGAATAGCTCTTGAAAAGTTAACCAGGGATTTTGAAAGCCGCGACCTTTTACAATGCCTGGTTTTGGAAATATCGCCACCCAAACACATTGTTGAGTAGTTAAAGCTCAAAAATCTGTGGAATCACTGAAATCACTTTGGATGGCCATATTTCGATAACCAGACCACGCAGGACAATTTAGCTTGCATGTGTGTGTAGGTATTGAACAGACCTTTCGTTTGATGTATATTTCGGTGCGATTGGTGAACTTCGAAAATATAATGATTTTTAAAGACAAGTGGTTAGTCCATGATTTTTCCCAAAATTAATAAAAAAATAAATTTTTGAGTTTGGCACATCCATGGAAAGGTCTGTTAATTCTCTATTCAGAATTGAAAACTATAACTCGTTACGAGCCTTGGTTGCGGAAATATCTCCATCTGCATCCGATGACTTTTTTAGATTTGGGTCAATTTTCAGAAATATCACTTTGGGTGGTCATATCTCGATAGCCAGATATCGCAGAACCTTCTGGTTTTCACCAGTGAATAGCTCTTGAAAAGTTAACCAGGGATTTTGAAAGCCGCGACCTTTTACAATGCCTGGTTTTGGAAATATCGCCACCCAAACACATTGTTGAGTAGTTAAAGCTCAAAAATCTGTGGAATCACTGAAATCACTTTGGATGGCCATATTTCGATAACCAGACCACGCAGGACAATTTAGCTTGCATGTGTGTGTAGGTATTGAACAGACCTTTCGTTTGATGTATATTTCGGTGCGATTGGTGAACTTCGAAAATATAATGATTTTTAAAGACAAGTGGTTAGTCCATGATTTTTCCCAAAATTAATAAAAAAATAAATGTTTGAGTTTGGCACATCCATGGAAAGGTCTGTTAATTCTCTATTCAGAATTGAAAACTATAACTCGTTACGAGCCTTGGTTGCGGAAATATCTCCATCTGCATCCGATGACTTTTTTAGATTTGGGTCACTTTTCAGAAATATCACTTTGGGTGGTCATATCTCGATAGCCAGATATCGCAGAACCTTCTGGTTTTCACCAGTGAATAGCTCTTGAAAAGTTAACCAGGGATTTTGAAAGCCGCGACCTTTTACAATGCCTGGTTTTGGAAATATCGCCACCCAAACACATTGTTGAGTAGTTAAAGCTCAAAAATCTGTGGAATCACTGAAATCACTTTGGATGGCCATATTTCGATAACCAGACCACGCAGGACAATTTAGCTTGCATGTGTGTGTAGGTATTGAACAGACCTTTCGTTTGATGTATATTTCGGTGCGATTGGTGAACTTCGAAAATATAATGATTTTTAAAGACAAGTGGTTAGTCCATGATTTTTCCCAAAATTAATAAAAAAATAAATGTTTGAGTTTGGCACATCCATGGAAAGGTCTGTTAATTCTCTATTCAGAATTGAAAACTATAACTCGTTACGAGCCTTGGTTGCGGAAATATCTCCATCTGCATCCGATGACTTTTTTAGATTTGGGTCACTTTTCAGAAATATCACTTTGGGTGGTCATATCTCGATAGCCAGATATCGCAGAACCTTCTGGTTTTCACCAGTGAATAGCTCTTGAAAAGTTAACCAGGGATTTTGAAAGCCGCGACCTTTTACAATGCCTGGTTTTGGAAATATCGCCACCCAAACACATTGTTGAGTAGTTAAAGCTCAAAAATCTGTGGAATCACTGAAATCACTTTGGATGGCCATATTTCGATAACCAGACCACGCAGGACAATTTAGCTTGCATGTGTGTGTAGGTATTGAACAGACCTTTCGTTTGATGTATATTTCGGTGCGATTGGTGAACTTCGAAAATATAATGATTTTTAAAGACAAGTGGTTAGTCCATGATTTTTCCCAAAATTAATAAAAAAATAAATGTTTGAGTTTGGCACATCCATGGAAAGGTCTGTTAATTCTCTATTCAGAATTGAAAACTATAACTCGTTACGAGCCTTGGTTGCGGAAATATCTCCATCTGCATCCGATGACTTTTTTAGATTTGGGTCACTTTTCAGAAATATCACTTTGGGTGGTCATATCTCGATAGCCAGATATCGCAGAACCTTCTGGTTTTCACCAGTGAATAGCTCTTGAAAAGTTAACCAGGGATTTTGAAAGCCGCGACCTTTTACAATGCCTGGTTTTGGAAATATCGCCACCCAAACACATTGTTGAGTAGTTAAAGCTCAAAAATCTGTGGAATCACTGAAATCACTTTGGATGGCCATATTTCGATAACCAGACCACGCAGGACAATTTAGCTTGCATGTGTGTGTAGGTATTGAACAGACCTTTCGTTTGATGTATATTTCGGTGCGATTGGTGAACTTCGAAAATATAATGATTTTTAAAGACAAGTGGTTAGTCCATGATTTTTCCCAAAATTAATAAAAAAATAAATTTTTGAGTTTGGCACATCCATGGAAAGGTCTGTTAATTCTCTATTCAGAATTGAAAACTATAACTCGTTACGAGCCTTGGTTGCGGAAATATCTCCATCTGCATCCGATGACTTTTTTAGATTTGGGTCACTTTTCAGAAATATCACTTTGGGTGGTCATATCTCGATAGCCAGATATCGCAGAACCTTCTGGTTTTCACCAGTGAATAGCTCTTGAAAAGTTACCAGGTATTTTGAAAGCCGCGACCTTTTACAATGCCTGGTTTTGGAAATATCGCCACCCAAACACATTGTTGAGTAGTTAAAGCTCAAAAATCTGTGGAATCACTGAAATCACTTTGGATGGCCATATTTCGATAACCAGACCACGCAGGACAATTTAGCTTGCATGTGTGTGTAGGTATTGAACAGACCTTTCGTTTGATGTATATTTCGGTGCGATTGGTGAACTTCGAAAATATAATGATTTTTAAAGACAAGTGGTTAGTCCATGATTTTTCCCAAAATTAATAAAAAAATAAATGTTTGAGTTTGGCACATCCATGGAAAGGTCTGTTAATTCTCTATTCAGAATTGAAAACTATAACTCGTTACGAGCCTTGGTTGCGGAAATATCTCCATCTGCATCCGATGACTTTTTTAGATTTGGGTCAATTTTCAGAAATATCACTTTGGGTGGTCATATCTCGATAGCCAGATATCGCAGAACCTTCTGGTTTTCACCAGTGAATAGCTCTTGAAAAGTTAACCAGGGATTTTGAAAGCCGCGACCTTTTACAATGCCTGGTTTTGGAAATATCGCCACCCAAACACATTGTTGAGTAGTTAAAGCTCAAAAATCTGTGGAATCACTGAAATCACTTTGGATGGCCATATTTCGATAACCAGACCACGCAGGACAATTTAGCTTGCATGTGTGTGTAGGTATTGAACAGACCTTTCGTTTGATGTATATTTCGGTGCGATTGGTGAACTTCGAAAATATAATGATTTTTAAAGACAAGTGGTTAGTCCATGATTTTTCCATGATATTTCTGAAAATTGACCCAAATCTAAAAAAGTCATCGGATGCAGATGGAGATATTTCCATCTGCATCCGATGACTTTTTTAGATTTGGGTCAATTTTCAGAAATATCACTTTGGGTGGTCATATCTCGATAGCCAGATATCGCAGAACCTTCTGGTTTTCACCAGTGAATAGCTCTTGAAAAGTTACCAGGGATTTTGAAAGCCGCGACCTTTTACAATGCCTGGTTTTGGAAATATCGCCACCCAAACACATTGTTGAGTAGTTAAAGCTCAAAAATCTGTGGAATCACTGAAATCACTTTGGATGGCCATATTTCGATAACCAGACCACGCAGGACAATTTAGCTTGCATGTGTGTGTAGGTATTGAACAGACCTTTCGTTTGATGTATATTTCGGTGCGATTGGTGAACTTCGAAAATAAAATGATTTTTAAAGACAAGTGGTTAGTCCATGATTTTTCCCAAAATTAATAAAAAAATAAATGTTTGAGTTTGGCACATCCATGGAAAGGTCTGTTAATTCTCTATTCAGAATTGAAAACTATAACTCGTTACGAGCCTTGGTTGCGGAAATATCTCCATCTGCATCCGATGACTTTTTTAGATTTGGGTCACTTTTCAGAAATATCACTTTGGGTGGTCATATCTCGATAGCCAGATATCGCAGAACCTTCTGGTTTTCACCAGTGAATAGCTCTTGAAAAGTTAACCAGGGATTTTGAAAGCCGCGACCTTTTACAATGCCTGGTTTTGGAAATATCGCCACCCAAACACATTGTTGAGTAGTTAAAGCTCAAAAATCTGTGGAATCACTGAAATCACTTTGGATGGCCATATTTCGATAACCAGACCACGCAGGACAATTTAGCTTGCATGTGTGTGTAGGTATTGAACAGACCTTTCGTTTGATGTATATTTCGGTGCGATTGGTGAACTTCGAAAATATAATGATTTTTAAAGACAAGTGGTTAGTCCATGATTTTTCCCAAAATTAATAAAAAAATAAATTTTTGAGTTTGGCACATCCATGGAAAGGTCTGTTAATTCTCTATTCAGAATTGAAAACTATAACTCGTTACGAGCCTTGGTTGCGGAAATATCTCCATCTGCATCCGATGACTTTTTTAGATTTGGGTCAATTTTCAGAAATATCACTTTGGGTGGTCATATCTCGATAGCCAGATATCGCAGAACCTTCTGGTTTTCACCAGTGAATAGCTCTTGAAAAGTTAACCAGGGATTTTGAAAGCCGCGACCTTTTACAATGCCTGGTTTTGGAAATATCGCCACCCAAACACATTGTTGAGTAGTTAAAGCTCAAAAATCTGTGGAATCACTGAAATCACTTTGGATGGCCATATTTCGATAACCAGACCACGCAGGACAATTTAGCTTGCATGTGTGTGTAGGTATTGAACAGACCTTTCGTTTGATGTATATTTCGGTGCGATTGGTGAACTTCGAAAATATAATGATTTTTAAAGACAAGTGGTTAGTCCATGATTTTTCCCAAAATTAATAAAAAAATAAATGTTTGAGTTTGGCACATCCATGGAAAGGTCTGTTAATTCTCTATTCAGAATTGAAAACTATAACTCGTTACGAGCCTTGGTTGCGGAAATATCTCCATCTGCATCCGATGACTTTTTTAGATTTGGGTCACTTTTCAGAAATATCACTTTGGGTGGTCATATCTCGATAGCCAGATATCGCAGAACCTTCTGGTTTTCACCAGTGAATAGCTCTTGAAAAGTTAACCACGGATTTTGAAAGCCGCGACCTTTTACAATGCCTGGTTTTGGAAATATCGCCACCCAAACACATTGTTGAGTAGTTAAAGCTCAAAAATCTGTGGAATCACTGAAATCACTTTGGATGGCCATATTTCGATAACCAGACCACGCAGGACAATTTAGCTTGCATGTGTGTGTAGGTATTGAACAGACCTTTCGTTTGATGTATATTTCGGTGCGATTGGTGAACTTCGAAAATATAATGATTTTTAAAGACAAGTGGTTAGTCCATGATTTTTCCCAAAATTAATAAAAAAATAAATTTTTGAGTTTGGCACATCCATGGAAAGGTCTGTTAATTCTCTATTCAGAATTGAAAACTATAACTCGTTACGAGCCTTGGTTGCGGAAATATCTCCATCTGCATCCGATGACTTTTTTAGATTTGGGTCAATTTTCAGAAATATCACTTTGGGTGGTCATATCTCGATAGCCAGATATCGCAGAACCTTCTGGTTTTCACCAGTGAATAGCTCTTGAAAAGTTAACCACGGATTTTGAAAGCCGCGACCTTTTACAATGCCTGGTTTTGGAAATATCGCCACCCAAACACATTGTTGAGTAGTTAAAGCTCAAAAATCTGTGGAATCACTGAAATCACTTTGGATGGCCATATTTCGATAACCAGACCACGCAGGACAATTTAGCTTGCATGTGTGTGTAGGTATTGAACAGACCTTTCGTTTGATGTATATTTCGGTGCGATTGGTGAACTTCGAAAATATAATGATTTTTAAAGACAAGTGGTAAGTCCATGATTTTTCCATGATATTTCTGAAAATTGACCCAAATCTAAAAAAGTCATCGGATGCAGATGGAGATATTTCCATCTGCATCCGATGACTTTTTTAGATTTGGGTCACTTTTCAGAAATATCACTTTGGGTGGTCATATCTCGATAGCCAGATATCGCAGAACCTTCTGGTTTTCACCAGTGAATAGCTCTTGAAAAGTTAACCAGGGATTTTGAAAGCCGCGACCTTTTACAATGCCTGGTTTTGGAAATATCGCCACCCAAACACATTGTTGAGTAGTTAAAGCTCAAAAATCTGTGGAATCACTGAAATCACTTTGGATGGCCATATTTCGATAACCAGACCACGCAGGACAATTTAGCTTGCATGTGTGTGTAGGTATTGAACAGACCTTTCGTTTGATGTATATTTCGGTGCGATTGGTGAACTTCGAAAATATAATGATTTTTAAAGACAAGTGGTTAGTCCATGATTTTTCCCAAAATTAATAAAAAAATAAATTTTTGAGTTTGGCACATCCATGGAAAGGTCTGTTAATTCTCTATTCAGAATTGAAAACTATAACTCGTTACGAGCCTTGGTTGCGGAAATATCTCCATCTGCATCCGATGACTTTTTTAGATTTGGGTCAATTTTCAGAAATATCACTTTGGGTGGTCATATCTCGATAGCCAGATATCGCAGAACCTTCTGGTTTTCACCAGTGAATAGCTCTTGAAAAGTTAACCAGGGATTTTGAAAGCCGCGACCTTTTACAATGCCTGGTTTTGGAAATATCGCCACCCAAACACATTGTTGAGTAGTTAAAGCTCAAAAATCTGTGGAATCACTGAAATCACTTTGGATGGCCATATTTCGATAACCAGACCACGCAGGACAATTTAGCTTGCATGTGTGTGTAGGTATTGAACAGACCTTTCGTTTGATGTATATTTCGGTGCGATTGGTGAACTTCGAAAATATAATGATTTTTAAAGACAAGTGGTTAGTCCATGATTTTTCCCAAAATTAATAAAAAAATAAATGTTTGAGTTTGGCACATCCATGGAAAGGTCTGTTAATTCTCTATTCAGAATTGAAAACTATAACTCGTTACGAGCCTTGGTTGCGGAAATATCTCCATCTGCATCCGATGACTTTTTTAGATTTGGGTCACTTTTCAGAAATATCACTTTGGGTGGTCATATCTCGATAGCCAGATATCGCAGAACCTTCTGGTTTTCACCAGTGAATAGCTCTTGAAAAGTTAACCAGGGATTTTGAAAGCCGCGACCTTTTACAATGCCTGGTTTTGGAAATATCGCCACCCAAACACATTGTTGAGTAGTTAAAGCTCAAAAATCTGTGGAATCACTGAAATCACTTTGGATGGCCATATTTCGATAACCAGACCACGCAGGACAATTTAGCTTGCATGTGTGTGTAGGTATTGAACAGACCTTTCGTTTGATGTATATTTCGGTGCGATTGGTGAACTTCGAAAATATAATGATTTTTAAAGACAAGTGGTTAGTCCATGATTTTTCCCAAAATTAATAAAAAAATAAATTTTTGAGTTTGGCACATCCATGGAAAGGTCTGTTAATTCTCTATTCAGAATTGAAAACTATAACTCGTTACGAGCCTTGGTTGCGGAAATATCTCCATCTGCATCCGATGACTTTTTTAGATTTGGGTCAATTTTCAGAAATATCACTTTGGGTGGTCATATCTCGATAGCCAGATATCGCAGAACCTTCTGGTTTTCACCAGTGAATAGCTCTTGAAAAGTTAACCACGGATTTTGAAAGCCGCGACCTTTTACAATGCCTGGTTTTGGAAATATCGCCACCCAAACACATTGTTGAGTAGTTAAAGCTCAAAAATCTGTGGAATCACTGAAATCACTTTGGATGGCCATATTTCGATAACCAGACCACGCAGGACAATTTAGCTTGCATGTGTGTGTAGGTATTGAACAGACCTTTCGTTTGATGTATATTTCGGTGCGATTGGTGAACTTCGAAAATATAATGATTTTTAAAGACAAGTGGTAAGTCCATGATTTTTCCATGATATTTCTGAAAATTGACCCAAATCTAAAAAAGTCATCGGATGCAGATGGAGATATTTCCATCTGCATCCGATGACTTTTTTAGATTTGGGTCACTTTTCAGAAATATCACTTTGGGTGGTCATATCTCGATAGCCAGATATCGCAGAACCTTCTGGTTTTCACCAGTGAATAGCTCTTGAAAAGTTAACCAGGGATTTTGAAAGCCGCGACCTTTTACAATGCCTGGTTTTGGAAATATCGCCACCCAAACACATTGTTGAGTAGTTAAAGCTCAAAAATCTGTGGAATCACTGAAATCACTTTGGATGGCCATATTTCGATAACCAGACCACGCAGGACAATTTAGCTTGCATGTGTGTGTAGGTATTGAACAGACCTTTCGTTTGATGTATATTTCGGTGCGATTGGTGAACTTCGAAAATATAATGATTTTTAAAGACAAGTGGTTAGTCCATGATTTTTCCCAAAATTAATAAAAAAATAAATTTTTGAGTTTGGCACATCCATGGAAAGGTCTGTTAATTCTCTATTCAGAATTGAAAACTATAACTCGTTACGAGCCTTGGTTGCGGAAATATCTCCATCTGCATCCGATGACTTTTTTAGATTTGGGTCAATTTTCAGAAATATCACTTTGGGTGGTCATATCTCGATAGCCAGATATCGCAGAACCTTCTGGTTTTCACCAGTGAATAGCTCTTGAAAAGTTAACCAGGGATTTTGAAAGCCGCGACCTTTTACAATGCCTGGTTTTGGAAATATCGCCACCCAAACACATTGTTGAGTAGTTAAAGCTCAAAAATCTGTGGAATCACTGAAATCACTTTGGATGGCCATATTTCGATAACCAGACCACGCAGGACAATTTAGCTTGCATGTGTGTGTAGGTATTGAACAGACCTTTCGTTTGATGTATATTTCGGTGCGATTGGTGAACTTCGAAAATATAATGATTTTTAAAGACAAGTGGTTAGTCCATGATTTTTCCCAAAATTAATAAAAAAATAAATGTTTGAGTTTGGCACATCCATGGAAAGGTCTGTTAATTCTCTATTCAGAATTGAAAACTATAACTCGTTACGAGCCTTGGTTGCGGAAATATCTCCATCTGCATCCGATGACTTTTTTAGATTTGGGTCACTTTTCAGAAATATCACTTTGGGTGGTCATATCTCGATAGCCAGATATCGCAGAACCTTCTGGTTTTCACCAGTGAATAGCTCTTGAAAAGTTAACCAGGGATTTTGAAAGCCGCGACCTTTTACAATGCCTGGTTTTGGAAATATCGCCACCCAAACACATTGTTGAGTAGTTAAAGCTCAAAAATCTGTGGAATCACTGAAATCACTTTGGATGGCCATATTTCGATAACCAGACCACGCAGGACAATTTAGCTTGCATGTGTGTGTAGGTATTGAACAGACCTTTCGTTTGATGTATATTTCGGTGCGATTGGTGAACTTCGAAAATATAATGATTTTTAAAGACAAGTGGTTAGTCCATGATTTTTCCCAAAATTAATAAAAAAATAAATGTTTGAGTTTGGCACATCCATGGAAAGGTCTGTTAATTCTCTATTCAGAATTGAAAACTATAACTCGTTACGAGCCTTGGTTGCGGAAATATCTCCATCTGCATCCGATGACTTTTTTAGATTTGGGTCACTTTTCAGAAATATCACTTTGGGTGGTCATATCTCGATAGCCAGATATCGCAGAACCTTCTGGTTTTCACCAGTGAATAGCTCTTGAAAAGTTAACCAGGGATTTTGAAAGCCGCGACCTTTTACAATGCCTGGTTTTGGAAATATCGCCACCCAAACACATTGTTGAGTAGTTAAAGCTCAAAAATCTGTGGAATCACTGAAATCACTTTGGATGGCCATATTTCGATAACCAGACCACGCAGGACAATTTAGCTTGCATGTGTGTGTAGGTATTGAACAGACCTTTCGTTTGATGTATATTTCGGTGCGATTGGTGAACTTCGAAAATATAATGATTTTTAAAGACAAGTGGTTAGTCCATGATTTTTCCCAAAATTAATAAAAAAATAAATGTTTGAGTTTGGCACATCCATGGAAAGGTCTGTTAATTCTCTATTCAGAATTGAAAACTATAACTCGTTACGAGCCTTGGTTGCGGAAATATCTCCATCTGCATCCGATGACTTTTTTAGATTTGGGTCACTTTTCAGAAATATCACTTTGGGTGGTCATATCTCGATAGCCAGATATCGCAGAACCTTCTGGTTTTCACCAGTGAATAGCTCTTGAAAAGTTAACCAGGGATTTTGAAAGCCGCGACCTTTTACAATGCCTGGTTTTGGAAATATCGCCACCCAAACACATTGTTGAGTAGTTAAAGCTCAAAAATCTGTGGAATCACTGAAATCACTTTGGATGGCCATATTTCGATAACCAGACCACGCAGGACAATTTAGCTTGCATGTGTGTGTAGGTATTGAACAGACCTTTCGTTTGATGTATATTTCGGTGCGATTGGTGAACTTCGAAAATATAATGATTTTTAAAGACAAGTGGTTAGTCCATGATTTTTCCCAAAATTAATAAAAAAATAAATTTTTGAGTTTGGCACATCCATGGAAAGGTCTGTTAATTCTCTATTCAGAATTGAAAACTATAACTCGTTACGAGCCTTGGTTGCGGAAATATCTCCATCTGCATCCGATGACTTTTTTAGATTTGGGTCACTTTTCAGAAATATCACTTTGGGTGGTCATATCTCGATAGCCAGATATCGCAGAACCTTCTGGTTTTCACCAGTGAATAGCTCTTGAAAAGTTAACCACGGATTTTGAAAGCCGCGACCTTTTACAATGCCTGGTTTTGGAAATATCGCCACCCAAACACATTGTTGAGTAGTTAAAGCTCAAAAATCTGTGGAATCACTGAAATCACTTTGGATGGCCATATTTCGATAACCAGACCACGCAGGACAATTTAGCTTGCATGTGTGTGTAGGTATTGAACAGACCTTTCGTTTGATGTATATTTCGGTGCGATTGGTGAACTTCGAAAATATAATGATTTTTAAAGACAAGTGGTTAGTCCATGATTTTTCCCAAAATTAATAAAAAAATAAATTTTTGAGTTTGGCACATCCATGGAAAGGTCTGTTAATTCTCTATTCAGAATTGAAAACTATAACTCGTTACGAGCCTTGGTTGCGGAAATATCTCCATCTGCATCCGATGACTTTTTTAGATTTGGGTCAATTTTCAGAAATATCACTTTGGGTGGTCATATCTCGATAGCCAGATATCGCAGAACCTTCTGGTTTTCACCAGTGAATAGCTCTTGAAAAGTTAACCAGGGATTTTGAAAGCCGCGACCTTTTACAATGCCTGGTTTTGGAAATATCGCCACCCAAACACATTGTTGAGTAGTTAAAGCTCAAAAATCTGTGGAATCACTGAAATCACTTTGGATGGCCATATTTCGATAACCAGACCACGCAGGACAATTTAGCTTGCATGTGTGTGTAGGTATTGAACAGACCTTTCGTTTGATGTATATTTCGGTGCGATTGGTGAACTTCGAAAATATAATGATTTTTAAAGACAAGTGGTTAGTCCATGATTTTTCCCAAAATTAATAAAAAAATAAATTTTTGAGTTTGGCACATCCATGGAAAGGTCTGTTAATTCTCTATTCAGAATTGAAAACTATAACTCGTTACGAGCCTTGGTTGCGGAAATATCTCCATCTGCATCCGATGACTTTTTTAGATTTGGGTCAATTTTCAGAAATATCACTTTGGGTGGTCATATCTCGATAGCCAGATATCGCAGAACCTTCTGGTTTTCACCAGTGAATAGCTCTTGAAAAGTTAACCAGGGATTTTGAAAGCCGCGCCCTTTTACAATGCCTGGTTTTGGAAATATCGCCACCCAAACACATTGTTGAGTAGTTAAAGCTCAAAAATCTCTGGAATCACTGAAATCACTTTGGATGGCCATATTTCGATAACCAGACCACGCAGGACAATTTAGCTTGCATGTGTGTGTAGGTATTGAACAGACCTTTCGTTTGATGTATATTTCGGTGCGATTGGTGAACTTCGAAAATATAATGATTTTTAAAGACAAGTGGTTAGTCCATGATTTTTCCCAAAATTAATAAAAAAATAAATTTTTGAGTTTGGCACATCCATGGAAAGGTCTATTAATTCTCTATTCAGAATTGAAAACTATAACTCGTTACGAGCCTTGGTTGCGGAAATATCTCCATCTGCATCCGATGACTTTTTTAGATTTGGGTCAATTTTCAGAAATATCACTTTGGGTGGTCATATCTCGATAGCCAGATATCGCAGAACCTTCTGGTTTTCACCAGTGAATAGCTCTTGAAAAGTTAACCAGGGATTTTGAAAGCCGCGACCTTTTACAATGCCTGGTTTTGGAAATATCGCCACCCAAACACATTGTTGAGTAGTTAAAGCTCAAAAATCTGTGGAATCACTGAAATCACTTTGGATGGCCATATTTCGATAACCAGACCACGCAGGACAATTTAGCTTGCATGTGTGTGTAGGTATTGAACAGACCTTTCGTTTGATGTATATTTCGGTGCGATTGGTGAACTTCGAAAATATAATGATTTTTAAAGACAAGTGGTTAGTCCATGATTTTTCCCAAAATTAATAAAAAAATAAATGTTTGAGTTTGGCACATCCATGGAAAGGTCTGTTAATTCTCTATTCAGAATTGAAAACTATAACTCGTTACGAGCCTTGGTTGCGGAAATATCTCCATCTGCATCCGATGACTTTTTTAGATTTGGGTCACTTTTCAGAAATATCACTTTGGGTGGTCATATCTCGATAGCCAGATATCGCAGAACCTTCTGGTTTTCACCAGTGAATAGCTCTTGAAAAGTTAACCAGGGATTTTGAAAGCCGCGACCTTTTACAATGCCTGGTTTTGGAAATATCGCCACCCAAACACATTGTTGAGTAGTTAAAGCTCAAAAATCTGTGGAATCACTGAAATCACTTTGGATGGCCATATTTCGATAACCAGACCACGCAGGACAATTTAGCTTGCATGTGTGTGTAGGTATTGAACAGACCTTTCGTTTGATGTATATTTCGGTGCGATTGGTGAACTTCGAAAATATAATGATTTTTAAAGACAAGTGGTTAGTCCATGATTTTTCCCAAAATTAATAAAAAAATAAATGTTTGAGTTTGGCACATCCATGGAAAGGTCTGTTAATTCTCTATTCAGAATTGAAAACTATAACTCGTTACGAGCCTTGGTTGCGGAAATATCTCCATCTGCATCCGATGACTTTTTTAGATTTGGGTCACTTTTCAGAAATATCACTTTGGGTGGTCATATCTCGATAGCCAGATATCGCAGAACCTTCTGGTTTTCACCAGTGAATAGCTCTTGAAAAGTTAACCAGGGATTTTGAAAGCCGCGACCTTTTACAATGCCTGGTTTTGGAAATATCGCCACCCAAACACATTGTTGAGTAGTTAAAGCTCAAAAATCTGTGGAATCACTGAAATCACTTTGGATGGCCATATTTCGATAACCAGACCACGCAGGACAATTTAGCTTGCATGTGTGTGTAGGTATTGAACAGACCTTTCGTTTGATGTATATTTCGGTGCGATTGGTGAACTTCGAAAATATAATGATTTTTAAAGACAAGTGGTTAGTCCATGATTTTTCCCAAAATTAATAAAAAAATAAATTTTTGAGTTTGGCACATCCATGGAAAGGTCTGTTAATTCTCTATTCAGAATTGAAAACTATAACTCGTTACGAGCCTTGGTTGCGGAAATATCTCCATCTGCATCCGATGACTTTTTTAGATTTGGGTCACTTTTCAGAAATATCACTTTGGGTGGTCATATCTCGATAGCCAGATATCGCAGAACCTTCTGGTTTTCACCAGTGAATAGCTCTTGAAAAGTTAACCACGGATTTTGAAAGCCGCGACCTTTTACAATGCCTGGTTTTGGAAATATCGCCACCCAAACACATTGTTGAGTAGTTAAAGCTCAAAAATCTGTGGAATCACTGAAATCACTTTGGATGGCCATATTTCGATAACCAGACCACGCAGGACAATTTAGCTTGCATGTGTGTGTAGGTATTGAACAGACCTTTCGTTTGATGTATATTTCGGTGCGATTGGTGAACTTCGAAAATATAATGATTTTTAAAGACAAGTGGTTAGTCCATGATTTTTCCCAAAATTAATAAAAAAATAAATTTTTGAGTTTGGCACATCCATGGAAAGGTCTGTTAATTCTCTATTCAGAATTGAAAACTATAACTCGTTACGAGCCTTGGTTGCGGAAATATCTCCATCTGCATCCGATGACTTTTTTAGATTTGGGTCAATTTTCAGAAATATCACTTTGGGTGGTCATATCTCGATAGCCAGATATCGCAGAACCTTCTGGTTTTCACCAGTGAATAGCTCTTGAAAAGTTAACCAGGGATTTTGAAAGCCGCGACCTTTTACAATGCCTGGTTTTGGAAATATCGCCACCCAAACACATTGTTGAGTAGTTAAAGCTCAAAAATCTGTGGAATCACTGAAATCACTTTGGATGGCCATATTTCGATAACCAGACCACGCAGGACAATTTAGCTTGCATGTGTGTGTAGGTATTGAACAGACCTTTCGTTTGATGTATATTTCGGTGCGATTGGTGAACTTCGAAAATATAATGATTTTTAAAGACAAGTGGTTAGTCCATGATTTTTCCCAAAATTAATAAAAAAATAAATGTTTGAGTTTGGCACATCCATGGAAAGGTCTGTTAATTCTCTATTCAGAATTGAAAACTATAACTCGTTACGAGCCTTGGTTGCGGAAATATCTCCATCTGCATCCGATGACTTTTTTAGATTTGGGTCACTTTTCAGAAATATCACTTTGGGTGGTCATATCTCGATAGCCAGATATCGCAGAACCTTCTGGTTTTCACCAGTGAATAGCTCTTGAAAAGTTAACCAGGGATTTTGAAAGCCGCGACCTTTTACAATGCCTGGTTTTGGAAATATCGCCACCCAAACACATTGTTGAGTAGTTAAAGCTCAAAAATCTGTGGAATCACTGAAATCACTTTGGATGGCCATATTTCGATAACCAGACCACGCAGGACAATTTAGCTTGCATGTGTGTGTAGGTATTGAACAGACCTTTCGTTTGATGTATATTTCGGTGCGATTGGTGAACTTCGAAAATATAATGATTTTTAAAGACAAGTGGTTAGTCCATGATTTTTCCCAAAATTAATAAAAAAATAAATGTTTGAGTTTGGCACATCCATGGAAAGGTCTGTTAATTCTCTATTCAGAATTGAAAACTATAACTCGTTACGAGCCTTGGTTGCGGAAATATCTCCATCTGCATCCGATGACTTTTTTAGATTTGGGTCACTTTTCAGAAATATCACTTTGGGTGGTCATATCTCGATAGCCAGATATCGCAGAACCTTCTGGTTTTCACCAGTGAATAGCTCTTGAAAAGTTAACCAGGGATTTTGAAAGCCGCGACCTTTTACAATGCCTGGTTTTGGAAATATCGCCACCCAAACACATTGTTGAGTAGTTAAAGCTCAAAAATCTGTGGAATCACTGAAATCACTTTGGATGGCCATATTTCGATAACCAGACCACGCAGGACAATTTAGCTTGCATGTGTGTGTAGGTATTGAACAGACCTTTCGTTTGATGTATATTTCGGTGCGATTGGTGAACTTCGAAAATATAATGATTTTTAAAGACAAGTGGTTAGTCCATGATTTTTCCCAAAATTAATAAAAAAATAAATGTTTGAGTTTGGCACATCCATGGAAAGGTCTGTTAATTCTCTATTCAGAATTGAAAACTATAACTCGTTACGAGCCTTGGTTGCGGAAATATCTCCATCTGCATCCGATGACTTTTTTAGATTTGGGTCACTTTTCAGAAATATCACTTTGGGTGGTCATATCTCGATAGCCAGATATCGCAGAACCTTCTGGTTTTCACCAGTGAATAGCTCTTGAAAAGTTAACCAGGGATTTTGAAAGCCGCGACCTTTTACAATGCCTGGTTTTGGAAATATCGCCACCCAAACACATTGTTGAGTAGTTAAAGCTCAAAAATCTGTGGAATCACTGAAATCACTTTGGATGGCCATATTTCGATAACCAGACCACGCAGGACAATTTAGCTTGCATGTGTGTGTAGGTATTGAACAGACCTTTCGTTTGATGTATATTTCGGTGCGATTGGTGAACTTCGAAAATATAATGATTTTTAAAGACAAGTGGTTAGTCCATGATTTTTCCCAAAATTAATAAAAAAATAAATTTTTGAGTTTGGCACATCCATGGAAAGGTCTGTTAATTCTCTATTCAGAATTGAAAACTATAACTCGTTACGAGCCTTGGTTGCGGAAATATCTCCATCTGCATCCGATGACTTTTTTAGATTTGGGTCACTTTTCAGAAATATCACTTTGGGTGGTCATATCTCGATAGCCAGATATCGCAGAACCTTCTGGTTTTCACCAGTGAATAGCTCTTGAAAAGTTAACCACGGATTTTGAAAGCCGCGACCTTTTACAATGCCTGGTTTTGGAAATATCGCCACCCAAACACATTGTTGAGTAGTTAAAGCTCAAAAATCTGTGGAATCACTGAAATCACTTTGGATGGCCATATTTCGATAACCAGACCACGCAGGACAATTTAGCTTGCATGTGTGTGTAGGTATTGAACAGACCTTTCGTTTGATGTATATTTCGGTGCGATTGGTGAACTTCGAAAATATAATGATTTTTAAAGACAAGTGGTTAGTCCATGATTTTTCCCAAAATTAATAAAAAAATAAATTTTTGAGTTTGGCACATCCATGGAAAGGTCTGTTAATTCTCTATTCAGAATTGAAAACTATAACTCGTTACGAGCCTTGGTTGCGGAAATATCTCCATCTGCATCCGATGACTTTTTTAGATTTGGGTCAATTTTCAGAAATATCACTTTGGGTGGTCATATCTCGATAGCCAGATATCGCAGAACCTTCTGGTTTTCACCAGTGAATAGCTCTTGAAAAGTTAACCAGGGATTTTGAAAGCCGCGACCTTTTACAATGCCTGGTTTTGGAAATATCGCCACCCAAACACATTGTTGAGTAGTTAAAGCTCAAAAATCTGTGGAATCACTGAAATCACTTTGGATGGCCATATTTCGATAACCAGACCACGCAGGACAATTTAGCTTGCATGTGTGTGTAGGTATTGAACAGACCTTTCGTTTGATGTATATTTCGGTGCGATTGGTGAACTTCGAAAATATAATGATTTTTAAAGACAAGTGGTTAGTCCATGATTTTTCCCAAAATTAATAAAAAAATAAATTTTTGAGTTTGGCACATCCATGGAAAGGTCTGTTAATTCTCTATTCAGAATTGAAAACTATAACTCGTTACGAGCCTTGGTTGCGGAAATATCTCCATCTGCATCCGATGACTTTTTTAGATTTGGGTCAATTTTCAGAAATATCACTTTGGGTGGTCATATCTCGATAGCCAGATATCGCAGAACCTTCTGGTTTTCACCAGTGAATAGCTCTTGAAAAGTTAACCAGGGATTTTGAAAGCCGCGCCCTTTTACAATGCCTGGTTTTGGAAATATCGCCACCCAAACACATTGTTGAGTAGTTAAAGCTCAAAAATCTCTGGAATCACTGAAATCACTTTGGATGGCCATATTTCGATAACCAGACCACGCAGGACAATTTAGCTTGCATGTGTGTGTAGGTATTGAACAGACCTTTCGTTTGATGTATATTTCGGTGCGATTGGTGAACTTCGAAAATATAATGATTTTTAAAGACAAGTGGTTAGTCCATGATTTTTCCCAAAATTAATAAAAAAATAAATTTTTGAGTTTGGCACATCCATGGAAAGGTCTATTAATTCTCTATTCAGAATTGAAAACTATAACTCGTTACGAGCCTTGGTTGCGGAAATATCTCCATCTGCATCCGATGACTTTTTTAGATTTGGGTCAATTTTCAGAAATATCACTTTGGGTGGTCATATCTCGATAGCCAGATATCGCAGAACCTTCTGGTTTTCACCAGTGAATAGCTCTTGAAAAGTTAACCAGGGATTTTGAAAGCCGCGACCTTTTACAATGCCTGGTTTTGGAAATATCGCCACCCAAACACATTGTTGAGTAGTTAAAGCTCAAAAATCTGTGGAATCACTGAAATCACTTTGGATGGCCATATTTCGATAACCAGACCACGCAGGACAATTTAGCTTGCATGTGTGTGTAGGTATTGAACAGACCTTTCGTTTGATGTATATTTCGGTGCGATTGGTGAACTTCGAAAATATAATGATTTTTAAAGACAAGTGGTTAGTCCATGATTTTTCCCAAAATTAATAAAAAAATAAATGTTTGAGTTTGGCACATCCATGGAAAGGTCTGTTAATTCTCTATTCAGAATTGAAAACTATAACTCGTTACGAGCCTTGGTTGCGGAAATATCTCCATCTGCATCCGATGACTTTTTTAGATTTGGGTCACTTTTCAGAAATATCACTTTGGGTGGTCATATCTCGATAGCCAGATATCGCAGAACCTTCTGGTTTTCACCAGTGAATAGCTCTTGAAAAGTTAACCAGGGATTTTGAAAGCCGCGACCTTTTACAATGCCTGGTTTTGGAAATATCGCCACCCAAACACATTGTTGAGTAGTTAAAGCTCAAAAATCTGTGGAATCACTGAAATCACTTTGGATGGCCATATTTCGATAACCAGACCACGCAGGACAATTTAGCTTGCATGTGTGTGTAGGTATTGAACAGACCTTTCGTTTGATGTATATTTCGGTGCGATTGGTGAACTTCGAAAATATAATGATTTTTAAAGACAAGTGGTTAGTCCATGATTTTTCCCAAAATTAATAAAAAAATAAATGTTTGAGTTTGGCACATCCATGGAAAGGTCTGTTAATTCTCTATTCAGAATTGAAAACTATAACTCGTTACGAGCCTTGGTTGCGGAAATATCTCCATCTGCATCCGATGACTTTTTTAGATTTGGGTCACTTTTCAGAAATATCACTTTGGGTGGTCATATCTCGATAGCCAGATATCGCAGAACCTTCTGGTTTTCACCAGTGAATAGCTCTTGAAAAGTTAACCAGGGATTTTGAAAGCCGCGACCTTTTACAATGCCTGGTTTTGGAAATATCGCCACCCAAACACATTGTTGAGTAGTTAAAGCTCAAAAATCTGTGGAATCACTGAAATCACTTTGGATGGCCATATTTCGATAACCAGACCACGCAGGACAATTTAGCTTGCATGTGTGTGTAGGTATTGAACAGACCTTTCGTTTGATGTATATTTCGGTGCGATTGGTGAACTTCGAAAATATAATGATTTTTAAAGACAAGTGGTTAGTCCATGATTTTTCCCAAAATTAATAAAAAAATAAATTTTTGAGTTTGGCACATCCATGGAAAGGTCTGTTAATTCTCTATTCAGAATTGAAAACTATAACTCGTTACGAGCCTTGGTTGCGGAAATATCTCCATCTGCATCCGATGACTTTTTTAGATTTGGGTCACTTTTCAGAAATATCACTTTGGGTGGTCATATCTCGATAGCCAGATATCGCAGAACCTTCTGGTTTTCACCAGTGAATAGCTCTTGAAAAGTTAACCACGGATTTTGAAAGCCGCGACCTTTTACAATGCCTGGTTTTGGAAATATCGCCACCCAAACACATTGTTGAGTAGTTAAAGCTCAAAAATCTGTGGAATCACTGAAATCACTTTGGATGGCCATATTTCGATAACCAGACCACGCAGGACAATTTAGCTTGCATGTGTGTGTAGGTATTGAACAGACCTTTCGTTTGATGTATATTTCGGTGCGATTGGTGAACTTCGAAAATATAATGATTTTTAAAGACAAGTGGTTAGTCCATGATTTTTCCCAAAATTAATAAAAAAATAAATTTTTGAGTTTGGCACATCCATGGAAAGGTCTGTTAATTCTCTATTCAGAATTGAAAACTATAACTCGTTACGAGCCTTGGTTGCGGAAATATCTCCATCTGCATCCGATGACTTTTTTAGATTTGGGTCAATTTTCAGAAATATCACTTTGGGTGGTCATATCTCGATAGCCAGATATCGCAGAACCTTCTGGTTTTCACCAGTGAATAGCTCTTGAAAAGTTAACCAGGGATTTTGAAAGCCGCGACCTTTTACAATGCCTGGTTTTGGAAATATCGCCACCCAAACACATTGTTGAGTAGTTAAAGCTCAAAAATCTGTGGAATCACTGAAATCACTTTGGATGGCCATATTTCGATAACCAGACCACGCAGGACAATTTAGCTTGCATGTGTGTGTAGGTATTGAACAGACCTTTCGTTTGATGTATATTTCGGTGCGATTGGTGAACTTCGAAAATATAATGATTTTTAAAGACAAGTGGTTAGTCCATGATTTTTCCCAAAATTAATAAAAAAATAAATTTTTGAGTTTGGCACATCCATGGAAAGGTCTGTTAATTCTCTATTCAGAATTGAAAACTATAACTCGTTACGAGCCTTGGTTGCGGAAATATCTCCATCTGCATCCGATGACTTTTTTAGATTTGGGTCAATTTTCAGAAATATCACTTTGGGTGGTCATATCTCGATAGCCAGATATCGCAGAACCTTCTGGTTTTCACCAGTGAATAGCTCTTGAAAAGTTAACCAGGGATTTTGAAAGCCGCGACCTTTTACAATGCCTGGTTTTGGAAATATCGCCACCCAAACACATTGTTGAGTAGTTAAAGCTCAAAAATCTGTGGAATCACTGAAATCACTTTGGATGGCCATATTTCGATAACCAGACCACGCAGGACAATTTAGCTTGCATGTGTGTGTAGGTATTGAACAGACCTTTCGTTTGATGTATATTTCGGTGCGATTGGTGAACTTCGAAAATATAATGATTTTTAAAGACAAGTGGTTAGTCCATGATTTTTCCCAAAATTAATAAAAAAATAAATGTTTGAGTTTGGCACATCCATGGAAAGGTCTGTTAATTCTCTATTCAGAATTGAAAACTATAACTCGTTACGAGCCTTGGTTGCGGAAATATCTCCATCTGCATCCGATGACTTTTTTAGATTTGGGTCACTTTTCAGAAATATCACTTTGGGTGGTCATATCTCGATAGCCAGATATCGCAGAACCTTCTGGTTTTCACCAGTGAATAGCTCTTGAAAAGTTAACCAGGGATTTTGAAAGCCGCGACCTTTTACAATGCCTGGTTTTGGAAATATCGCCACCCAAACACATTGTTGAGTAGTTAAAGCTCAAAAATCTGTGGAATCACTGAAATCACTTTGGATGGCCATATTTCGATAACCAGACCACGCAGGACAATTTAGCTTGCATGTGTGTGTAGGTATTGAACAGACCTTTCGTTTGATGTATATTTCGGTGCGATTGGTGAACTTCGAAAATATAATGATTTTTAAAGACAAGTGGTTAGTCCATGATTTTTCCCAAAATTAATAAAAAAATAAATTTTTGAGTTTGGCACATCCATGGAAAGGTCTGTTAATTCTCTATTCAGAATTGAAAACTATAACTCGTTACGAGCCTTGGTTGCGGAAATATCTCCATCTGCATCCGATGACTTTTTTAGATTTGGGTCAATTTTCAGAAATATCACTTTGGGTGGTCATATCTCGATAGCCAGATATCGCAGAACCTTCTGGTTTTCACCAGTGAATAGCTCTTGAAAAGTTAACCACGGATTTTGAAAGCCGCGACCTTTTACAATGCCTGGTTTTGGAAATATCGCCACCCAAACACATTGTTGAGTAGTTAAAGCTCAAAAATCTGTGGAATCACTGAAATCACTTTGGATGGCCATATTTCGATAACCAGACCACGCAGGACAATTTAGCTTGCATGTGTGTGTAGGTATTGAACAGACCTTTCGTTTGATGTATATTTCGGTGCGATTGGTGAACTTCGAAAATATAATGATTTTTAAAGACAAGTGGTTAGTCCATGATTTTTCCATGATATTTCTGAAAATTGACCCAAATCTAAAAAAGTCATCGGATGCAGATGGAGATATTTCCATCTGCATCCGATGACTTTTTTAGATTTGGGTCAATTTTCAGAAATATCACTTTGGGTGGTCATATCTCGATAGCCAGATATCGCAGAACCTTCTGGTTTTCACCAGTGAATAGCTCTTGAAAAGTTAACCAGGGATTTTGAAAGCCGCGACCTTTTACAATGCCTGGTTTTGGAAATATCGCCACCCAAACACATTGTTGAGTAGTTAAAGCTCAAAAATCTGTGGAATCACTGAAATCACTTTGGATGGCCATATTTCGATAACCAGACCACGCAGGACAATTTAGCTTGCATGTGTGTGTAGGTATTGAACAGACCTTTCGTTTGATGTATATTTCGGTGCGATTGGTGAACTTCGAAAATATAATGATTTTTAAAGACAAGTGGTTAGTCCATGATTTTTCCCAAAATTAATAAAAAAATAAATGTTTGAGTTTGGCACATCCATGGAAAGGTCTGTTAATTCTCTATTCAGAATTGAAAACTATAACTCGTTACGAGCCTTGGTTGCGGAAATATCTCCATCTGCATCCGATGACTTTTTTAGATTTGGGTCACTTTTCAGAAATATCACTTTGGGTGGTCATATCTCGATAGGCAGATATCGCAGAACCTTCTGGTTTTCACCAGTGAATAGCTCTTGAAAAGTTAACCAGGGATTTTGAAAGCCGCGACCTTTTACAATGCCTGGTTTTGGAAATATCGCCACCCAAACACATTGTTGAGTAGTTAAAGCTCAAAAATCTGTGGAATCACTGAAATCACTTTGGATGGCCATATTTCGATAACCAGACCACGCAGGACAATTTAGCTTGCATGTGTGTGTAGGTATTGAACAGACCTTTCGTTTGATGTATATTTCGGTGCGATTGGTGAACTTCGAAAATATAATGATTTTTAAAGACAAGTGGTTAGTCCATGATTTTTCCCAAAATTAATAAAAAAATAAATGTTTGAGTTTGGCACATCCATGGAAAGGTCTGTTAATTCTCTATTCAGAATTGAAAACTATAACTCGTTACGAGCCTTGGTTGCGGAAATATCTCCATCTGCATCCGATGACTTTTTTAGATTTGGGTCACTTTTCAGAAATATCACTTTGGGTGGTCATATCTCGATAGCCAGATATCGCAGAACCTTCTGGTTTTCACCAGTGAATAGCTCTTGAAAAGTTAACCACGGATTTTGAAAGCCGCGACCTTTTACAATGCCTGGTTTTGGAAATATCGCCACCCAAACACATTGTTGAGTAGTTAAAGCTCAAAAATCTGTGGAATCACTGAAATCACTTTGGATGGCCATATTTCGATAACCAGACCACGCAGGGACAATTTAGCTTGCATGTGTGTGTAGGTATTGAACAGACCTTTCGTTTGATGTATATTTCGGTGCGATTGGTGAACTTCGAAAATATAATGATTTTTAAAGACAAGTGGTTAGTCCATGATTTTTCCCAAAATTAATAAAAAAATAAATTTTTGAGTTTGGCACATCCATGGAAAGGTCTGTTAATTCTCTATTCAGAATTGAAAACTATAACTCGTTACGAGCCTTGGTTGCGGAAATATCTCCATCTGCATCCGATGACTTTTTTAGATTTGGGTCACTTTTCAGAAATATCACTTTGGGTGGTCATATCTCGATAGCCAGATATCGCAGAACCTTCTGGTTTTCACCAGTGAATAGCTCTTGAAAAGTTAACCACGGATTTTGAAAGCCGCGACCTTTTACAATGCCTGGTTTTGGAAATATCGCCACCCAAACACATTGTTGAGTAGTTAAAGCTCAAAAATCTGTGGAATCACTGAAATCACTTTGGATGGCCATATTTCGATAACCAGACCACGCAGGACAATTTAGCTTGCATGTGTGTGTAGGTATTGAACAGACCTTTCGTTTGATGTATATTTCGGTGCGATTGGTGAACTTCGAAAATATAATGATTTTTAAAGACAAGTGGGTTAGTCCATGATTTTTCCATGATATTTCTGAAAATTGACCCAAATCTAAAAAAGTCATCGGATGCAGATGGAGATATTTCCATCTGCATCCGATGACTTTTTTAGATTTGGGTCAATTTTCAGAAATATCACTTTGGGTGGTCATATCTCGATAGCCAGATATCGCAGAACCTTCTGGTTTTCACCAGTGAATAGCTCTGAAAAGTTAACCAGGGATTTTGAAAGCCGCGACCTTTTACAATGCCTGGTTTTGGAAATATCGCCACCCAAACACATTGTTGAGTAGTTAAAGCTCAAAAATCTGTGGAATCACTGAAATCACTTTGGATGGCCATATTTCGATAACCAGACCACGCAGGACAATTTAGCTTGCATGTGTGTGTAGGTATTGAACAGACCTTTCGTTTGATGTATATTTCGGTGCGATTGGTGAACTTCGAAAATATAATGATTTTTAAAGACAAGTGGTTAGTCCATGATTTTTCCCAAAATTAATAAAAAAATAAATGTTTGAGTTTGGCACATCCATGGAAAGGTCTGTTAATTCTCTATTCAGAATTGAAAACTATAACTCGTTACGAGCCTTGGTTGCGGAAATATCTCCATCTGCATCCGATGACTTTTTTAGATTTGGGTCACTTTTCAGAAATATCACTTTGGGTGGTCATATCTCGATAGGCAGATATCGCAGAACCTTCTGGTTTTCACCAGTGAATAGCTCTTGAAAAGTTAACCAGGGATTTTGAAAGCCGCGACCTTTTACAATGCCTGGTTTTGGAAATATCGCCACCCAAACACATTGTTGAGTAGTTAAAGCTCAAAAATCTGTGGAATCACTGAAATCACTTTGGATGGCCATATTTCGATAACCAGACCACGCAGGACAATTTAGCTTGCATGTGTGTGTAGGTATTGAACAGACCTTTCGTTTGATGTATATTTCGGTGCGATTGGTGAACTTCGAAAATATAATGATTTTTAAAGACAAGTGGTTAGTCCATGATTTTTCCCAAAATTAATAAAAAAATAAATGTTTGAGTTTGGCACATCCATGGAAAGGTCTGTTAATTCTCTATTCAGAATTGAAAACTATAACTCGTTACGAGCCTTGGTTGCGGAAATATCTCCATCTGCATCCGATGACTTTTTTAGATTTGGGTCACTTTTCAGAAATATCACTTTGGGTGGTCATATCTCGATAGCCAGATATCGCAGAACCTTCTGGTTTTCACCAGTGAATAGCTCTTGAAAAGTTAACCACGGATTTTGAAAGCCGCGACCTTTTACAATGCCTGGTTTTGGAAATATCGCCACCCAAACACATTGTTGAGTAGTTAAAGCTCAAAAATCTGTGGAATCACTGAAATCACTTTGGATGGCCATATTTCGATAACCAGACCACGCAGGACAATTTAGCTTGCATGTGTGTGTAGGTATTGAACAGACCTTTCGTTTGATGTATATTTCGGTGCGATTGGTGAACTTCGAAAATATAATGATTTTTAAAGACAAGTGGTTAGTCCATGATTTTTCCCAAAATTAATAAAAAAATAAATTTTTGAGTTTGGCACATCCATGGAAAGGTCTGTTAATTCTCTATTCAGAATTGAAAACTATAACTCGTTACGAGCCTTGGTTGCGGAAATATCTCCATCTGCATCCGATGACTTTTTTAGATTTGGGTCACTTTTCAGAAATATCACTTTGGGTGGTCATATCTCGATAGCCAGATATCGCAGAACCTTCTGGTTTTCACCAGTGAATAGCTCTTGAAAAGTTAACCACGGATTTTGAAAGCCGCGACCTTTTACAATGCCTGGTTTTGGAAATATCGCCACCCAAACACATTGTTGAGTAGTTAAAGCTCAAAAATCTGTGGAATCACTGAAATCACTTTGGATGGCCATATTTCGATAACCAGACCACGCAGGACAATTTAGCTTGCATGTGTGTGTAGGTATTGAACAGACCTTTCGTTTGATGTATATTTCGGTGCGATTGGTGAACTTCGAAAATATAATGATTTTTAAAGACAAGTGGTTAGTCCATGATTTTTCCCAAAATTAATAAAAAAATAAATGTTTGAGTTTGGCACATCCATGGAAAGGTCTGTTAATTCTCTATTCAGAATTGAAAACTATAACTCGTTACGAGCCTTGGTTGCGGAAATATCTCCATCTGCATCCGATGACTTTTTTAGATTTGGGTCACTTTTCAGAAATATCACTTTGGGTGGTCATATCTCGATAGCCAGATATCGCAGAACCTTCTGGTTTTCACCAGTGAATAGCTCTTGAAAAGTTAACCAGGGATTTTGAAAGCCGCGACCTTTTACAATGCCTGGTTTTGGAAATATCGCCACCCAAACACATTGTTGAGTAGTTAAAGCTCAAAAATCTGTGGAATCACTGAAATCACTTTGGATGGCCATATTTCGATAACCAGACCACGCAGGACAATTTAGCTTGCATGTGTGTGTAGGTATTGAACAGACCTTTCGTTTGATGTATATTTCGGTGCGATTGGTGAACTTCGAAAATATAATGATTTTTAAAGACAAGTGGTTAGTCCATGATTTTTCCCAAAATTAATAAAAAAATAAATTTTTGAGTTTGGCACATCCATGGAAAGGTCTGTTAATTCTCTATTCAGAATTGAAAACTATAACTCGTTACGAGCCTTGGTTGCGGAAATATCTCCATCTGCATCCGATGACTTTTTTAGATTTGGGTCACTTTTCAGAAATATCACTTTGGGTGGTCATATCTCGATAGCCAGATATCGCAGAACCTTCTGGTTTTCACCAGTGAATAGCTCTTGAAAAGTTAACCACGGATTTTGAAAGCCGCGACCTTTTACAATGCCTGGTTTTGGAAATATCGCCACCCAAACACATTGTTGAGTAGTTAAAGCTCAAAAATCTGTGGAATCACTGAAATCACTTTGGATGGCCATATTTCGATAACCAGACCACGCAGGACAATTTAGCTTGCATGTGTGTGTAGGTATTGAACAGACCTTTCGTTTGATGTATATTTCGGTGCGATTGGTGAACTTCGAAAATATAATGATTTTTAAAGACAAGTGGTTAGTCCATGATTTTTCCCAAAATTAATAAAAAAATAAATGTTTGAGTTTGGCACATCCATGGAAAGGTCTGTTAATTCTCTATTCAGAATTGAAAACTATAACTCGTTACGAGCCTTGGTTGCGGAAATATCTCCATCTGCATCCGATGACTTTTTTAGATTTGGGTCACTTTTCAGAAATATCACTTTGGGTGGTCATATCTCGATAGCCAGATATCGCAGAACCTTCTGGTTTTCACCAGTGAATAGCTCTTGAAAAGTTAACCAGGGATTTTGAAAGCCGCGACCTTTTACAATGCCTGGTTTTGGAAATATCGCCACCCAAACACATTGTTGAGTAGTTAAAGCTCAAAAATCTGTGGAATCACTGAAATCACTTTGGATGGCCATATTTCGATAACCAGACCACGCAGGACAATTTAGCTTGCATGTGTGTGTAGGTATTGAACAGACCTTTCGTTTGATGTATATTTCGGTGCGATTGGTGAACTTCGAAAATATAATGATTTTTAAAGACAAGTGGTTAGTCCATGATTTTTCCCAAAATTAATAAAAAAATAAATTTTTGAGTTTGGCACATCCATGGAAAGGTCTGTTAATTCTCTATTCAGAATTGAAAACTATAACTCGTTACGAGCCTTGGTTGCGGAAATATCTCCATCTGCATCCGATGACTTTTTTAGATTTGGGTCAATTTTCAGAAATATCACTTTGGGTGGTCATATCTCGATAGCCAGATATCGCAGAACCTTCTGGTTTTCACCAGTGAATAGCTCTTGAAAAGTTAACCAGGGATTTTGAAAGCCGCGACCTTTTACAATGCCTGGTTTTGGAAATATCGCCACCCAAACACATTGTTGAGTAGTTAAAGCTCAAAAATCTGTGGAATCACTGAAATCACTTTGGATGGCCATATTTCGATAACCAGACCACGCAGGACAATTTAGCTTGCATGTGTGTGTAGGTATTGAACAGACCTTTCGTTTGATGTATATTTCGGTGCGATTGGTGAACTTCGAAAATATAATGATTTTTAAAGACAAGTGGTTAGTCCATGATTTTTCCCAAAATTAATAAAAAAATAAATGTTTGAGTTTGGCACATCCATGGAAAGGTCTGTTAATTCTCTATTCAGAATTGAAAACTATAACTCGTTACGAGCCTTGGTTGCGGAAATATCTCCATCTGCATCCGATGACTTTTTTAGATTTGGGTCACTTTTCAGAAATATCACTTTGGGTGGTCATATCTCGATAGCCAGATATCGCAGAACCTTCTGGTTTTCACCAGTGAATAGCTCTTGAAAAGTTAACCACGGATTTTGAAAGCCGCGACCTTTTACAATGCCTGGTTTTGGAAATATCGCCACCCAAACACATTGTTGAGTAGTTAAAGCTCAAAAATCTGTGGAATCACTGAAATCACTTTGGATGGCCATATTTCGATAACCAGACCACGCAGGACAATTTAGCTTGCATGTGTGTGTAGGTATTGAACAGACCTTTCGTTTGATGTATATTTCGGTGCGATTGGTGAACTTCGAAAATATAATGATTTTTAAAGACAAGTGGTTAGTCCATGATTTTTCCCAAAATTAATAAAAAAATAAATTTTTGAGTTTGGCACATCCATGGAAAGGTCTGTTAATTCTCTATTCAGAATTGAAAACTATAACTCGTTACGAGCCTTGGTTGCGGAAATATCTCCATCTGCATCCGATGACTTTTTTAGATTTGGGTCACTTTTCAGAAATATCACTTTGGGTGGTCATATCTCGATAGCCAGATATCGCAGAACCTTCTGGTTTTCACCAGTGAATAGCTCTTGAAAAGTTAACCACGGATTTTGAAAGCCGCGACCTTTTACAATGCCTGGTTTTGGAAATATCGCCACCCAAACACATTGTTGAGTAGTTAAAGCTCAAAAATCTGTGGAATCACTGAAATCACTTTGGATGGCCATATTTCGATAACCAGACCACGCAGGACAATTTAGCTTGCATGTGTGTGTAGGTATTGAACCTTTCGTTTGATGTATATTTCGGTGCGATTGGTGAACTTCGAAAATATAATGATTTTTAAAGACAAGTGGTAAGTCCATGATTTTTCCATGATATTTCTGAAAATTGACCCAAATCTAAAAAAGTCATCGGATGCAGATGGAGATATTTCCATCTGCATCCGATGACTTTTTTAGATTTGGGTCACTTTTCAGAAATATCACTTTGGGTGGTCATATCTCGATAGCCAGATATCGCAGAACCTTCTGGTTTTCACCAGTGAATAGCTCTTGAAAAGTTAACCACGGATTTTGAAAGCCGCGACCTTTTACAATGCCTGGTTTTGGAAATATCGCCACCCAAACACATTGTTGAGTAGTTAAAGCTCAAAAATCTGTGGAATCACTGAAATCACTTTGGATGGCCATATTTCGATAACCAGACCACGCAGGACAATTTAGCTTGCATGTGTGTGTAGGTATTGAACAGACCTTTCGTTTGATGTATATTTCGGTGCGATTGGTGAACTTCGAAAATATAATGATTTTTAAAGACAAGTGGTTAGTCCATGATTTTTCCCAAAATTAATAAAAAAATAAATTTTTGAGTTTGGCACATCCATGGAAAGGTCTGTTAATTCTCTATTCAGAATTGAAAACTATAACTCGTTACGAGCCTTGGTTGCGGAAATATCTCCATCTGCATCCGATGACTTTTTTAGATTTGGGTCAATTTTCAGAAATATCACTTTGGGTGGTCATATCTCGATAGCCAGATATCGCAGAACCTTCTGGTTTTCACCAGTGAATAGCTCTTGAAAAGTTAACCAGGGATTTTGAAAGCCGCGACCTTTTACAATGCCTGGTTTTGGAAATATCGCCACCCAAACACATTGTTGAGTAGTTAAAGCTCAAAAATCTGTGGAATCACTGAAATCACTTTGGATGGCCATATTTCGATAACCAGACCACGCAGGACAATTTAGCTTGCATGTGTGTGTAGGTATTGAACAGACCTTTCGTTTGATGTATATTTCGGTGCGATTGGTGAACTTCGAAAATATAATGATTTTTAAAGACAAGTGGTTAGTCCATGATTTTTCCCAAAATTAATAAAAAAATAAATGTTTGAGTTTGGCACATCCATGGAAAGGTCTGTTAATTCTCTATTCAGAATTGAAAACTATAACTCGTTACGAGCCTTGGTTGCGGAAATATCTCCATCTGCATCCGATGACTTTTTTAGATTTGGGTCACTTTTCAGAAATATCACTTTGGGTGGTCATATCTCGATAGCCAGATATCGCAGAACCTTCTGGTTTTCACCAGTGAATAGCTCTTGAAAAGTTAACCACGGATTTTGAAAGCCGCGACCTTTTACAATGCCTGGTTTTGGAAATATCGCCACCCAAACACATTGTTGAGTAGTTAAAGCTCAAAAATCTGTGGAATCACTGAAATCACTTTGGATGGCCATATTTCGATAACCAGACCACGCAGGACAATTTAGCTTGCATGTGTGTGTAGGTATTGAACAGACCTTTCGTTTGATGTATATTTCGGTGCGATTGGTGAACTTCGAAAATATAATGATTTTTAAAGACAAGTGGTTAGTCCATGATTTTTCCCAAAATTAATAAAAAAATAAATTTTTGAGTTTGGCACATCCATGGAAAGGTCTGTTAATTCTCTATTCAGAATTGAAAACTATAACTCGTTACGAGCCTTGGTTGCGGAAATATCTCCATCTGCATCCAATGACTTTTTTAGATTTGGGTCACTTTTCAGAAATATCACTTTGGGTGGTCATATCTCGATAGCCAGATATCGCAGAACCTTCTGGTTTTCACCAGTGAATAGCTCTTGAAAAGTTAACCACGGATTTTGAAAGCCGCGACCTTTTACAATGCCTGGTTTTGGAAATATCGCCACCCAAACACATTGTTGAGTAGTTAAAGCTCAAAAATCTGTGGAATCACTGAAATCACTTTGGATGGCCATATTTCGATAACCAGACCACGCAGGACAATTTAGCTTGCATGTGTGTGTAGGTATTGAACAGACCTTTCGTTTGATGTATATTTCGGTGCGATTGGTGAACTTCGAAAATATAATGATTTTTAAAGACAAGTGGTAAGTCCATGATTTTTCCATGATATTTCTGAAAATTGACCCAAATCTAAAAAAGTCATCGGATGCAGATGGAAATATTTCCATCTGCATCCGATGACTTTTTTAGATTTGGGTCACTTTTCAGAAATATCACTTTGGGTGGTCATATCTCGATAGCCAGATATCGCAGAACCTTCTGGTTTTCACCAGTGAATAGCTCTTGAAAAGTTAACCACGGATTTTGAAAGCCGCGACCTTTTACAATGCCTGGTTTTGGAAATATCGCCACCCAAACACATTGTTGAGTAGTTAAAGCTCAAAAATCTGTGGAATCACTGAAATCACTTTGGATGGCCATATTTCGATAACCAGACCACGCAGGACAATTTAGCTTGCATGTGTGTGTAGGTATTGAACAGACCTTTCGTTTGATGTATATTTCGGTGCGATTGGTGAACTTCGAAAATATAATGATTTTTAAAGACAAGTGGTTAGTCCATGATTTTTCCCAAAATTAATAAAAAAATAAATGTTTGAGTTTGGCACATCCATGGAAAGGTCTGTTAATTCTCTATTCAGAATTGAAAACTATAACTCGTTACGAGCCTTGGTTGCGGAAATATCTCCATCTGCATCCGATGACTTTTTTAGATTTGGGTCACTTTTCAGAAATATCACTTTGGGTGGTCATATCTCGATAGCCAGATATCGCAGAACCTTCTGGTTTTCACCAGTGAATAGCTCTTGAAAAGTTAACCACGGATTTTGAAAGCCGCGACCTTTTACAATGCCTGGTTTTGGAAATATCGCCACCCAAACACATTGTTGAGTAGTTAAAGCTCAAAAATCTGTGGAATCACTGAAATCACTTTGGATGGCCATATTTCGATAACCAGACCACGCAGGACAATTTAGCTTGCATGTGTGTGTAGGTATTGAACCTTTCGTTTGATGTATATTTCGGTGCGATTGGTGAACTTCGAAAATATAATGATTTTTAAAGACAAGTGGTAAGTCCATGATTTTTCCATGATATTTCTGAAAATTGACCCAAATCTAAAAAAGTCATCGGATGCAGATGGAGATATTTCCATCTGCATCCGATGACTTTTTTAGATTTGGGTCACTTTTCAGAAATATCACTTTGGGTGGTCATATCTCGATAGCCAGATATCGCAGAACCTTCTGGTTTTCACCAGTGAATAGCTCTTGAAAAGTTAACCACGGATTTTGAAAGCCGCGACCTTTTACAATGCCTGGTTTTGGAAATATCGCCACCCAAACACATTGTTGAGTAGTTAAAGCTCAAAAATCTGTGGAATCACTGAAATCACTTTGGATGGCCATATTTCGATAACCAGACCACGCAGGACAATTTAGCTTGCATGTGTGTGTAGGTATTGAACAGACCTTTCGTTTGATGTATATTTCGGTGCGATTGGTGAACTTCGAAAATATAATGATTTTTAAAGACAAGTGGTTAGTCCATGATTTTTCCCAAAATTAATAAAAAAATAAATTTTTGAGTTTGGCACATCCATGGAAAGGTCTGTTAATTCTCTATTCAGAATTGAAAACTATAACTCGTTACGAGCCTTGGTTGCGGAAATATCTCCATCTGCATCCGATGACTTTTTTAGATTTGGGTCAATTTTCAGAAATATCACTTTGGGTGGTCATATCTCGATAGCCAGATATCGCAGAACCTTCTGGTTTTCACCAGTGAATAGCTCTTGAAAAGTTAACCAGGGATTTTGAAAGCCGCGACCTTTTACAATGCCTGGTTTTGGAAATATCGCCACCCAAACACATTGTTGAGTAGTTAAAGCTCAAAAATCTGTGGAATCACTGAAATCACTTTGGATGGCCATATTTCGATAACCAGACCACGCAGGACAATTTAGCTTGCATGTGTGTGTAGGTATTGAACAGACCTTTCGTTTGATGTATATTTCGGTGCGATTGGTGAACTTCGAAAATATAATGATTTTTAAAGACAAGTGGTTAGTCCATGATTTTTCCCAAAATTAATAAAAAAATAAATGTTTGAGTTTGGCACATCCATGGAAAGGTCTGTTAATTCTCTATTCAGAATTGAAAACTATAACTCGTTACGAGCCTTGGTTGCGGAAATATCTCCATCTGCATCCGATGACTTTTTTAGATTTGGGTCACTTTTCAGAAATATCACTTTGGGTGGTCATATCTCGATAGCCAGATATCGCAGAACCTTCTGGTTTTCACCAGTGAATAGCTCTTGAAAAGTTAACCACGGATTTTGAAAGCCGCGACCTTTTACAATGCCTGGTTTTGGAAATATCGCCACCCAAACACATTGTTGAGTAGTTAAAGCTCAAAAATCTGTGGAATCACTGAAATCACTTTGGATGGCCATATTTCGATAACCAGACCACGCAGGACAATTTAGCTTGCATGTGTGTGTAGGTATTGAACAGACCTTTCGTTTGATGTATATTTCGGTGCGATTGGTGAACTTCGAAAATATAATGATTTTTAAAGACAAGTGGTTAGTCCATGATTTTTCCCAAAATTAATAAAAAAATAAATTTTTGAGTTTGGCACATCCATGGAAAGGTCTGTTAATTCTCTATTCAGAATTGAAAACTATAACTCGTTACGAGCCTTGGTTGCGGAAATATCTCCATCTGCATCCAATGACTTTTTTAGATTTGGGTCACTTTTCAGAAATATCACTTTGGGTGGTCATATCTCGATAGCCAGATATCGCAGAACCTTCTGGTTTTCACCAGTGAATAGCTCTTGAAAAGTTAACCACGGATTTTGAAAGCCGCGACCTTTTACAATGCCTGGTTTTGGAAATATCGCCACCCAAACACATTGTTGAGTAGTTAAAGCTCAAAAATCTGTGGAATCACTGAAATCACTTTGGATGGCCATATTTCGATAACCAGACCACGCAGGACAATTTAGCTTGCATGTGTGTGTAGGTATTGAACAGACCTTTCGTTTGATGTATATTTCGGTGCGATTGGTGAACTTCGAAAATATAATGATTTTTAAAGACAAGTGGTAAGTCCATGATTTTTCCATGATATTTCTGAAAATTGACCCAAATCTAAAAAAGTCATCGGATGCAGATGGAGATATTTCCATCTGCATCCGATGACTTTTTTAGATTTGGGTCAATTTTCAGAAATATCACTTTGGGTGGTCATATCTCGATAGCCAGATATCGCAGAACCTTCTGGTTTTCACCAGTGAATAGCTCTTGAAAAGTTAACCACGGATTTTGAAAGCCGCGACCTTTTACAATGCCTGGTTTTGGAAATATCGCCACCCAAACACATTGTTGAGTAGTTAAAGCTCAAAAATCTGTGGAATCACTGAAATCACTTTGGATGGCCATATTTCGATAACCAGACCACGCAGGACAATTTAGCTTGCATGTGTGTGTAGGTATTGAACAGACCTTTCGTTTGATGTATATTTCGGTGCGATTGGTGAACTTCGAAAATATAATGATTTTTAAAGACAAGTGGTTAGTCCATGATTTTTCCCAAAATTAATAAAAAAATAAATTTTTGAGTTTGGCACATCCATGGAAAGGTCTGTTAATTCTCTATTCAGAATTGAAAACTATAACTCGTTACGAGCCTTGGTTGCGGAAATATCTCCATCTGCATCCGATGACTTTTTTAGATTTGGGTCAATTTTCAGAAATATCACTTTGGGTGGTCATATCTCGATAGCCAGATATCGCAGAACCTTCTGGTTTTCACCAGTGAATAGCTCTTGAAAAGTTAACCAGGGATTTTGAAAGCCGCGACCTTTTACAATGCCTGGTTTTGGAAATATCGCCACCCAAACACATTGTTGAGTAGTTAAAGCTCAAAAATCTGTGGAATCACTGAAATCACTTTGGATGGCCATATTTCGATAACCAGACCACGCAGGACAATTTAGCTTGCATGTGTGTGTAGGTATTGAACAGACCTTTCGTTTGATGTATATTTCGGTGCGATTGGTGAACTTCGAAAATATAATGATTTTTAAAGACAAGTGGTTAGTCCATGATTTTTCCCAAAATTAATAAAAAAATAAATGTTTGAGTTTGGCACATCCATGGAAAGGTCTGTTAATTCTCTATTCAGAATTGAAAACTATAACTCGTTACGAGCCTTGGTTGCGGAAATATCTCCATCTGCATCCGATGACTTTTTTAGATTTGGGTCACTTTTCAGAAATATCACTTTGGGTGGTCATATCTCGATAGCCAGATATCGCAGAACCTTCTGGTTTTCACCAGTGAATAGCTCTTGAAAAGTTAACCACGGATTTTGAAAGCCGCGACCTTTTACAATGCCTGGTTTTGGAAATATCGCCACCCAAACACATTGTTGAGTAGTTAAAGCTCAAAAATCTGTGGAATCACTGAAATCACTTTGGATGGCCATATTTCGATAACCAGACCACGCAGGACAATTTAGCTTGCATGTGTGTGTAGGTATTGAACAGACCTTTCGTTTGATGTATATTTCGGTGCGATTGGTGAACTTCGAAAATATAATGATTTTTAAAGACAAGTGGTTAGTCCATGATTTTTCCCAAAATTAATAAAAAAATAAATTTTTGAGTTTGGCACATCCATGGAAAGGTCTGTTAATTCTCTATTCAGAATTGAAAACTATAACTCGTTACGAGCCTTGGTTGCGGAAATATCTCCATCTGCATCCAATGACTTTTTTAGATTTGGGTCACTTTTCAGAAATATCACTTTGGGTGGTCATATCTCGATAGCCAGATATCGCAGAACCTTCTGGTTTTCACCAGTGAATAGCTCTTGAAAAGTTAACCACGGATTTTGAAAGCCGCGACCTTTTACAATGCCTGGTTTTGGAAATATCGCCACCCAAACACATTGTTGAGTAGTTAAAGCTCAAAAATCTGTGGAATCACTGAAATCACTTTGGATGGCCATATTTCGATAACCAGACCACGCAGGACAATTTAGCTTGCATGTGTGTGTAGGTATTGAACAGACCTTTCGTTTGATGTATATTTCGGTGCGATTGGTGAACTTCGAAAATATAATGATTTTTAAAGACAAGTGGTTAGTCCATGATTTTTCCCAAAATTAATAAAAAAATAAATTTTTGAGTTTGGCACATCCATGGAAAGGTCTGTTAATTCTCTATTCAGAATTGAAAACTATAACTCGTTACGAGCCTTGGTTGCGGAAATATCTCCATCTGCATCCGATGACTTTTTTAGATTTGGGTCAATTTTCAGAAATATCACTTTGGGTGGTCATATCTCGATAGCCAGATATCGCAGAACCTTCTGGTTTTCACCAGTGAATAGCTCTTGAAAAGTTAACCAGGGATTTTGAAAGCCGCGACCTTTTACAATGCCTGGTTTTGGAAATATCGCCACCCAAACACATTGTTGAGTAGTTAAAGCTCAAAAATCTGTGGAATCACTGAAATCACTTTGGATGGCCATATTTCGATAACCAGACCACGCAGGACAATTTAGCTTGCATGTGTGTGTAGGTATTGAACAGACCTTTCGTTTGATGTATATTTCGGTGCGATTGGTGAACTTCGAAAATATAATGATTTTTAAAGACAAGTGGTTAGTCCATGATTTTTCCCAAAATTAATAAAAAAATAAATGTTTGAGTTTGGCACATCCATGGAAAGGTCTGTTAATTCTCTATTCAGAATTGAAAACTATAACTCGTTACGAGCCTTGGTTGCGGAAATATCTCCATCTGCATCCGATGACTTTTTTAGATTTGGGTCACTTTTCAGAAATATCACTTTGGGTGGTCATATCTCGATAGCCAGATATCGCAGAACCTTCTGGTTTTCACCAGTGAATAGCTCTTGAAAAGTTAACCACGGATTTTGAAAGCCGCGACCTTTTACAATGCCTGGTTTTGGAAATATCGCCACTCAAACACATTGTTGAGTAGTTAAAGCTCAAAAATCTGTGGAATCACTGAAATCACTTTGGATGGCCATATTTCGATAACCAGACCACGCAGGACAATTTAGCTTGCATGTGTGTGTAGGTATTGAACAGACCTTTCGTTTGATGTATATTTCGGTGCGATTGGTGAACTTCGAAAATATAATGATTTTTAAAGACAAGTGGTTAGTCCATGATTTTTCCCAAAATTAATAAAAAAATAAATTTTTGAGTTTGGCACATCCATGGAAAGGTCTGTTAATTCTCTATTCAGAATTGAAAACTATAACTCGTTACGAGCCTTGGTTGCGGAAATATCTCCATCTGCATCCGATGACTTTTTTAGATTTGGGTCAATTTTCAGAAATATCACTTTGGGTGGTCATATCTCGATAGCCAGATATCGCAGAACCTTCTGGTTTTCACCAGTGAATAGCTCTTGAAAAGTTAACCACGGATTTTGAAAGCCGCGACCTTTTACAATGCCTGGTTTTGGAAATATCGCCACCCAAACACATTGTTGAGTAGTTAAAGCTCAAAAATCTGTGGAATCACTGAAATCACTTTGGATGGCCATATTTCGATAACCAGACCACGCAGGACAATTTAGCTTGCATGTGTGTGTAGGTATTGAACAGACCTTTCGTTTGATGTATATTTCGGTGCGATTGGTGAACTTCGAAAATATAATGATTTTTAAAGACAAGTGGTAAGTCCATGATTTTTCCATGATATTTCTGAAAATTGACCCAAATCTAAAAAAGTCATCGGATGCAGATGGAGATATTTCCATCTGCATCCGATGACTTTTTTAGATTTGGGTCACTTTTCAGAAATATCACTTTGGGTGGTCATATCTCGATAGCCAGATATCGCAGAACCTTCTGGTTTTCACCAGTGAATAGCTCTTGAAAAGTTAACCAGGAATTTTGAAAGCCGCGACCTTTTACAATGCCTGGTTTTGGAAATATCGCCACCCAAACACATTGTTGAGTAGTTAAAGCTCAAAAATCTGTGGAATCACTGAAATCACTTTGGATGGCCATATTTCGATAACCAAACCACGCAGGACAATTTAGCTTGCATGTGTGTGTAGGTATTGAACAGACCTTTCGTTTGATGTATATTTCGGTGCGATTGGTGAACTTCGAAAATATAATGATTTTTAAAGACAAGTGGTTAGTCCATGATTTTTCCCAAAATTAATAAAAAAATAAATGTTTGAGTTTGGCACATCCATGGAAAGGTCTGTTAATTCTCTATTCAGAATTGAAAACTATAACTCGTTACGAGCCTTGGTTGCGGAAATATCTCCATCTGCATCCGATGACTTTTTTAGATTTGGGTCACTTTTCAGAAATATCACTTTGGGTGGTCATATCTCGATAGCCAGATATCGCAGAACCTTCTGGTTTTCACCAGTGAATAGCTCTTGAAAAGTTAACCACGGATTTTGAAAGCCGCGACCTTTTACAATGCCTGGTTTTGGAAATATCGCCACCCAAACACATTGTTGAGTAGTTAAAGCTCAAAAATCTGTGGAATCACTGAAATCACTTTGGATGGCCATATTTCGATAACCAGACCACGCAGGACAATTTAGCTTGCATGTGTGTGTAGGTATTGAACAGACCTTTCGTTTGATGTATATTTCGGTGCGATTGGTGAACTTCGAAAATATAATGATTTTTAAAGACAAGTGGTTAGTCCATGATTTTTCCCAAAATTAATAAAAAAATAAATTTTTGAGTTTGGCACATCCATGGAAAGGTCTGTTAATTCTCTATTCAGAATTGAAAACTATAACTCGTTACGAGCCTTGGTTGCGGAAATATCTCCATCTGCATCCGATGACTTTTTTAGATTTGGGTCAATTTTCAGAAATATCACTTTGGGTGGTCATATCTCGATAGCCAGATATCGCAGAACCTTCTGGTTTTCACCAGTGAATAGCTCTTGAAAAGTTAACCAGGGATTTTGAAAGCCGCGACCTTTTACAATGCCTGGTTTTGGAAATATCGCCACCCAAACACATTGTTGAGTAGTTAAAGCTCAAAAATCTGTGGAATCACTGAAATCACTTTGGATGGCCATATTTCGATAACCAGACCACGCAGGACAATTTAGCTTGCATGTGTGTGTAGGTATTGAACAGACCTTTCGTTTGATGTATATTTCGGTGCGATTGGTGAACTTCGAAAATATAATGATTTTTAAAGACAAGTGGTTAGTCCATGATTTTTCCCAAAATTAATAAAAAAATAAATGTTTGAGTTTGGCACATCCATGGAAAGGTCTGTTAATTCTCTATTCAGAATTGAAAACTATAACTCGTTACGAGCCTTGGTTGCGGAAATATCTCCATCTGCATCCGATGACTTTTTTAGATTTGGGTCACTTTTCAGAAATATCACTTTGGGTGGTCATATCTCGATAGCCAGATATCGCAGAACCTTCTGGTTTTCACCAGTGAATAGCTCTTGAAAAGTTAACCACGGATTTTGAAAGCCGCGACCTTTTACAATGCCTGGTTTTGGAAATATCGCCACCCAAACACATTGTTGAGTAGTTAAAGCTCAAAAATCTGTGGAATCACTGAAATCACTTTGGATGGCCATATTTCGATAACCAGACCACGCAGGACAATTTAGCTTGCATGTGTGTGTAGGTATTGAACAGACCTTTCGTTTGATGTATATTTCGGTGCGATTGGTGAACTTCGAAAATATAATGATTTTTAAAGACAAGTGGTTAGTCCATGATTTTTCCCAAAATTAATAAAAAAATAAATTTTTGAGTTTGGCACATCCATGGAAAGGTCTGTTAATTCTCTATTCAGAATTGAAAACTATAACTCGTTACGAGCCTTGGTTGCGGAAATATCTCCATCTGCATCCGATGACTTTTTTAGATTTGGGTCACTTTTCAGAAATATCACTTTGGGTGGTCATATCTCGATAGCCAGATATCGCAGAACCTTCTGGTTTTCACCAGTGAATAGCTCTTGAAAAGTTAACCACGGATTTTGAAAGCCGCGACCTTTTACAATGCCTGGTTTTGGAAATATCGCCACCCAAACACATTGTTGAGTAGTTGTTTGCGATACACTCAATCAAAAGCGAAAATTTAATATTATTAAACAGCGAAAACCAATAGAAACCAAATTTGCCAAAGCCTAACACCTTTAGTCTATGTTGAAAGAATATATCGACATCAAAAAAAAAAATCACCAAAAATGTTTAATACAATTTATTAATGTTACCATATGTGTGTCCTGGTCAACGATCGAATTCAAAAAAGATCGATGCCCAAGAGATAAGATATGATCTTAGCTATGCAAAATCGAAAGAGATTAGCAGTTATTACTGTTTAACTTAAAACAATTACATTAACTGTTTGAGTTTGAGTAGTTTTTTCAAGTTAACATAGGGTAAATAAGAAATGTTTGTGAAAGTTAACAAATAATATTTTATGAAATTGAAATTGAGTTTGAATTTACTTTATAATGTGAATCTTGCGTTATTATTCTCAAACATACCGCCCCCCCTGGAACGAGTTTCAGGACTTCGGTAATGGTGCAAGTTTGGTGATCGGACGAAGATATGTTCCATTGGCAGTCCTGACTGTAGCTACACGAATCTGGTCATCAGAGCCGGGATGAACAGCTTCTATCCTTCCAAGCGTCCACTTTATAGGGGGCAAATTGGGCTCTCGAATAATGACTAGGTCACCAATCTTTAAGCTGAGCTGCTTTTTTTGCCATTTGGGCCTTTGTTGGAGTGATGTTATGTATTCCGCTTGCCACCTTTTCCAGAATCCTTGCACCATACTTTGAAGGTGCTGCCAGTGAGTCAAACGATTGGCCGATATCTCCAAATAACTAGGCTCAGGAACAGCAGTGAGGGGCTCTCCTATAAGAAAATGTGCAGGAGTTAAAGGATTTAAATCGTAATCAGAGATAACACAAATAGGACGAGAATTTAAAATAGATTCTATCTGCGTTAACACAGTGTACAGCTCTTCGAATGTCAGAATGGAAGACCCAACAACTCTGCGAAGATGCAACTTTACAGACTTCACGCCTGCCTCCCATAAACCACCAAAGTGGGGCGCAGAAGGAGGAATGAAGTGCCATGCTGTACCGTCCATAGCAAGTCGAGCGGCAATCTCGTCGTTGTGGGCTTGTGAAACGACCAACTTCTGCATCTCATTGAGACAACGACGCGCACCTTGGAAATTCGTTCCGTTGTCACTATAAATGTTTGCACATCTTCCTCGACGAGCTACAAACCGCTTAAAGGCCGCTATGAATGCATCGGTAGTAAGGTCACTTACCAACTCTAAATGTATAGCTTTAGTTGACATACACACAAAGATTGCAAAATATGCCTTGGAGAGTTTTGGCTTCCGACCCTTAGACAGCTTGATGACAAATGGACCAGCGTAATCACATCCCGAGTTTGTGAATGGACGAGCAGGATGAACACGATGAGCCGGCAACTCACCCATCAGCTGAGTAGAAGTGGTTTTCCTTTGCAAAAAACAAATTTTGCATCTGCTTACTATTTTTCGAATAAGGTTGCGACTCCCAAGTATCCAATATCTTTGACGGATAATAACAAAAGTTTCTGATAAGCCAGGATGAAGATGATTTTTATGAATGTCTTCTGCTATAAGGAGAGAAACACGATTATTAGGCAAAATTATTGGATGTTTTAAATTGAATGAAACATTAGCATTTTTAAGGCGGCCTCCTACCCGAAGAAGCCCATCTCTATCAATAAAAGGTGAATATCTTAAAAGGTTTGATTTCACAGGGAGTTCACGATGTTTTATCAAGTGTTTGATTTCACTTCCGAACGAATATTGTTGTACAGTTTTGAGAATATTGATTCTAGCGGATTGAATCTCTTTGAAGGAAAGACCGTCGGATTTCCTCTCAAATTTTGCCGGTCTCAGGTTAGTAGAGAATCGAATACAGGTTGCAATAACCCGGATAAGGCGAGTCCATGATGAAACACGTTCTGCTAGCATGATTACCCAGCTACTTTCAGTGGTTGATGCCAGAACTACAGCCTTTGAAGATGGCCTTATTTCGGCAGAGATATCCTTCTCTGTTGACTGCTTTGCTGGAAAGTTTGATGTTGGCCAGCGGTCCTGTGGCAGTGATAACCAAGTTGGTCCATTCCACCAAAGTGGATGATCTTTAACAGCTGATGGTAAAATACCACGCGACGCACAATCAGCGGGATTTGATTCTGAAGCGACGTAGTTCCAAGAATGACGAGGGGTAATTTCAAGGATTGCAGCTGTACGATTCGCGACGAATGTATTCCAACGACGTGGTGGAGAGGACAACCAATAAAGCACAACCTGTGAATCACACCATGCAAAAAATTTACAGTCTATTGAAATCGAAGATTTTATCATTTTTAGTAACCGCGAAAGAAGAAAACCAGCGCAGAGCTCCAGCCTAGGGATCGAAACGGGTTTAAGTGGTGCTACCTTTGTTTTAGAAGCAATTAAAATAGTCTTATATTCGTTCTCAGAAACTTTACAGCGAGCATAAACAACAGCAGAATAAGCCACAGTTGACGCATCAGAAAATCCATGATATTCAATATCCTCAAATGATGGGAATATATTTCTTGGAATACGCAGCTGTTCGAAGAAATGGAGTTCGTTCCGATAGGTCAACCATTTGTTGGCCAACTGTGTCGGTAGAGGATCATCCCATCCAAGCTTAAGTTCTGATGACCATAATTCCTGGAATAATATTTTGAACAAAATAACCGATGGAGCTAGGAATCCTAAAGGATCAAAAATACTAGATATTTCTGATAACAGCGAACGTCTTGTCGGTGGGTAAACGAAACAAGAATTTGAAAACCGAAACGAAAATTCATCTGATGTAGGGCTCCAATGCAAACCCAAAACCTTTATCATTGCTTTTGAGCGATCCGCATCAAACCAACAGAACTCACACTCATCCCTAGGTAGTTTAGCAAGTAGAGGCCAGCAATTAGAGTTCCACTTCCTTAACTCAAGCTGAGCATTGGACAATAAAGACACTAGTTCTGATTGCAACTTTATCAGCTCCTCCGTTGAATCAGCCCCGGTCATGACGTCGTCTACGTAAACGTCTTTTGTAAGAACTTGAGCTGCAGTTGGATATTGTGATTGATAATCATTAGCAATTTGTTTCAAAACACGAACGGAGAGAAATGGAGCCGACGCTGTGCCATATGTAACCGTCCGAAGTCGAAAATGTCCTATCTCATCGTTGGGATTCTTCCGCCAAACGATTCGCTGGAAATCTGTATGCTCGTCTTCGACCCAGATTTGACGAAACATCTTTACAACATCCGCCGTGAAAACGTATTTGTGTTGTCGGAAGCGCAAGCAAACTCCAAATAAATCTCTTTGAATAGGAGGACCGATAAGTAGCTGACTATTAAGCGAATTTCCTAGCGAATCTCTAGCTGACCCATCGAAGACGACTCGTAGCTTGGTTGTGGAGCTATCTGGTTTTAACACCGCATGATGAGGTAGATAAAAATGTTTTCCCGCAGCTGTTTGAATCTCATCTGAAGGTATACGAGTCATATGACCAAGATTGAGATATTCTTGCATAAAGTTTGAGTATGACTCGTGAAGAGCCTTGTCTCGGCGAAAACGTCTTTCCATAGAGTATAACCGATTCACTGCAAGGTTTAACGAATCACCGAAGATAGGAGAAGAAGATTTGAACGGAAGCTGGACGGAGTATTTGCCGTCAGTTGATCTACAGAATGTGTTACGAAAATGTATTTCAGCTTCGTCATCATTATAAGAATTATCATTAGACGGCATAACTTCATTTAATTCCCAAAAACGTTGCAAAAGATAATCGACATCAAGCGAAGAGTGAAGGGAAGAGATTGAATTCCTTGTAACTGGTGACGATGAATCAAATAACTCTCCTGTTACCACCCACCCAAACGATGTATGTTGGGCTATAGGAACACCCTCTGGTCCTTGAATTTGATCGCCCTTGAGAATATACCAAAGCTTATCTGCCCCAAGAAGTATATCGATTGAACTAGGTACATTGAATAATGGATCTGCTAATTCTAACCCACGAATATGAAGCAAACGAGATGAATCGAACGATTGAGAAGGCAAGTTAGAGGTAAGTTTTGAAATTACATATGCTTCAATAAGCAACGGATTTTTATCAAATCGAGAAGTAAGTTTCATTGATACGCAACCTTTTGTATGACCCGCATTAGATGATGAAACGCCTACTATCGGAATACGAGCGTGTTTTCGGGGAATTCCCAACCTCTGAACAAATGATTCAACCACAAACGAAACTTGAGATCCAGAATCAATTAGTATTCTACAATTCTGCAAATTCCCTTGAATATCCTCTACCTGGGCCAATATTGTTGGAAGAATGGTTTGTCTACCAAGATTTACGTCTAACGAATGATTGTTTATAATTGGTGCAACAGATGAGGAAGACGATTGCTCCGAAATGAGTTTGTACGTAGAAGTTTGTGGCTGCGATGAAGAGATTGTACTATTTTGTGACGATGAATGAACAAGTGAATGGTGACGCGACCGACATTCACGACAGCGAAATGTAGAGTGGCATCGATTTACCCCATGTCCAGGGTGAAGGCAATTAAAACACAAAGAGTTCGATTTTACAAACGACCGACGGGATTCTACATCGAGAGCAACAAATTTTGGACACTGTTGTAAGTTGTGCTGTTCTTTGCACTTAGGACAATGCCTGACAGGTTTTGACTGCGAAGATTCAACAAAATGCGAACGTATATTAGGTTGTTGCTTGTTACGTGAAACACTTGACCGTGACACTACCGATTGACATGATTCTAAGGCTGTACATCGCGATTCCAAAAAAGTCAAGAGTTCGTCAATCGTAGCATCGTCACGCGTACCGATCTTTTCGGCCCAACTTTGCTTAGTGTCAATGTCTAATTTGGCTAGAAGCAAATGAATAAGCCACGGGTCACGATTATTAGAATTAATAGCATTTAGTCCACGTATAACTTCATCTGCCGTGTCTGTAATCTGCCTAAGTATTTTCACGTTACCAACAATTGCATTGGGAAGAGAAAGATATGTCTCGATAAACGATTGAACTATTAGCTGTGAGCGATCATATCTGTGTTCCAAACGTTCCCATGCTTCGAAATAATTTGCTTCCGATAAAGGAATATGTTTAATAAGGTCTAGCGCCCGATCACGCAAAAAGGATTTTAGGTAATGAAATTTCTGAACGGCTGTTAAATTTTCTTTTTGATCTATAGATCCCGTAAACGAATCCCTAAACGAAGGCCAATCTTTATAATCGCCTGAGAATGGCGGTACGACTAGTTTTGGAAGCTGAATTGTACACCGATCCGAAGTCGCGTTAATTTTTTCCAGAAGCGTGGTTTGTTGCTTTGTCAGCTTTTCAACCACGGAAACATCATCTTCGGGTTTCGTTGTCGATTGTTTTTTACGAATTGCTGCAAGAAGCATCGCATGAGCATCGAAAAACCGCGATTCGTAAGTACCAAACTCGGTTTCATATATTTCGAGTTCTTCAGCGTCTTCCTCAACGCTTTCCAGGATCTTGTTATGCCACTCGCAAAATTCTGACCACGACTCGTTTAAGGTTTTAAACCGTATTTCTAGCATTTCCAGAGAAATTGCATTGGTGATTGTGTTAGCGAAATCACGTGCACGAGTCAAACGTCCCTTAGCATTCCCGTATTTTTGTTTGATTAAACTCATTATGCAAAACCCGAATAAAAAAAAAAATTTATTGTCTCTGCAAACTTGAATTAATGTAATATAATTTGAATCTAAAGTCAATGCAAAAGTATGTACCTACGATTAAGGCATATACATAAAATCAGCAGGCACACACAATCACTTTTTTTTTTTTTTGATTAAGTGTAATTAAAGCGGACTGTATCAATTGTTTTTTTTTTTTCTCACGAATTCTACCTCAATTTATATCCGGCTCGAAGGACCAATTTTATGTTTGCGATACACTCAATCAAAAGCGAAAATTTAATATTATTAAACAGCGAAAACCAATAGAAACCAAATTTGCCAAAGCCTAACACCTTTAGTCTATGTTGAAAGAATATATCGACATCAAAAAAAAAAATCACCAAAAATGTTTAATACAATTTATTAATGTTACCATATGTGTGTCCTGGTCAACGATCGAATTCAAAAAAGATCGATGCCCAAGAGATAAGATATGATCTTAGCTATGCAAAATCGAAAGAGATTAGCAGTTATTACTGTTTAACTTAAAACAATTACATTAACTGTTTGAGTTTGAGTAGTTTTTTCAAGTTAACATAGGGTAAATAAGAAATGTTTGTGAAAGTTAACAAATAATATTTTATGAAATTGAAATTGAGTTTGAATTTACTTTATAATGTGAATCTTGCGTTATTATTCTCAAACAGTAGTTAAAGCTCAAAAATCTGTGGAATCACTGAAATCACTTTGGATGGCCATATTTCGATAACCAGACCACGCAGGACAATTTAGCTTGCATGTGTGTGTAGGTATTGAACAGACCTTTCGTTTGATGTATATTTCGGTGCGATTGGTGAACTTCGAAAATATAATGATTTTTAAAGACAAGTGGTAAGTCCATGATTTTTCCATGATATTTCTGAAAATTGACCCAAATCTAAAAAAGTCATCGGATGCAGATGGAAATATCTCCATCTGCATCCGATGACTTTTTTAGATTTGGGTCACTTTTCAGAAATATCACTTTGGGTGGTCATATCTCGATAGCCAGATATCGCAGAACCTTCTGGTTTTCACCAGTGAATAGCTCTTGAAAAGTTAACCAGGAATTTTGAAAGCCGCGACCTTTTACAATGCCTGGTTTTGGAAATATCGCCACCCAAACACATTGTTGAGTAGTTAAAGCTCAAAAATCTGTGGAATCACTGAAATCACTTTGGATGGCCATATTTCGATAACCAGACCACGCAGGACAATTTAGCTTGCATGTGTGTGTAGGTATTGAACAGACCTTTCGTTTGATGTATATTTCGGTGCGATTGGTGAACTTCGAAAATATAATGATTTTTAAAGACAAGTGGTTAGTCCATGATTTTTCCCAAAATTAATAAAAAAATAAATGTTTGAGTTTGGCACATCCATGGAAAGGTCTGTTAATTCTCTATTCAGAATTGAAAACTATAACTCGTTACGAGCCTTGGTTGCGGAAATATCTCCATCTGCATCCGATGACTTTTTTAGATTTGGGTCACTTTTCAGAAATATCACTTTGGGTGGTCATATCTCGATAGCCAGATATCGCAGAACCTTCTGGTTTTCACCAGTGAATAGCTCTTGAAAAGTTAACCACGGATTTTGAAAGCCGCGACCTTTTACAATGCCTGGTTTTGGAAATATCGCCACCCAAACACATTGTTGAGTAGTTAAAGCTCAAAAATCTGTGGAATCACTGAAATCACTTTGGATGGCCATATTTCGATAACCAGACCACGCAGGACAATTTAGCTTGCATGTGTGTGTAGGTATTGAACAGACCTTTCGTTTGATGTATATTTCGGTGCGATTGGTGAACTTCGAAAATATAATGATTTTTAAAGACAAGTGGTTAGTCCATGATTTTTCCCAAAATTAATAAAAAAATAAATTTTTGAGTTTGGCACATCCATGGAAAGGTCTGTTAATTCTCTATTCAGAATTGAAAACTATAACTCGTTACCAGCCTTGGTTGCGGAAATATCTCCATCTGCATCCGATGACTTTTTTAGATTTGGGTCAATTTTCAGAAATATCACTTTGGGTGGTCATATCTCGATAGCCAGATATCGCAGAACCTTCTGGTTTTCACCAGTGAATAGCTCTTGAAAAGTTAACCACGGATTTTGAAAGCCGCGACCTTTTACAATGCCTGGTTTTGGAAATATCGCCACCCAAACACATTGTTGAGTAGTTAAAGCTCAAAAATCTGTGGAATCACTGAAATCACTTTGGATGGCCATATTTCGATAACCAGACCACGCAGGACAATTTAGCTTGCATGTGTGTGTAGGTATTGAACAGACCTTTCGTTTTATGTATATTTCGGTGCGATTGGTGAACTTCGAAAATATAATGATTTTTAAAGACAAGTGGTAAGTCCATGATTTTTCCATGATATTTCTGAAAATTGACCCAAATCTAAAAAAGTCATCGGATGCAGATGGAGATATTTCCATCTGCATCCGATGACTTTTTTAGATTTGGGTCACTTTTCAGAAATATCACTTTGGGTGGTCATATCTCGATAGCCAGATATCGCAGAACCTTCTGGTTTTCACCAGTGAATAGCTCTTGAAAAGTTAACCAGGGATTTTGAAAGCCGCGACCTTTTACAATGCCTGGTTTTGGAAATATCGCCACCCAAACACATTGTTGAGTAGTTAAAGCTCAAAAATCTGTGGAATCACTGAAATCACTTTGGATGGCCATATTTCGATAACCAGACCACGCAGGACAATTTAGCTTGCATGTGTGTGTAGGTATTGAACAGACCTTTCGTTTGATGTATATTTCGGTGCGATTGGTGAACTTCGAAAATATAATGATTTTTAAAGACAAGTGGTTAGTCCATGATTTTTCCCAAAATTAATAAAAAAATAAATGTTTGAGTTTGGCACATCCATGGAAAGGTCTATTAATTCTCTATTCAGAATTGAAAACTATAACTCGTTACGAGCCTTGGTTGCGGAAATATCTCCATCTGCATCCGATGACTTTTTTAGATTTGGGTCACTTTTCAGAAATATCACTTTGGGTGGTCATATCTCGATAGCCAGATATCGCAGAACCTTCTGGTTTTCACCAGTGAATAGCTCTTGAAAAGTTAACCAGGGATTTTGAAAGCCGCGACCTTTTACAATGCCTGGTTTTGGAAATATCGCCACCCAAACACATTGTTGAGTAGTTAAAGCTCAAAAATCTGTGGAATCACTGAAATCACTTTGGATGGCCATATTTCGATAACCAGACCACGCAGGACAATTTAGCTTGCATGTGTGTGTAGGTATTGAACAGACCTTTCGTTTGATGTATATTTCGGTGCGATTGGTGAACTTCGAAAATATAATGATTTTTAAAGACAAGTGGTTAGTCCATGATTTTTCCCAAAATTAATAAAAAAATAAATTTTTGAGTTTGGCACATCCATGGAAAGGTCTGTTAATTCTCTATTCAGAATTGAAAACTATAACTCGTTACGAGCCTTGGTTGCGGAAATATCTCCATCTGCATCCGATGACTTTTTTAGATTTGGGTCACTTTTCAGAAATATCACTTTGGGTGGTCATATCTCGATAGCCAGATATCGCAGAACCTTCTGGTTTTCACCAGTGAATAGCTCTTGAAAAGTTAACCAGGGATTTTGAAAGCCGCGACCTTTTACAATGCCTGGTTTTGGAAATATCGCCACCCAAACACATTGTTGAGTAGTTAAAGCTCAAAAATCTGTGGAATCACTGAAATCACTTTGGATGGCCATATTTCGATAACCAGACCACGCAGGACAATTTAGCTTGCATGTGTGTGTAGGTATTGAACAGACCTTTCGTTTGATGTATATTTCGGTGCGATTGGTGAACTTCGAAAATATAATGATTTTTAAAGACAAGTGGTTAGTCCATGATTTTTCCCAAAATTAATAAAAAAATAAATTTTTGAGTTTGGCACATCCATGGAAAGGTCTGTTAATTCTCTATTCAGAATTGAAAACTATAACTCGTTACGAGCCTTGGTTGCGGAAATATCTCCATCTGCATCCGATGACTTTTTTAGATTTGGGTCAATTTTCAGAAATATCACTTTGGGTGGTCATATCTCGATAGCCAGATATCGCAGAACCTTCTGGTTTTCACCAGTGAATAGCTCTTGAAAAGTTAACCAGGGATTTTGAAAGCCGCGACCTTTTACAATGCCTGGTTTTGGAAATATCGCCACCCAAACACATTGTTGAGTAGTTAAAGCTCAAAAATCTGTGGAATCACTGAAATCACTTTGGATGGCCATATTTCGATAACCAGACCACGCAGGACAATTTAGCTTGCATGTGTGTGTAGGTATTGAACAGACCTTTCGTTTGATGTATATTTCGGTGCGATTGGTGAACTTCGAAAATATAATGATTTTTAAAGACAAGTGGTTAGTCCATGATTTTTCCCAAAATTAATAAAAAAATAAATTTTTGAGTTTGGCACATCCATGGAAAGGTCTGTTAATTCTCTATTCAGAATTGAAAACTATAACTCGTTACGAGCCTTGGTTGCGGAAATATCTCCATCTGCATCCGATGACTTTTTTAGATTTGGGTCAATTTTCAGAAATATCACTTTGGGTGGTCATATCTCGATAGCCAGATATCGCAGAACCTTCTGGTTTTCACCAGTGAATAGCTCTTGAAAAGTTAACCAGGGATTTTGAAAGCCGCGACCTTTTACAATGCCTGGTTTTGGAAATATCGCCACCCAAACACATTGTTGAGTAGTTAAAGCTCAAAAATCTGTGGAATCACTGAAATCACTTTGGATGGCCATATTTCGATAACCAGACCACGCAGGACAATTTAGCTTGCATGTGTGTGTAGGTATTGAACAGACCTTTCGTTTGATGTATATTTCGGTGCGATTGGTGAACTTCGAAAATATAATGATTTTTAAAGACAAGTGGTTAGTCCATGATTTTTCCATGATATTTCTGAAAATTGACCCAAATCTAAAAAAGTCATCGGATGCAGATGACTTTTTTAGATTTGGGTCAATTTTCAGAAATATCACTTTGGGTGGTCATATCTCGATAGCCAGATATCGCAGAACCTTCTGGTTTTCACCAGTGAATAGCTCTTGAAAAGTTAACCAGGGATTTTGAAAGCCGCGACCTTTTACAATGCCTGGTTTTGGAAATATCGCCACCCAAACACATTGTTGAGTAGTTAAAGCTCAAAAATCTGTGGAATCACTGAAATCACTTTGGATGGCCATATTTCGATAACCAGACCACGCAGGACAATTTAGCTTGCATGTGTGTGTAGGTATTGAACAGACCTTTCGTTTGATGTATATTTCGGTGCGATTGGTGAACTTCGAAAATATAATGATTTTTAAAGACAAGTGGTTAGTCCATGATTTTTCCCAAAATTAATAAAAAAATAAATGTTTGAGTTTGGCACATCCATGGAAAGGTCTATTAATTCTCTATTCAGAATTGAAAACTATAACTCGTTACGAGCCTTGGTTGCGGAAATATCTCCATCTGCATCCGATGACTTTTTTAGATTTGGGTCACTTTTCAGAAATATCACTTTGGGTGGTCATATCTCGATAGCCAGATATCGCAGAACCTTCTGGTTTTCACCAGTGAATAGCTCTTGAAAAGTTAACCAGGGATTTTGAAAGCCGCGACCTTTTACAATGCCTGGTTTTGGAAATATCGCCACCCAAACACATTGTTGAGTAGTTAAAGCTCAAAAATCTGTGGAATCACTGAAATCACTTTGGATGGCCATATTTCGATAACCAGACCACGCAGGACAATTTAGCTTGCATGTGTGTGTAGGTATTGAACAGACCTTTCGTTTGATGTATATTTCGGTGCGATTGGTGAACTTCGAAAATATAATGATTTTTAAAGACAAGTGGTTAGTCCATGATTTTTCCCAAAATTAATAAAAAAATAAATTTTTGAGTTTGGCACATCCATGGAAAGGTCTGTTAATTCTCTATTCAGAATTGAAAACTATAACTCGTTACGAGCCTTGGTTGCGGAAATATCTCCATCTGCATCCGATGACTTTTTTAGATTTGGGTCACTTTTCAGAAATATCACTTTGGGTGGTCATATCTCGATAGCCAGATATCGCAGAACCTTCTGGTTTTCACCAGTGAATAGCTCTTGAAAAGTTAACCAGGGATTTTGAAAGCCGCGACCTTTTACAATGCCTGGTTTTGGAAATATCGCCACCCAAACACATTGTTGAGTAGTTAAAGCTCAAAAATCTGTGGAATCACTGAAATCACTTTGGATGGCCATATTTCGATAACCAGACCACGCAGGACAATTTAGCTTGCATGTGTGTGTAGGTATTGAACAGACCTTTCGTTTGATGTATATTTCGGTGCGATTGGTGAACTTCGAAAATATAATGATTTTTAAAGACAAGTGGTTAGTCCATGATTTTTCCCAAAATTAATAAAAAAATAAATTTTTGAGTTTGGCACATCCATGGAAAGGTCTGTTAATTCTCTATTCAGAATTGAAAACTATAACTCGTTACCAGCCTTGGTTGCGGAAATATCTCCATCTGCATCCGATGACTTTTTTAGATTTGGGTCAATTTTCAGAAATATCACTTTGGGTGGTCATATCTCGATAGCCAGATATCGCAGAACCTTCTGGTTTTCACCAGTGAATAGCTCTTGAAAAGTTAACCACGGATTTTGAAAGCCGCGACCTTTTACAATGCCTGGTTTTGGAAATATCGCCACCCAAACACATTGTTGAGTAGTTAAAGCTCAAAAATCTGTGGAATCACTGAAATCACTTTGGATGGCCATATTTCGATAACCAGACCACGCAGGACAATTTAGCTTGCATGTGTGTGTAGGTATTGAACAGACCTTTCGTTTGATGTATATTTCGGTGCGATTGGTGAACTTCGAAAATATAATGATTTTTAAAGACAAGTGGTTAGTCCATGATTTTTCCATGATATTTCTGAAAATTGACCCAAATCTAAAAAAGTCATCGGATGCAGATGGAGATATTTCCATCTGCATCCGATGACTTTTTTAGATTTGGGTCAATTTTCAGAAATATCACTTTGGGTGGTCATATCTCGATAGCCAGATATCGCAGAACCTTCTGGTTTTCACCAGTGAATAGCTCTTGAAAAGTTAACCAGGGATTTTGAAAGCCGCGACCTTTTACAATGCCTGGTTTTGGAAATATCGCCACCCAAACACATTGTTGAGTAGTTAAAGCTCAAAAATCTGTGGAATCACTGAAATCACTTTGGATGGCCATATTTCGATAACCAGACCACGCAGGACAATTTAGCTTGCATGTGTGTGTAGGTATTGAACAGACCTTTCGTTTGATGTATATTTCGGTGCGAGTGGTGAACTTCGAAAATATAATGATTTTTAAAGACAAGTGGTTAGTCCATGATTTTTCCCAAAATTAATAAAAAAATAAATGTTTGAGTTTGGCACATCCATGGAAAGGTCTATTAATTCTCTATTCAGAATTGAAAACTATAACTCGTTACGAGCCTTGGTTGCGGAAATATCTCCATCTGCATCCGATGACTTTTTTAGATTTGGGTCACTTTTCAGAAATATCACTTTGGGTGGTCATATCTCGATAGCCAGATATCGCAGAACCTTCTGGTTTTCACCAGTGAATAGCTCTTGAAAAGTTAACCAGGGATTTTGAAAGCCGCGACCTTTTACAATGCCTGGTTTTGGAAATATCGCCACCCAAACACATTGTTGAGTAGTTAAAGCTCAAAAATCTGTGGAATCACTGAAATCACTTTGGATGGCCATATTTCGATAACCAGACCACGCAGGACAATTTAGCTTGCATGTGTGTGTAGGTATTGAACAGACCTTTCGTTTGATGTATATTTCGGTGCGATTGGTGAACTTCGAAAATATAATGATTTTTAAAGACAAGTGGTTAGTCCATGATTTTTCCCAAAATTAATAAAAAAATAAATTTTTGAGTTTGGCACATCCATGGAAAGGTCTGTTAATTCTCTATTCAGAATTGAAAACTATAACTCGTTACGAGCCTTGGTTGCGGAAATATCTCCATCTGCATCCGATGACTTTTTTAGATTTGGGTCACTTTTCAGAAATATCACTTTGGGTGGTCATATCTCGATAGCCAGATATCGCAGAACCTTCTGGTTTTCACCAGTGAATAGCTCTTGAAAAGTTAACCAGGGATTTTGAAAGCCGCGACCTTTTCCAATGCCTGGTTTTGGAAATATCGCCACCCAAACACATTGTTGAGTAGTTAAAGCTCAAAAATCTGTGGAATCACTGAAATCACTTTGGATGGCCATATTTCGATAACCAGACCACGCAGGACAATTTAGCTTGCATGTGTGTGTAGGTATTGAACAGACCTTTCGTTTGATGTATATTTCGGTGCGATTGGTGAACTTCGAAAATATAATGATTTTTAAAGACAAGTGGTTAGTCCATGATTTTTCCCAAAATTAATAAAAAAATAAATTTTTGAGTTTGGCACATCCATGGAAAGGTCTGTTAATTCTCTATTCAGAATTGAAAACTATAACTCGTTACGAGCCTTGGTTGCGGAAATATCTCCATCTGCATCCGATGACTTTTTTAGATTTGGGTCAATTTTCAGAAATATCACTTTGGGTGGTCATATCTCGATAGCCAGATATCGCAGAACCTTCTGGTTTTCACCAGTGAATAGCTCTTGAAAAGTTAACCAGGGATTTTGAAAGCCGCGACCTTTTACAATGCCTGGTTTTGGAAATATCGCCACCCAAACACATTGTTGAGTAGTTAAAGCTCAAAAATCTGTGGAATCACTGAAATCACTTTGGATGGCCATATTTCGATAACCAGACCACGCAGGACAATTTAGCTTGCATGTGTGTGTAGGTATTGAACAGACCTTTCGTTTGATGTATATTTCGGTGCGATTGGTGAACTTCGAAAATATAATGATTTTTAAAGACAAGTGGTTAGTCCATGATTTTTCCCAAAATTAATAAAAAAATAAATTTTTGAGTTTGGCACATCCATGGAAAGGTCTGTTAATTCTCTATTCAGAATTGAAAACTATAACTCGTTACGAGCCTTGGTTGCGGAAATATCTCCATCTGCATCCGATGACTTTTTTAGATTTGGGTCACTTTTCAGAAATATCACTTTGGGTGGTCATATCTCGATAGCCAGATATCGCAGAACCTTCTGGTTTTCACCAGTGAATAGCTCTTGAAAAGTTAACCAGGGATTTTGAAAGCCGCGACCTTTTCCAATGCCTGGTTTTGGAAATATCGCCACCCAAACACATTGTTGAGTAGTTAAAGCTCAAAAATCTGTGGAATCACTGAAATCACTTTGGATGGCCATATTTCGATAACCAGACCACGCAGGACAATTTAGCTTGCATGTGTGTGTAGGTATTGAACAGACCTTTCGTTTGATGTATATTTCGGTGCGATTGGTGAACTTCGAAAATATAATGATTTTTAAAGACAAGTGGTTAGTCCATGATTTTTCCCAAAATTAATAAAAAAATAAATTTTTGAGTTTGGCACATCCATGGAAAGGTCTGTTAATTCTCTATTCAGAATTGAAAACTATAACTCGTTACGAGCCTTGGTTGCGGAAATATCTCCATCTGCATCCGATGACTTTTTTAGATTTGGGTCAATTTTCAGAAATATCACTTTGGGTGGTCATATCTCGATAGCCAGATATCGCAGAACCTTCTGGTTTTCACCAGTGAATAGCTCTTGAAAAGTTAACCAGGGATTTTGAAAGCCGCGACCTTTTACAATGCCTGGTTTTGGAAATATCGCCACCCAAACACATTGTTGAGTAGTTAAAGCTCAAAAATCTGTGGAATCACTGAAATCACTTTGGATGGCCATATTTCGATAACCAGACCACGCAGGACAATTTAGCTTGCATGTGTGTGTAGGTATTGAACAGACCTTTCGTTTGATGTATATTTCGGTGCGATTGGTGAACTTCGAAAATATAATGATTTTTAAAGACAAGTGGTTAGTCCATGATTTTTCCATGATATTTCTGAAAATTGACCCAAATCTAAAAAAGTCATCGGATGCAGATGGAGATATTTCCATCTGCATCCGATGACTTTTTTAGATTTGGGTCAATTTTCAGAAATATCACTTTGGGTGGTCATATCTCGATAGCCAGATATCGCAGAACCTTCTGGTTTTCACCAGTGAATAGCTCTTGAAAAGTTAACCAGGGATTTTGAAAGCCGCGACCTTTTACAATGCCTGGTTTTGGAAATATCGCCACCCAAACACATTGTTGAGTAGTTAAAGCTCAAAAATCTGTGGAATCACTGAAATCACTTTGGATGGCCATATTTCGATAACCAGACCACGCAGGACAATTTAGCTTGCATGTGTGTGTAGGTATTGAACAGACCTTTCGTTTGATGTATATTTCGGTGCGATTGGTGAACTTCGAAAATATAATGATTTTTAAAGACAAGTGGTTAGTCCATGATTTTTCCCAAAATTAATAAAAAAATAAATGTTTGAGTTTGGCACATCCATGGAAAGGTCTATTAATTCTCTATTCAGAATTGAAAACTATAACTCGTTACGAGCCTTGGTTGCGGAAATATCTCCATCTGCATCCGATGACTTTTTTAGATTTGGGTCACTTTTCAGAAATATCACTTTGGGTGGTCATATCTCGATAGCCAGATATCGCAGAACCTTCTGGTTTTCACCAGTGAATAGCTCTTGAAAAGTTAACCAGGGATTTTGAAAGCCGCGACCTTTTACAATGCCTGGTTTTGGAAATATCGCCACCCAAACACATTGTTGAGTAGTTAAAGCTCAAAAATCTGTGGAATCACTGAAATCACTTTGGATGGCCATATTTCGATAACCAGACCACGCAGGACAATTTAGCTTGCATGTGTGTGTAGGTATTGAACAGACCTTTCGTTTGATGTATATTTCGGTGCGATTGGTGAACTTCGAAAATATAATGATTTTTAAAGACAAGTGGTTAGTCCATGATTTTTCCCAAAATTAATAAAAAAATAAATTTTTGAGTTTGGCACATCCATGGAAAGGTCTGTTAATTCTCTATTCAGAATTGAAAACTATAACTCGTTACGAGCCTTGGTTGCGGAAATATCTCCATCTGCATCCGATGACTTTTTTAGATTTGGGTCACTTTCAGAAATATCACTTTGGGTGGTCATATCTCGATAGCCAGATATCGCAGAACCTTCTGGTTTTCACCAGTGAATAGCTCTTGAAAAGTTAACCAGGGATTTTGAAAGCCGCGACCTTTTACAATGCCTGGTTTTGGAAATATCGCCACCCAAACACATTGTTGAGTAGTTAAAGCTCAAAAATCTGTGAATCACTGAAATCACTTTGGATGGCCATATTTCGATAACCAGACCACGCAGGACAATTTAGCTTGCATGTGTGTGTAGGTATTGAACAGACCTTTCGTTTGATGTATATTTCGGTGCGATTGGTGAACTTCGAAAATATAATGATTTTTAAAGACAAGTGGTTAGTCCATGATTTTTCCCAAAATTAATAAAAAATAAATTTTTGAGTTTGGCACATCCATGGAAAGGTCTGTTAATTCTCTATTCAGAAATGAAAACTATAACTCGTTACCAGCCTTGGTTGCGGAAATATCTCCATCTGCATCCGATGACTTTTTTAGATTTGGGTCAATTTTCAGAAATATCACTTTGGGTGGTCATATCTCGATAGCCAGATATCGCAGAACTTCTGGTTTTCACCAGTGAATAGCTCTTGAAAAGTTAACCAGGGATTTGAAAGCCGCGACCTTTTACAATGCCTGGTTTTGGAAATATCGCCACCCAAACACATTGTTGAGTAGTTAAAGCTCAAAAATCTGTGGAATCACTGAAATCACTTTGGATGGCCATATTTCGATAACCAGACCACGCATGACAATTTAGCTTGCATGTGTGTGTAGGTATTGAACAGACCTTTCGTTTGATGTATATTTCGGTGCGATTGGTGAACTTCGAAAATATAATGATTTTTAAAGACAAGTGGTTAGTCCATGATTTTTCCATGATATTTCTGAAAATTGACCCAAATCTAAAAAAGTCATCGGATGCAGATGGAGATATTTCCATCTGCATCCGATGACTTTTTTAGATTTGGGTCAATTTTCAGAAATATCACTTTGGGTGGTCATATCTCGATAGCCAGATATCGCAGAACCTTCTGGTTTTCACCAGTGAATAGCTCTTGAAAAGTTAACCAGGGATTTTGAAAGCCGCGACCTTTTACAATGCCTGGTTTTGGAAATATCGCCACCCAAACACATTGTTGAGTAGTTAAAGCTCAAAAATCTGTGGAATCACTGAAATCACTTTGGATGGCCATATTTCGATAACCAGACCACGCAGGACAATTTAGCTTGCATGTGTGTGTAGGTATTGAACAGACCTTTCGTTTGATGTATATTTCGGTGCGATTGGTGAACTTCGAAAATATAATGATTTTTAAAGACAAGTGGTTAGTCCATGATTTTTCCCAAAATTAATAAAAAAATAAATGTTTGAGTTTGGCACATCCATGGAAAGGTCTATTAATTCTCTATTCAGAATTGAAAACTATAACTCGTTACGAGCCTTGTTGCGGAAATATCTCCATCTGCATCCGATGACTTTTTTAGATTTGGGTCACTTTTCAGAAATATCACTTGGGTGGTCATATCTCGATAGCCAGATATCGCAGAACCTTCTGGTTTTCACCAGTGAATAGCTCTTGAAAAGTTAACCAGGGATTTTGAAAGCCGCGACCTTTTACAATGCCTGGTTTTGGAAATATCGCCACCCAAACACATTGTTGAGTAGTTAAAGCTCAAAAATCTGTGGAATCACTGAAATCACTTTGGATGGCCATATTTCGATAACCAGACCACGCAGGACAATTTAGCTTGCATGTGTGTGTAGGTATTGAACAGACCTTTCGTTTGATGTATATTTCGGTGCGATTGGTGAACTTCGAAAATATAATGATTTTTAAAGACAAGTGGTTAGTCATGATTTTTCCCAAAATTAATAAAAAAATAAATTTTTGAGTTTGGCACATCCATGGAAAGGTCTGTTAATTCTCTATTCAGAATTGAAAACTATAACTCGTTACGAGCCTTGGTTGCGGAAATATCTCCATCTGCATCCGATGACTTTTTTAGATTTGGGTCACTTTTCAGAAATATCACTTTGGGTGGTCATATCTCGATAGCCAGATATCGCAGAACCTTCTGGTTTTCACCAGTGAATAGCTCTTGAAAAGTTAACCAGGGATTTTGAAAGCGCGACCTTTTCCAATGCCTGGTTTTGGAAATATCGCCACCCAAACACATTGTTGAGTAGTTAAAGCTCAAAAATCTGTGGAATCACTGAAATCACTTTGGATGGCCATATTTCGATAACCAGACCACGCAGGACAATTTAGCTTGCATGTGTGTGTAGGTATTGAACAGACCTTTCGTTTGATGTATATTTCGGTGCGATTGGTGAACTTCGGAAAATATAATGATTTTTAAAGACAAGTGGTTAGTCCATGATTTTTCCCAAAATTAATAAAAAAATAAATTTTTTGAGTTTGGCACATCCATGGAAAGGTCTGTTAATTCTCTATTCAGAATTGAAAACTATAACTCGTTACGAGCCTTGGTTGCGGAAATATCTCCATCTGCATCCGATGACTTTTTTAGATTTGGGTCAATTTTCAGATAATATCACTTTGGTGGTCATATCTCGATAGCCAGATATCGCAGAACCTCTGGTTTTCACCAGTGAATAGCTCTGAAAAGTTAACCAGGGATTTGAAAGCCGCGACCTTTTACAATGCCTGGTTTTGGAATATCGCCACCCAAACACATTGTTGAGTAGTTAAAGCTCAAAAATCTGTGGAATCACTGAAATCACTTTGGATGGCCATATTTCGATACCAGACCACGCAGGACAATTTAGCTTGCATGTGTGTGTAGGTATTGAACAGACCTTTCGTTTGATGTATATTTCGGTGCGATTGGTGAACTTCGAAAATATAATGATTTTTAAAGACAAGTGGTTAGTCCATGATTTTTCCCAAAATTAATAAAAAAATAAATTTTTGAGTTTGGCACATCCATGGAAAGGTCTGTTAATTCTCTATTCAGAATTGAAAACTATAACTCGTTACGAGCCTTGGTTGCGGAAATATCTCCATCTGCATCCGATGACTTTTTAGATTTGGGTCACTTTTCAGAAATATCACTTTTGGGTGGTCATATCTCGATAGCCAGATATCGCAGAACCTTCTGGTTTTCACCAGTGATAGCTCTTGAAAAGTTAACCAGGGATTTTGAAAGCCGCGACCTTTTCCAATGCCTGGTTTTGGAATATCGCCACCCAAACACATTGTTGAGTAGTTAAAGCTCAAAAATCTGTTGGAATCACTGAAATCACTTTGGATGGCCATATTTCGATAACCAGACCACGCAGGACAATTTAGCTTGCATGTGTGTGTAGGTATTGAACAGACCTTTCGTTTGATGTATATTTCGGTGCGATTGGTGAACTTCGAAAATATAATGATTTTTAAAGACAAGTGGTTAGTCCATGATTTTTCCCAAATTAATAAAAAATAAATTTTTGAGTTTGGCACATCCATGGAAAGGTCTGTTAATTCTCTATTCAGAATGAAAACTATAACTCGTTACGAGCCTTGGTTGCGGAAATATCTCCATCTGCATCCGATGACTTTTTTAGATTTGGGTCAATTTTCAGAAATATCACTTTGGGTGGTCATATCTCGATAGCCAGATATCGCAGAACCTTCTGGTTTTCACAGTGAATAGCTCTTGAAAAGTTAACC